>CAWUFW010004625.1:1122500-1499310 GCA_963921515.1 Calotriton arnoldi
CTTGTGGAGGGCCCTGTGAATCATTACCTCCCCATGGCCAAACTTATTTAAAAAATGGGGAGGTGTTTGCGCAGCCCCTATCCAGGGTCTTATTTGGCCCTGGGGACCACCACCTCCTTAGGGCATGGGCACTATACCAAGGGGAAGAGAGGCTTTGCGCCCCCCTCCCGGTCTGTGTACAGCCCCGGGGATGACCACCTCACTTGAGCCGGCCCTGTTCAAGCAAAATAAGGGAGCTGGCTCCTTATGTCCTGTGGTGCTCACCCTTGGGACATAGCTGTCTGCTCTTGATTGGCCATAACTTTGACCGCTCCCGCCAAGCAAACAGTAACTCTGCTCCCAGCGGGCGGGAGCAGGAAAACTGCTCCCACTTACTGGAAGTAAAGTTTTCATCTGTTTTCCTGCCCGCTGTCAGATGAAAAAAGTGCTCTCTCACACAGGGAGCAGCATTTGTGCTGCTCCTTATGTGTGGGAGCAATGCTGACTCCCTCTGGAGGTGGGGAGCCGGCAGGGACGGTCGGAGTGTTGAGGCTTCCCCAGCGGTCCCCAATGTTGCACACTGGGTGCCCTGGGTAGGCTCCAGGACACCAAGGAGGAAGAGACCATACCCCGGTGCTGAAGTTAGCCGGGGAAGTTGGGTCCACATGAGCCCCCTCCCCCCCAATAGGTTTTGGCCGGGCCCCAAGGGATGGGGTCCCCAGGACAGAAAATAGCCTGGGGGCTTGCAGAAGGCAAAGCGTGTGTGTTCTCTCAGTAATTCCACATTGAATAAGACCTGAAATGCTTTGTGGTGGTGAATGCATCATTGATCTATTGGAGCACAATCTGTAGTGACTGTGATGAGTGGGCTCTTCATTGTCCTGTCCTGGTGAGAGCAGAGGCCATGGTTCTCCCTTTGAATTTTTAAGAGTATGTAAATGTACAAAATCACCTGGAAGCTCCATCCGTTTGGCCCGTCCTGTCCACCTTAGTAATAAGCAAAGGCCTTCCTACCTTTTGTCAGGATGATGGACAGCTTACTAAAAGGCCCCTGTGTGTGTTTACCACAGATTTGGTGATGCATGCTTGATGCCTAGGAAAATAAGGACATCTCCTCCAAACGAAGAAGCACTTACTTCATATAGTTAAGAGGAATTGCCCTTGTTTGGGGGATATTTAACTCTTTGTAGTCTTGTTGTCTTCTCTATTGTAAGATTCATGTTATTACAGATTTATGGATAGAGAAGCACAAGGAACAAATACATGTGGTCCATTCCGCAGATTTAGTGTAGAATATGCACTGGATTTTTACCTAATGAGGTAGTACTTATTAATTAACTAGTAGAAAGTACTCAAGTTGGGTAGATATTTTGTGCAAAACTGTGGACTCTTCAATAAAGGGAAAGGTGAGGTTCCATTCTGGCACCGTCACTTATATAGCTACTGACCCACAAATACTTAGACAACCACTCACCCATTCTGCCACTCTCACATCCACTCATACACACCCACCCATACAGTCACTCACACACCCACATAACCACTCACACACCTACACCCACTCTCAGACCCTTACAGCCCCTCACACACCTATTCACAGACCCACACAGCAACTCACACCCACTCACACATCCTCTCACATACCCACTCACACACAAAACCACTAACACATCAACTCATGCAGCCAGGCACACCCACATAATCACTTATACACCCACTCACATACCCATACAGCCACTAACACACCCACTCACAGACCCATACAGCCACTCACAGACGCATACAGCCACTCACACACCCACTCACAGACCCATACAGCCACTCACAGACCCATACAGCCACTTACACACCCATTCAAAGACTCATACATCCAATAGCACACACACACTCACAGACCCAAACAACCATTCACAAAACTGGTCACACAACCACACAGTTACTCATGCACCCACTCACAGACCATACAGCCACTCACACACCCAGTCAGCGAACCATACAGCTACTCGCACACCCAGTCACACACCTACAAAATCACTCACACACCCACTCACTGACCTATATAGCCACTCACACTCACTCTCAAAGGTTATGGGTCACTAAAAAAGACCAAAGGTTACAGGGATGTTATAGTTAAAAAATAACATGAAAACATTTGAATATAGAATTTTAAAAAAACTTAGAAATTTACTGAAAAAAACAAAGGTTACAGGGACAATATAGTTAGGGTCAGATTTAACTTGTACAAATCCAGGGAAATTCAGCAGTTATAGTTACCTGAGCTAACTATAACTTATGCCCCCGCAATGCACTGCTTATGACCTCATGTATTACATTACTCATGACATGGTCAGTGCCATCACTCATGACATCTCAAATGACATCACTGAAAACATCATCCACAGAACCACTCACACAGCCACTCATAGCCCCATACCACCTCTCTCACACACCCACAGAACCATTCATATACCCTCACACAAACCCATTCACTCACTCACACACCCATTCACTCACTTAAACATCCATTCACTCACCCATTCCCTCACTCACCCATTCCCTCACTCACCCATTCCCTCACTCACCCATTCCCTCACTCACCCATTCCCTCACTCACCCATTCCCTCTCACCCATTCCCTCACTCACGCACCCATTCTCTCACTCACGCACCCATTCTCTCACTCACGTACCCATTCTCTCACTCACGTACCCATTCTCTCACTCACGCACCCATTCTCTCACTCATGCACCCATTCTCTCACTCATGCACCCATTCCCTCACTCACGTACCCATTCACTCACACACCCATTCCCTCACTCACACACACCCATTCACTCACTCACACATCCATTCAATCACTCACATAACCCTTCACTCACACACACCCATTCACTCATGTATACAGTCACATGTCCACACAACCACTGACAAACCCATACAGCCACTCACATACCTACTCACCCATACAGCCATTCACACACCTACTCACCAATACAGGCACTCATGCACCCTGTTACACAGACACTCGCTCACTCATACAGTCACTGGCACACCCACTTACCCATACAGCCACTGATACACCCACTTACTCACCTATACAGCCACTGATACACCCTTTTACTCACCTATACAGCCCCTTGTACAAATCTTCTATGCTGGCACTTTGACACCTGCTCACAGACCCATACAAACACCCACACAGGCACTCACACACCAACTCACAGACCAACACAACCACTCACATACCCTTTCACCCACCTATACAGCCTCTCACTCACCCATACAGGCACTCACACGCCCACGGGTTAGTGGGTCACTTCAGGCTTGAGGTGCCATGCTGTTGCGCTGCTTACTTGCCTTTCTTTGCCTGTATCATTTTTAATTGTTTAATTGTGTGATTTTAATACATATTTTTAACTTCTCCTATGGTGAGCCTTTATTTTATTTGCCGGCTCTAACCTGTGTACTTACCGATTTGTCTTGAGACTTTGTGGGGGCATTACTCCTTCCCTGGTCCGCCGCGGCTTGCCGTTTTTGCGGAGGGAAGTGAGTATTTGATTTTATCCTCCCTCCCTCCTACTTCCTGTCTGCATTAGCGGGGTCACGGTCTAGTTGTTTCTGGCCCAGATTATATCACGGCATGCTGGGCCAGACGTGCAGCGGACGCGCGCAGCCGGCGCGCCAAAGGTAAGCCCGTCTGCGCCCGTCAGAGCACCGTTTGCGCCTTGCGCCAGGAATCTTGGCCGATTTTCGTCAGATCATATTAAGCAAATTAATTACTCTAGAGAACAGCTCCTTGACCTACAAACACAGGGGGAGTTACATTGCAGGTTCATGGACCTGGAAACTCTTGCAGGAAGTCAGGTATATGAGTGCTCTGTATGTAATGCACTCATTCCGCTGGTCGCTCTTAGCAATCCCCTGAAGGAGAATCATCAGCTTCAATCTTTGCCCTTGAATCGCTCCTTTATGGGCTACCTTATCAACGCTAGATCCCTGATCAAGAATAAGGTAGAATTTAGGGATCTTGTGTCCCTTCGTAAGCCTGACTGGGTATTCATCACCGAAACCTGGGCCAGAGACTGCTCTGGGCCAGACCTGGTAGGTGCTATCCCCTCCGGCTATGCTCTTTCTAGATTTGATAGGGGAGGGAGGATAGGTGGAGGTCTTGGCATATTGTACAAGGATATTTATTCGTGTTTTACTGAGCCACTTACTACCGCCTCGATTCCTATCAGGCCCTATATTTCTCTATGAAGATCCTCCCGACAAAGCTTTATTGGAGTGGTGATCTATCGGCCACCAGGACCGAGAGTGATGTTCTGCCAGGACTTTAGTAATTTAATAGAGCCCTATTTGGCTAGATCTAATATAACACTCCTGGGTGATTTTAATTTTCACCTGGAGAAGACCCTATGCACTGATACGCAGGTGTTTTTAGGAACTATGGATTGTTGTGGCCTCTCCCAGTTGGTTATGAGCCCCACTCATATAGCAGGACACACACTGGATGGCATTTTCTCCAATGACTCCCAGATTAGGGTGGAGGAACCTATTCAACTCTCTTGGTCTGACCACTATGCTATCCCATTCCAGTTGGAAATTGCAACATCCCCTATAGCTCCCAACATTATGAATAAGGTGGAGAAGAAGAGAAACCTCAGCCTTATTAATAAGGAGGCCCTTCTTAACAATTATGTATGGCCTTCTCAGTTGGACGCTAACTCAGCTTACTCCGAGTTTTCAAAATGGCTTTTAGCAGCCTTGGATCTCCTTGCTCCCCATAAGGAGCATTATGCAGCCAGAAAACGGCCCTCGACCCCTTGGTTCTCTGAGAGACTGAGGAAACTTAGACAAGGATGCCGACATCAAGAAAGGAAATGGCGCCACGATCTCAAGCCAGCCGAAAGAGATTTGCACAAACTTAGATTAAGGGAATACAAAAGTGCCATCACAGAGGAAAAAGTTTTATTTTATTCTAAGGTGACTGAATCTTTAAGGTCTTCAAGGGAACTCTTTCCTTTGATTAAGTCTCTCTTGGCCCCTCAGCCACTGCTTACACTGACCTCTCCCAGGACCTCTGTGACAGAATGGCAGATTTTTTCCAGTCTAAAATCATGGACATATATTCCTCCCTGGAGCTCCTCAATGCCGGGGGAATTACTGTAGGACCTCCATTGCACTTTTTGGCGGTGGATCATTTGGTTACTCCTGTAAAGGAAGGTATTTTAGCTGCCTTTACGGCTAGAGGACACAGATTGGTTGCTAAACGGAATCAAGTCTGGTTCCCCATTGGAGTCTTGCCCTTTGAAAATTTTGAAACTAGGAAGGGAGGATATTGTTCCTCACTTGACCTCATTACTCATAACTGTTATTACTTCCGGGCAGTTTCCTATCTCTTGGAAAACTGTGGTGGTTAAGCCCCTTTTAAAAAAGCCCTCTCTGGATCCCGCACAGTTAAAAAACTACCGTCCCATTTCCCTATTGCCTGTCCCAGCAAATATTTTGGAGAAACACTTGAATTTTTATCTCAGTTCCTATTTGGAGGAACATCAGCTGCTCGATGGGTCGCAACATGGGTTCAGAAGCGAGCACAGTACTGAGACAGCGTTAACCTCTGTACTTAATAACATCCAAAGTCAGGTTGACGCAGGTCATATGACACTACTGATCCTTCTGGACCTTACGGCGGCCTTCGATACTATTTCTCCTCTAAGATTGGTGGGCAGGCTTAGGGAAATAGGGATCAAGGGCTCCGCCCTGAATTTACTCAACTCATTTCTCATGGACCGGTCACAAACAGTTAAGATGGGCCAATTCTATTCAGCTCCTAACCAGCTGTTCTGTGGAGTTCCTCTGGGATCTTCATTGAGCCCGACCCTTTTTAACATTTATGTTGTCCCTCTCGCCAGGGTGGTAAGATCTTTTGGGTTGGAAGTGCTATCCTACGCTGATGACACTCAAATTATGGTTTCTATCAATGACAGCGTAGAAGCTTTGGCGACCAATTTCAAAAACTGCATGCAGGCAGTGACTTCTTGGATGGTAGAGAATTATCTCAGGCTCAATGCGGATAAAACTGAGTTTTTTTTATTTTTGGAAACCATCAGGAGATCCGGACAGAGGGCTTGGCCCCTGCCCCCAACCTGGGGCCAGTGCTAAAAACCTTGGTATCATAATTGATAATTCCCTCTCCCTGGGCCCCCAGATCAGTAGAACAGTCTCCACTTGCTTTGGGATTATTAGGACTCTTAGAAAGATTTCCCAATTTCTCTCCTTTTCCTCCCGAAAACAAGCAGTTGTGGCCCTTGTGCTGTCCAGATTGGACTATTGTAATGCCCTCTATTTGGGTATTAATAAGGGGCTCGTGCATCGACTTCAGCTGGTGCAGAACGCTGCTGCCAGGCTGGTGATGGGCCTTCCCAAATATCACTCAGTTTCGGCCTCCATCAGTAAGCTGCACTGGCTTCCTCTTGGCTGGAGAATCTTATTTAAAGCCCTTTGCCTAGCTCACAAGGCCTTCTATAATACTGGATCAGAAGGCATCAAGAGGCTCTTTCGAAGATATGTTCCCACCAAGCAGTTAAGATCTGCTAGCAAGAACTTGCTGATAGTTCCGAGTTTTAGGAAAGTTAGATGGGGGTGTAGAGCCTTTTCTCTTGCTGCGGCCAAACTCTGGAATTCCCTTCCTTCCTCTATTTCTGGACTGGAAACCCATTCTCTCTTCCGTAAAGCCTTGAAGACCTGGCTTTTCACTCTCGCAACACTGTGAACCTCGTACTCATCTGTCTGCTGGCCTCTTTCCGTAGTGCCTTGACGCCCCTGGGCAAAGTTTGCGCTTTACAAAGCTAATATTCATTCATTCCTTCACTCACTCACCAAAGCAGTTTTCATCCTTAACAGGTGTTTGTTCTAACAACCTACTTTCTGACCATTGCAGTGTGTACCAAGTATTAAGGGTAAGCTTCCTTCTTGTAGATCCTCATCTGCAACTCAGGACTTTAGAATTTTTCCAGGCCTCTAATGGTCAGTATATCCTGCTGTGGTGACTAATAAGGATATATACTGTATTATAGTCTGCTGCTGAGTGTTAGACCTGTTGCTATGTATACGTCTGTTGTTTCTCCAGTATTGTATCTTTTATAGATTCACATGCTTGAATCTTCCCCGTCGTCATGGTGGGAGTCCCACGGTAACAGTAAAATAGCAGAATCAAAGCTTAAAACTCACTCTCCCTTGAAACTCAGTAGCATTTAGTAACCAGTCAACTTCATTACAGAACACCAAAACTCCAACCAATCACATCACAGACCCAGAGTATCCACCCCCTGCAGGGCCACCATACCTCAGATTTCTTAACTCACGTCGTGTGTTAGGGAGTCTCCCTGAGCTCTGCTCAGTCAGTGTTTCTACCTTGAACATTTCAACTTTCAGCTAGCAGTTCCTTTTCCTCAACCTTCTCTTCAACTGAGGTGCTGCTAGAAAGTGAGTAAACCTTCTTTTTCTGGATTTGCTGCAGAATGTCTGAGTCTAAAAAAGGGCTGTTTAGGCTCTGCAAGACTTGTGGAAAGTCCAGGCTCTTCTCTGAAGACCCTCATAAAGAGTGCTTATACTGCCTTTATCTGGATCATAAGCCTAGAGACTGTAAGCACTGCTGGACTTTTTCTTCAAAAACCCTCAAAGACCGGGAGGGAAGACTACTCCTCTTTCTTCAGAAGAGAAAATCCGTTAAGGATTCTGACTCTGAGAGTGAGGAGAGACCTCATACCTCCTCTCAGAAAAGGAAGGAAGAAGATCCTCCTTGTGTCCAGAGAGATCCAAAGAAGTCAAGATCTCAAAGCAAGGAGTCTTCTGTGGAGAAAAGGGCAAAAAAAGTGCAGCCTGGCTCTTCTCATGCCCAAAAAGATCTGGATCTGCACCACCATCTGCGCCACATACTCCCTCACAGAAAATCCGCCCGTCGACGGGCTCGTTGAGGGATTCTCCACCTACAACCGCTAAATCAAGGGCTCCGTGGACAGTTTCTTCAGCGACATCTACAACGTCGACGGTCAGGACGACGACGGCTGTGGCGTCGCCGAAAACTGAGGTAGTGATGTCGGCAGGTTCTGTGAGGTGTTCTACGTCAACAAGAGCTTCACCGTCGACGGTTCTGTTGGGTGCTGCGTCGTCAACGTCCGTCTCCGCCCCGTCAACAGATGTTTCCACACCGTCGGTGCAGCCACTAACGCCATCGACATTACTGCCGACGATCCCGTCGACGAAGAAAATGGACATGCCAGTTTCAAAAACATTTCCATCCTTGTTACAGGACTTCTCCAAAATAATCTCCGCTACCTCCGACTCACCTTCTGGATTTCCAGGAATTGGAGGATGAAGGTCTTTATGGTCCTGCATGCAGTCCTTCCCAGCTTAGAGTCAAGTGCTAGGAATCAGAAGAAGAAGAGCAACTAGATGACCCTTCTGCGTATTTAGAAGGTGAATATTCCTTCTCAGACAGAGGACGCACAGGCATGCAAAGCTTAGACACTTTTCAGGAGCATTATCCCTATTATGAGCAGGAAGAGGAAGAACGTCGGCAGGAACCCTCCATCAATGTTCCGATGTCTCTGGTCATGGACTTGCGTCTGATGCTCAGAGACTACTACAAACGTTTCCCTGATGCTAATGTTGCTCAAATGCCAGCTCCTCTACAAGAGGATCCTGTCGTTATCCCAGATCAGGAAGCTCCACCTGCATCACCGAAACAGAAATCCATACCTCCCCTGCAGATTCCTGCTCAAACATTAGACAGTCGTGACCAACAATTGGAAGAAGGAGAGCTGCAATTGGATTCTGATGTCCATGATGAATGGATGGACTATTTTGCACACACACCGCCTTCTCCAACCCTGCCAGTGGCTGATTCTCCTCCAGCAGATATCGGCGGCTTCCATGACCTTTTAGAGAGGGCGTTGAAAAGTTTTGATCTCCCCATGCCTGTCAAGCAAACGGAGTGCTTATGTGATTTCAAGACTGCCACACAGCGTTCTATCAGGGTAATTCCTATTGCCGACTTCCTATGGCAGGAAGGCCTTAAGCTGATTAAGACTCCAGCTTCTGTGCCAGCAGTTATTCCAAAATTAGACAAGAAGTACCAGGAGCTAGAGGACTCTCCTGCGTGCCTCATTGGCCATCCAAAGCCTGATTCCGTAATAATGCAAGCCACCCAAAGACGATCTAAGTGCCCTGCTTCGCCATGTACTACTCCGCCAGACAAAGAGGGGCGCAGGTTAGACAGTATAGGAAAAAGATTTTCCGCGCTGGCGGCAATGGCCATCAGGGCCTCCAATGCCATGGCCATCCTTGGGAGGTATGATAGGCAGATGTGGTCGGACATTGCTCCTTTTCTAGAATTTCTGCCTGAAGATAAGAAGGAGGCAAAAGAAATGCTCTCAGAGGGTGAGGGCTTCATCGGAAATCATCGATGTGGCGCTGGACATCTCTTCTACCACCTTTAGGCAGATGGCAGATGCTGCTGTGTTGCGCAGACAGGGATGGCTGAAGGCAATGATATTTCGCCCAGAAGTCCAAGCTAAGGTGCTTGACATGCCGTTCAATGGGGAATACCTTTTTGGTAAACATGTGGATGAGGCGCTTCAAGCTATTAAATCAGATACAGCGAAATCCTTAGCCAATCTGCAGCAGAAGTACTTCTCTTTTTTTCGAGGAAGGGGTCAATTTGCTTCTTGGCCCCAGATCCAGCAGCGCTTTCAGCCCTACTATCACAGGGTTTCCGACCTCAATATTCTGCGCAGTCCTTTCGTCAGACCCCCGCACCAGCTTGCACGAGGGCTCCAGCACAAAAGCGACCCGCATCTGGAGGAAAATCCCATGATACGGGCAGAAGGCAATAAGAATTTTCAGGCACCCGTCAACCCAGTCCCACTCCAATTGGCTCAAAACAGCTCCAAATTCTTCATTCAATGGAACACCATTTAGTCCGACAGATGTGTGTTAGACGTTTTCAACCATGGTCACACCCTGGAATTTCTTCAACAACCTCCGAATTTCCCTCCAAGGAAGACTGCTCACTGTCATCTGGCACTTCCCAAAAGAGAGATAAAGCTCCTTCTCAACAATCAGGCAATCGAAGTAGTGCCACGCAGTCAGCGCAACCTAGGCTTCTACTCTCACTTTTTCTGATAAAGAAAATGGAGGCAGGTTATGGACCTCAGGTTGTTGCACAAGTTCATCAAAAGTCAGCCTTTCAGGATGTTGTCGCTCCAGGAGATTCTTCTTCTCTTGGATACAGGAGATTACATGACCTCCCTGGATCTTCTGGATGCATACTTCCATATTCCAATTCATCCAAAGCATCGTTGTTTCCTCAGGTTCCAAGTGGCAGGGTGCCACTACCAATTCAAAGTGCCTTTCCGGCTAAGATCAGCGAACAGGGTTTTCACCAAGTGGCGGCCTATCTCCGGCGTTCCGGTCACCAGGTTTTTCCCTACCTGTATGACTGGTTGGTCAAGGCCCCATCCTTTCAGGGCGCCAAGGAGTCCACGAGTACCTGTCTTCACCTTTTTCACTCTCTGGGTCTCAATCTCAACAGAGAAAAGTCTCTCTCCTCCCGTCCAGGTCGCTGGTGTTTCTGGGAGCGATGTTAGATACCAGGCGCTCAATGGCCTTTCCCACAGAGGAAAGGATCTCTCGTCTTCAAAGGATGGTTCAGTCCCTTCCCTCAAGAAGGTGCGTTTCTGTGAGGACTTACAAGTCGATGTCGGGGATGATGTCTTCTTGCATCCTGTTGATTCCTCACTGTCCATTGCAGATTAGACCTCTTTAGGAGCAACTCGACTCCCAATGGATTCAAGCTCGAGGCTCCTTAGACAACACTGTGTCAATCATGCCAGAGATGATCAGGGCGATGTCCTGGTGGACATTAAGAAGCAATCTCTCACAAGGCCTATCCTTCCTCCCAGCGAAACCATTGATGATAATGACAACGGATGCTTCCATGGAAGGATGGGGAGCCCACCTCCAGGAACTTCAGGTCCAAGTGAGGTGGTCGGCCCAGGAGTTTTTATGTCACATAAACCTGCTGGAGCTGAAAGCAGTCTTCCTAGGGCTCCTATCCTTTCTACCAAGGATAAAGGGATCATCGATTCTCATCCGCACAGACAACAGAACCACCATGTTCTATCTACAGAAACGAGGGACGAGATCTCAGGCTCTCTCAAGCCTAGCACAACGAATTTGGAATTGGCTGATTCACCACAACATATCGATGCAAGTCCAGCACGTTCCAGGAGTGCTAAACGAATGGGCCGATTCACTCAGCAGAGACACCAAGCAGTGTCATGAATGGCAGTTGGATGCTGTTCAGCGGGGAAAGGTATTTCAGTGTTTGGGATTATCAACCCTGGATCTGTTTGCTACATCACTCAACAAAAAATGCAAATTCTACGCCAGCAGATTTCCTCAGCCAGGCTCTCTGGGGAACGCCTTCCATTTTTCCTGGGAAAGAACGTTTGCTTACGCGTTTCCTCCATTCCCACTAATTCCAAACGTTCTACAGAAGATGAAACGGGAGCCTTGCCGTATCATTCTCATTGGGCAAGACAATACTGGTACACAGAGCTGTTTCACCTATCAGAGGCTTCTCCAATCCGTCTTCATCCTACGGAACATCTGCTTTCCATGGATCAAGGCCAAGTGGTTCATCCACAGATTCACTCACTTCACTTGTTGCCCTGGCTCCTCACCACAAGGAGTTTGGTGACTTAACTATCTCTGAGGTGTGCCGTTCAATACTTAGCAAAGTCCGAGCTCCCTCCACAGTCAAGTGTTACTCGGCTAAATGGAAAAGATTATGTTCCAGGTGTGCAAAACACTCTTGCCATCCACTTTCTTCTCCGGAGGAAGTTTTGCCCTATCTCTTATCTCTGGCCAAGGCTGGTCTTTCCCACTCTTCAACTAAAGTTCATTTGGCGTCAATTTCGAGGTATAAGAAACGTTCAAATCAGTTGTCTCTATGGTCCAACAGACTAGTGAAAGAATTTATGAAAGGTCTTTTTAGAGCCTACCCACCAGTTTGACCTCCTCCGGTACTCTGGCAACTGAACATTGTTTTGTCGCATCTCATGAGATCACCATTCGAGCCGATTCACAAGTGTGATTTGAAATACCTCTCTTGGAAAGTGGCTTTTGTCTTAGCCATCACGTCTGCTAGACGTATTAGCGAAATTCAGACTTTCACTGCAACGGAGCCTTACCTTCAGTTTCAGCAGGACAGGGTGGTGCTCCGCACTAATCCTTCGTTCATCCCTAAAGTACCTACCACGTTCCATCTAAATGAACCAGGGTTCCTGCCTTCTTGTTTTTCCTGCTCCGTCTACACCAGCGGAGAGAGGGCTTCATTCTTTGGACATCAAACAATGCTTGAAGTTTTACTTACAAAGGACAAGACCTTTCTGTAAATCTACCCAACTCCTCATAGCCTTCTCTGCCCCTAGGAAGGGTCAGGCTTTGACTAGAGCATCTATTGCATGTTGGGTGTCTTCTGCCATAGTTTTCTGTCATGAAAGAGCAGGACGCCCGCTAATGTCTACAGTTACTGCCCATTCCACCAGGAAGATGGCGACGTCTTTGACCCTGTTTGCTGGAGTATCTTTACCCGACATTTGCAGGGCTGCGACATGGGCGAACGTCCATACCTTCACAAGGCACTACTGCCTGGGTGCTTGGCAGAAGACGGATATTGCTGTTGGCCAAGCGGCCCTACGATGTCTGTTCGCTTAAGGTAGGCCTCATCTTTTTGAGGTTTATTATTGTTATTTTTTCTTATAGCTCTATTTTCAGTTTTTCTTCTCCTGATTTTTTGACATCTATTATATTGTCACATATGTAATTTCTACGTTACTTGCTTGCAATTCTGATGTTAGTACTAGGGTCGCACGGTGGGATGGTTCGCCTGTTCTTCCCCCCTCCTTTACCTGTTATATACTGCTTACTAATCTGATTCAAGCATGTGAATCTATAAAAGATACAATACTGGAGAAAAAACAAGTTACCTGTATTATTTATTTATTTATTTATTTTAGAAACTTACATAGCGCGCAGCTACCCCCAACGGGGGTGTCCAGGTGCTGCGAGCAGCAAGCATTTGTAAGTGTCTCTATGCAACTAAGGGTTGGTAAACAGCCAGGTTTTTAAATTGCGACGAAATAAGCATTCCGATTCTGTCAAACGGAGGGACAGTGGCAGGTTGTTCCAGGCTAGAGCCGTGATAACTGCGAATGCTCTACCCCCCATTCTAGAGCGGCGAAAACGAGGAGTACGTAAAAGGAAGAGATGATTTGATCTGAGAGAGCTGGTGGACTGGGCATGCTTCAGTCTGGCTCTCAGGTAGGCCGGCCCCTGACCATGCATTGCTCTATATGCCACGACCAGGGATTTAAACTGAATGCGGCTAGTCACAGGCAGCCAGTGTCATTTTTTTAAGTGAGGAGAAATTGAGTGACGATATGGGATGTTACAGATCATTCTTGCCGCCGCATTCTGCACAATCTGCAGATGTTTGACCAGATAGGCCGGTGCTCTGGCATACAGACTGTTTGCGTAATCCAGATGAGATGTTATAAGAGCGTGGATAATGGTTCGGCGAGCATCCACAGGAAGAAAAGGAAGAATTTGTACACTGTGGTTCTCCAGTATTGATATCTTTTATAGCTTCACATGCGGCCCTCTGTCCTCCCCTTCCAGGTTCACCTTCCATACCTCTATATTTTTACTACCGGCACTCGTGCTCGAAATCTGAGTTATGGTGGCCCTGCAGGGGATGGATACTCTGGGTCTGTGTTGTTATTGGCTGGAGTTTGGGTGTTCTTTAATGAAGTTGACTGGTTACTAAATGGTATTGAGTTTCAAGGGAGATTAAGTTTTAAGCTTTGATACTGCTATTTTATTGTTACTGTGGGACTCCCACCATGACGACGGGGAAGATTCAAGCATGTGTATCTATAAAAGATATCAATACTGGAGAACCACTGTGTACAGGTAAGTAACTTGTTTTTTATACCAGATTCTAAATCAGGTAACTCTGTTATGATGCAGCAATATTTGAGAACAATTTAATTACCCACTGTTGCTACATCATAAAGGCTTTCCAAGACAGGCTTACAGAACTCCTGTCAGCGCAGTCCTGCTTGGACTGAAAGCAGAAAGCACAACTGCAAGAGGGGGAAAGAAAGCAGGGAAAAGAGGTTGTGCTGGTTAAGGGTGGCAGGTAAGGTATTTTTCACATTTAGGTCATGGAGGAAAGACCATGTTATATATGGCTCCCCCATTACTTCTCTGCCACTGTGTAACATTTGAAAGCCGTGGCAAGGGAGGATGATTCTGGAGGCTATACCTAAAATACAATTATAGATGGTTAAAAAGTGAATTACAGGGATTTTTTTCACCTTGGAATTGGATGGAGTGACATCATAGACTTCTTGAGCGGTGCTCTAATTGTCTATTTGATGTCACTCAAACAATCGGTGAAAAACATCCCTGTAATTCACTGTTACCCATCTATAATTCTGTATGTTAAAAACTATGAGCCCAAAATATAGGCCCAATCTACAAGTGAGGGACGATAATTAGGAAGATGGCCTTTAGCAAATGGTATAGCCTAAGTCAGAATGACAATCACACAATTAGAACATTCTGCCCAATGTTTGTAGAATATTCTAAATTTAAAAAAGAGTGAAACCGATACATTAGAATGTTGGAGCAGAAGGCTTAGACAAACCATTATTATCCCTGAACCGATTAGTGTTTTTCAATGGCGTTCTCAACATTTCAATGTTCTAATACAGACTTACACCGGCTGCCAAGAGGAAATCTGTTGTTAAAGGACCTACATTTAAGTTGTAGGACTAAATTGTGAGGAAGGTATTCTAATGAAGAACAGGTCGTTGGTATAACCCAAACGAGAAGGACTACCAGGCCATTAGCATATTTCAGCCACTAATGGTTGAACATTCTAAATGAAAAAGACAGGAACAGAAAGACTAACACTGCAATCTTGCAGAAGAACACTCATACCAGCCATTATGAGCTCTAACTCACTTCATTGTCTTCATTGCAGTTGGCAACATTACATGATGCAAAGGATAAGAATACATGGTTTAAAAACGTCATCCATTTAAATACTGTCCATATAGTACCTAGAGTGTTGTCATTATAAAATAACTTGGCATCATTAATCTAGATTAGTATTATAGGCCAACCCCAGTGAACTTAAGAACCAGCATCCCCTCCCATCTTTCTGCTTCCCTTTCCTGCCAAGGTCCTATAGAAGGCCATCAACCACCAACTTACGGAATACTTGGAGAACCAGAATCTTCTGGACTCCTCCCATCCAACCACAGTACCGGGACCGCCCTGATTGCTGCCACCGTCTGCATCAGAACCCTCCTTCAGGGAAAAACAGTGGCCCTGAACCTCCTCGACTTATCGGCAGTATTCAACACTGTATCCCACCACCCCTTATCAAGAGGCTTCATCACATTGGAATCCAAAGAGACCCCCTCAAATGGATCACCTCCTTCCTTACCAGAATATCAGAGTATCCGCTTACCACCTTTCACCTTGGAATCCAAGAACAACATCTGCAGCATTCCACAAGGCTCATTCCTCAGCCCTACACTGTTCAACACCTCCATGACCCCCTTGGCCAACATCGTTAGAACCTTTGGACTAAACATCATATCCTACGTAGATGACACCCAGCTCATCCTCTCGCTATCCAAAGTCCCCTCTACTACGATGGACAACTTCAGCAGTTGCATAACTAGCGTTGCCGATTGGATGAAGGACAACTGCTTAAAACTCAACACAGACAAAACAGAGTTGTGCTGATCTTCGGAAACAACACCTCCCTGTGGAACGACTCCTAGTGGCCTTCTGAAATAGGAACCTCACCCACTCTGACAGACCATCTCCACAACCTTGGCATTATCCTGGACAGTAAGCTCACCATGAAGAGCCAGATCAATGCAGTCTCCTCTGCCTGCTTACTACTTTTTGCCTGCTCCGTAAGATCTTCAAATGGCTTCCCGTCAACACCAGATGAACCGTAACTCAAGCCATAGTCACCAGCCGGCTGGACTACAGAAATGCACACTACGTAGGAACCACCACGCACCTCCTAAAGAGACTGCAGACCATACAGAATTCAGTGGCCAGACTCATCCTTGACCTCCCCAAATGGGCCCACACCTCAAGAAGCTCCACTGACTCCCCAGTCAGAAGAGAAGCCAATTCAAGATGCTGATCCACACCTACAAAGCTCTTCAAAATAAAGGACCAGAATACATCAGCCACTGCATGAACTTCCACCAACCCTCCAGACATCTGCGCTCCGCCTCCCTCTCCCTCAGCCCCCCTCGCATCCACCGAAGCAACAGAGGACACTCCTTCTCCTACCTCGCTGTGAAGTTCTGGAATTACCTCCCCTTTCACCTCAGGACCTTATCCTCTCTTCTGGAATTCATGGAAGTACTCAAGACCTGGCTGTTCAACTGAACCCCCCATACCTCCCTCCCTGAAGCTGCAAGGTTCTCAGCGCCTAAATACCCTCACAGGTGATTTGCCAGACTTTATCAATTCTGTTTTAATTTATTTTAATTTGATGGCCAGCACGTGATTTTCTGTAATAAAATTCATTTTTCACATCCTTGATGTCTCCCACTACTGAGCAGATATTTTTTAATGCTTGCTTTGTATGACAAGACAATACAACTGCCTTTCCAAAATAAACCAAACAAAAGTGCACAGCACTAATAAGGATGTCTGCAGCACTACAAATTAGAGAAACTCATTTCAGACACAAAAGCAAAGGTAAACAAAACATAGGAGAGAGATTGTTATGAAACCGATATTAAACCAAATGACAAGGTGAAGATCTCAGCACAAATTACCCAGTAAAATCATGGATCTAATTTAAACACCATGTCTCTATATTTATAGCTCTAATATTGTGTCGTTTCATTATTATGAAAATTATAGAACATTCCATAGCATAACTAATAGTATACAAAAATCATATAGCCTATCAAACTTCAGTAATCAAAAGAAAGATATACTTCAAACTTTTGTCTAGTGGTTAGAAAGTTGGCACTATACAGCATCTTCTAGTCAAGGCTCTGCATGGCAATGTCATAAGCATTTGATCTGCACTTATGATAACACTTTTTCTCAACCATATCATTCATGTGTGCTCACTGGCATCTTCCATATACTAACGTTTGTAAAGAATAAGCCAAAATCAATGAACAGGGTGCTAAAAACCTCAACTGGGGTGCAACAAGAGATGCAGTAGTGGAATGTAAAGCCATTTAAATGTAATTATCTTGCATACTTCAACACCAACAATAATCACCACCAAATCACTTTAAGGAAATTATATTTGTTCCTGAGATCTGGCAATCTAAATGTTATCCAATTCTTCATATGGACAGCTTCTCAAATAAAGCTAACCAAACCTATACTCTTCACAATGATATGTAAAGTACCTGCGTAATTTTGTACTTAAAAATACATCATGAAAATTACTGTACATAATTCATTTTCTTCGGTATATTGATCTACATATTTTTAAAACTCTCATAAAGCTAGAGACACAATCATTTACAGAGTTAGACTAGTATTCTAGATAATAAAAAGCACAGCGGTTTTATATATATATAAATATATGTATATATATATATATATCTATTACCTACTGGCGGTCGCCAGTAGGTAGTTATAGTTGGGACCTATTATCCATAGGAAACGCATTTTTTGATTTGCCAATATCTTTGGTGCCGTTTGACAAATCTTCGCAAAATTTTCCAAACTAATGACCAGCTCAGGTCAGCTCCTGTTTGGTAAGTTTGGGGGTGATTCGTCAAGCGGGGGCCGAGAAAAAAGGGGGGTCCCAAAACTCATTTTCTCCATGTTAATTTCCATTGGAAATTTTGGAACAGGCTACAGCCTGAACTGCTGAACGGAATTACACCAAATTTGGCAAAAAGGTAGGTCTTGGTTCAGATAGCGACCTTTTTTTTTTTAAATGGTGTAAATCAGTTCAGTAGTTCCTGAGAAATTCAAAAAATAAAAATATCTATCTGAGCACTGAGGAGGATTCGCGAATCCTCCCGAGCACGAGCTTCATTCTTATTGGCTGCCAACACTCCAAACCAGAGTGTGTTGGCAGCCATCTTGTGACTCGGTAGAAGCGAGTTATATCAAAAGGGTAGAAAAAGGTCATAAATGTAGGAAAGGGGTCAGAGTAGAAACACCCTGACCCCCTAGGGCTGGTCAGAGGGTCCCACAGGGACGCGAATCCCACCGAGAAAAAAAAATAAAAATAAAGCAGCGCTTCGTTTTCCTTAAGCCCCCAGGTGGGCCAGGTCCCGGGGGCAATGTGTTATATTATATCATGGGGGCCCTCGCAGCCCTGGGGACTGCCACCTCCCCGGGGCATTTAATTATTTTGGGTGGGGGGGCCCCCCAAGCCCCGGGGACCACCACCTCCCCGGGCCTACATGATTTAAATGCGGGGGGCCACGTGGCCCCCCGCAGCCCCGGGGACCGCCACCTCCACGGGGCTATATTCAAAATCAAAGTGTGGGAGGCTCGAGCCCCCCACACTGCCCCGGGAGGACCACCTCCCCGGGGCACTAATTATTTACATAGGGGTGTCCGTTATGGACTCCCAGGCCCCGGGGACCACCACCTCCCGGGGCTTTAAAAATGCTGGGAGGGGGCCACGCGGCCCCCCTCCTGGAGCCCTCGATGACCCTGGGGACCCCCACCCCCCTAGGGCCGGCTCCTGCAATGTCCCGGGGTGCCCACTCCCGGGACATTGCTGTTTGCTATGACAGGGCGGGAGCAAACAGTGCTTTGCTTCCTTGAAGTGAGAGCAGGAAACCTGCTCTCGCTTCAACGAAGCAAAGCAGAATTGCTTTTGGGCAAGGGTCCCCGGGGCCATTATTGGCCTGAGGAGGGGGGGCATGCGGTCCCCCTCTTTTTTTTAAAAAAGTGGCAGGCCCCAGGGATGGGGTCCCCGGGGCCAATATTGGCCTGAAGAGGGTGGCACGCGGTCCCCCTCCTTTTAAAAAAATAAAATAAAAAAAAATAACAACTGCTGGCAGGCCACGGTGTATGGGGTCCCTGGGGCGAATACCAAATAATGGAAGAGGGGCGTTTTTTTTTTCTTTCAAGTTTGGAGTCGCGACTCCAATGCGGCTCTCAGCGCGGCCGCCGTGTAATGTCGCGTTGGATTTGCGAATTCACCTTAAATAAATAATTAAATAGTATATGATTTAGAAGGTAGTGTTGTATTTGTGAAGTTGTTTTAAAGAGGTGATGTGATTGAAGTTAATGACAAGATGACAACTGATAGAGTTCTTAAAAATATATAAAATTTAAAATTAATAGTTAGACTTGAAAAGTGTGTTGTGTTGTAGTACATTGAATTCATGCTTTTGCGGATTCGCGTTGGGTGCGCGAATCCATAAAACATTTAAAAAAAAATATGTATGTGTAAAAAAAATAATATATATTCACTACTATGTTATAGGGTGGCTCTAAAAAGAGCCCTTGTTACTATTATGAGTTTGTTGTAGCTACATGTAAGTGCGGATGCACAGCTTTAGGTTGTTGAGAAAGACTCTTTCATTGATCTGTGAAGTGTACTCTATCACTTCTGTAGATGTCATCCATATCAAAACGTAGATTGTTGTTATAGATGGAGCCCATTCTATGGTCTCTGAGGTAAGCAGAAACAGCTTTATTGAAATAGTTTCTAGCTTTCTCAATCTGTGGACAGAATTGATTTGACCACTTCCATTTCTGTCTTTGGCATATACTAGAGTATACAAAGACAGTTTGAGGCAAAAGCAACATCAATTGTGCAAAGGTGTCCTTCATTAGCATTTCAAGACCTACCCCAGTCAATGTGCCTAGGTCATTGCCACCACAGACAGTGCACAATCATGAGGTCAGGGGGTTGGAGATGCAAAAAGGTTTTAACCAAAGGCCTCAATTGGTGCCACTTTAATCCTCTCTGTGCAATACATTTAATATCCACATTTTACAAAGCTAGGTCTTTGTCAATACCTCTGCGTTCAGCATACCTTTTGCACCAGAAAACATAGCTGTGTCCAACAATCCATACTGTAAGCATCTTGAAGGGATTTCTGGAAGTAATGAAAAGATGTCTGTAGCTGAGGTAGTCAGTTGGTAGAATGAGAGGTATCTAAAATGGTGGACAAGATGCAGTATTTAAAAAAAGTAGAGAATTGATTGGCTGTTTAAGATTGTACACTCAAAAATAGGGTGCATGTTAATTTCTTTAAAAGCATGTTCCTTATTGGTTAGTAGAAAATGTTCGAAAGGTACAGTAGATAGGATAAGGAGATATTTTGCAAATGTCAACCACACCTGATGTTTGCATTTGTAACCTTGTGTGCTGGATTTGAAAATATGGTGAACTTGTGACCTGTCAGTTCAGTTGAAGTTTCCATGAACTGTTACTATGGATACTGGCATTAAGTATAATGGGGGAAGGGTTGAAACTTTACTGTGGACTTAAAATGTGAAATTGTAATTTATATATAGGTGAAATGTTATTAAAGTATAATTTCCCAAGTCAGTTCTATTTTTAGAAGTGGTGTGTTGTTAAATAGTGCTGTTTTTATTTGTAATATATTTTTGAACTCCCATATGGATTCGCGGCTCCATCGCGTTGGTGCACGGTGGAGTCGTGACTCCAAAAAATTCCAGAACCAGTTTGGGCACTTTTAGAAGTCAGTTGGTAAGGGTTCATATGTTTAACCAATAGAAATGTTTTTTATAATTTGAAATAATGTAGGAAGCAATGTGATTTGTTACTTACATGTATTAGTGTGGAGAAAGAGAGGGAAAGTTTGCCATTACTGGTTTTACCTTGCTGAGAGTGGTGCATTACATTGATTGTGTGCATTAGAAAATCATTTATGAGTTTGTGATATTTTAAATTCTACAAATCGATTTGGAAGGTGAGCTATAAATTTGTGAGGTGTATTATCTATTAGTTTTCTTTTAATGTTAAAAAATTATTGATAAACTGTGATGTTTGAAATATATTATTAAATATACAGATGTGTATTGTTTGTTTTATTCTAGTTAAATGTTTGAAATAGATTTTGTATAGTAATATGTGTATATTGGAAGATGTATTAGTGATTATGGTAGTTTGTTTTAGTGTGTGGATATGTAGATTTGTAGTATGCCGCATAATTTTAGGTGTTGCTTTAAAATTGGAGGTGGAGTGTGTCAAGTTTTAAGGTGTGCATGGACTTCTGTCTCAAGTGTGTCTCTACTTGTATATTTATTTTCATATGTCTTATACAGTTGAAAGTGCATGATGTATAACAAAGAGGTGTTGTTGCTCTTTATGTGGTAGGCTCAAGATTGTGAGTAGTAGTGGAATGGTTAAGATGTAGGATAATAGTGTGCTTTAAAAGATGTTGACATAAGGTATTAGTGATTAGGCTTCTTTTTTTAAGTTTCTAGAGCGGTACAGTTGAAATATGCCACATAATTTTGGGTGTTTGCTTGAAATTGGAAGTTTGTTCTGTGAATTTTTAAGGTTTGGATAGTGTTATGCTACAGACATATTCATGTATGCTTTTAGGAATATGGTGAGACATTTAGTAAAGACATGTGAAGGGTTCCTGCTTTATATTTGAGTAGGTGTAACATAAGTAGTTGTAGAATGGTAAATTAGCAGCCCAAAAGAGAGGTTTGAGATATGTTTGTAGAGATTTTATTTATTAGAGTAATTTGTATGATGTGTGGAAAGGTATATTTCATATATACCGCATAATTTTCAGTGTATGTTTGAAAATTGAAGTGTAGTCTCTGAAGCTTTGAGCTGTGAATGGTGTTGTAACTGAGATGTTTCTACTAGCACATATATTATAGTATGTGTTATGTGTCTGAAGATAGATGTATAAAACAAAGGTATACATTTATCTGTATATTACTTTTATATATGATGCTGCTAGCAAAAGGTACAGACAGATGCATACATGCTTTTAGAAATATGGGGAGGCTTTCATCAAAGATAAGTGAAGGGTTGCTTTGCTGTTAGTTATGCTCAATACCAGATTAGTACTAGAATAGTAAAGCAGTAGTAGTAGAAAAGTGATGTTTAAGATATGTTGGGAGAGGAATTATTGATTATGGTGCTTTATAAGAGCCTGTGTAAAAGTTCACTTGAAATTTGTCGCATAAATCGAGGTATGTTTGAAATGTTAAGTGTAGTCTGTCAAGTTTTAAGGCCTTTATGGTCTTGTGAATGTGGTTATGTTTCTATTTGCACATGTGTTCTAATATGTGTAATGCTTTTGGCAATAGGTATAGATAGATGCATGCATGCTTTTAGGAATATGGTTCGAGTTATGGTAGAAATGTGTGATAGGTTGCTACTTTGTTTGACTAGGTCTAATATTTGTAGAATGGTGAATCTGTAGAATAAAACTGAGTTTTAAGACATGTTGGCAGAAGGGATTACTAATTAGGCTACTTTCTATATGTTTGGGGAAAGGTACACTTGAAATACATTGCAGAAATGTAGGTGTGTCTTTGAAATGTAAAGTTCAGTCTATTTGTTTATTTCTGTTATATATGATGATGATTTCAAAAGGTAGACATATATGCATGTATCGTTTTAGGAATATGGTGAGATTTATAAAAGAGTCATGTGTAGCTTTTATGCTTTATTTTGAGTACGTTCAGCACCCTGAGTAGTTACAGAATTGTGAGGCTGCAGTACAAAAGTGTACACCATGTCATAGACCTGACTTTTGAGCTGCAGTTTCAGTATTCTGCTACTACTTAGAATGCTGTTGTCTTCCAATCACTCAGGCACTACTGTAATACTACTCCAATCACTCAGGCAGTACACATGCACTTATACAATTACTCAGGCACTTCCTATGTACTCCTGTAATCTCCCAGATATTATCCCTGCAATCATGGAATCACTAGGCATTACCCATGTACTCCTTTAATCCCACAGACATAACTCCTGCAATCATGCAATCACCAATGTTTTAGTTATACACTGGTTTAATTATGCAGGCACTAGCCTTGCACTCTTCCAATCACCCTGTCAGGATCTATGCACTCCTCCAATCACTTAGCCAGTGTCCATGCACTTATAAAATCACCTAGGCATTACCTTTACACTCTTTCATTCACTGAGGCACTACCACAGTATTACTGCAATCACCAAGGCAGTACTGATGCACTTATAAAATTACCAAGGCTCTTTCTATGTACTCCTGTAGTGCCCCAGATATTACTTGTGAACTCATGCAATCTCCAATGTATTAGCTATACACTGGTTCAATTACCCAGGCAATACCCTTGCAGTCTTTCAATCACGCAGGCACTACTCTTGTATTTATGTAATCACTCAGCCAGTACTCATGCTGTTATATAATCGCCCAGGCACTACCTTTGCACTCCTTTATTCACTCAGGCACTACCTCAGTTGTGCTGCAATCACCCAAGAAGTACCCATGCCTTATAAAATCACCCAGAGACTTTCTATGTAGTCATGTAAATCTCCAGATATTACCCCTGAAGTAATGCAATCACCCAGGTGTTACGTATGTACTCCTTTAATTCCCCAAACGTTACCTCTGTACTCATGCAATCACCAATGCATTAGCTATACAGTGCTTCAATCACACTGGCACTATCTTTGCACTCTTTCAATCATGCATGCACTACTCTTGTACTTATGTAATCACTCAACCAGTACTCATGCACTTATAAAATCACCCAGGCACTTCCTTTGCACTTCTGTAATCACTCAGGTACTACCTTAGTACTGATATAATCACCCAAGCAGTACTCATGAACTTATAAAATCACCCATTCACTTCCTATGTACTCCAGTAATCCCCCAGATATTACCTCTGCAGTCATGCAATCACCAAGGCTCTAGTTATGTACTACCCCTGCAGTCATGCAATCATGCAGGCTGTACCTATGCACTCATGTAATAACCCAGGTACTACTGAATGAGTCATCTATACGTTTAGGTGCTATTCATACACTTATCCATGCACTCAATGTTTGTGTGCACTCAACCCTGGGCGTAGTTTGCGTAGTAGCGCTACGTGTAGCTACGCGAAGTGCACTCCGCGAGCTACGCGTAGCACTACGCGAACTGCGTAGTGCGGTAGGAAATGCTGTTCGCAATGATTGCACAGTGCCGGATGCTTGTCCGCACTGTGCAATCATTGCAAACGGCATCTTGCACAGTGCAAGCGATCAGCTTTCTGCCGCCTCAAGTAGATTTGTACTCGAGCGGCAGTTTTCTCAACGCGGACTGGTAGTTTCTCATCGCGAGCGGTCGCGAGCATACGCGACTCACTCGCAATGAGAAACCTGACCTCCCGCGTTGAGAATCTCGCCAGGAGGTTTATTTTCCACGCTCGCTATCGGCAACTTGATGTTGCTGATCGCGAACGAGGAAAGTCTCGCCGGGATGTCATTTTGCTCGCTCGCGGTCGCCAACTTGACGTTGAGGACCGCGAGCAAGCAAAAAATGCCCGTTACGCTACGCTACACATTTTTGCACTGTGCTACGTGCAATTCGCGTAGCGCGTAGTTGCGCAAACTACGCAAACTACGCGAGCGTAGCGTAGTTTTCCGCCCAGGCCTAGCACTCATGCAATTAGCCAGTCACTATCTATGTTGTCCTGCAATTACCCAGCGACTACCTTTGGAATCATACAATCACCCAAGCACTACCCATGGAGTTTTGCAATCACTCGGGCAGATCTATTACATGTCTCTGTTTCTAGGTTTCACTATATTTTAGAAATATTGTATATATTTCTTTTAGATATGATGATGATTTTAAAAGGTAGAGACATATGTATGCATGCTTTTAACGATCTAGAGAGACTTATGGTTGAGTCATATAATAGTCTGCTGTTTTATATTTGGCTAGGCCCAACACTCATGCAGTTATAAAAACATCCAAGTACTACCCATTCAGTCTTCTAATGATCCAGGCAGAACATATGCACTGATGCAATCACCCAGGCATTACCCCTGTACTCATGCAATCACCCAGGCACTAGCTATGCACTCATGCAATCACCAAGATATTACCCATGCACTCTTTGAGTCATGTAGCCACTACTTATATAATCACTCAGGCACTAATGTTGTACTCTTTCAATGACAGAGGCACTAGCTTTCTACTTATGTAATCACTCAGCCAGTAGTCATGGTATTATTAAATCACCCAGGCACTTCCTTTGCACTCAGGTGTTACGTCAGTAGTCCTGCGATCACCTAAGAAGTACCCATGCTCTTATATAATCACCCAGTCACTTTCTATGTAGTCATGTAAATCCCCAGATATTACTCTTGTAGTCATGCAATCACCCAGGCATTACGTATGTACTCTTTTAATCCTCTAGACGTTACCGCTGTACTCATGCAATCACCAATGCATTAGCTATACAGTGCTTCAATCACCCAAGCACTATCCTTGCACTCTTTCAATCATGCAGGCACTACTCATGTACTTATGTAATCACTCAGCCAGTACTCATGCACTTATAAAACCACCCACGCACTACCTTTGCACTCCTGTAATCACTCAGGCAGTACTTTAGTACTTCTGTAATCACCCAGGCAGTTCTCATGGACTTATAAAATCACCCACTCACTTCCTATGTACTCTAATAATCCCCTAGATAATACCCCTCCAGTCATGCAATCACCCAGGCACTAGTTATGTACTACTCCTGCAGTCATGCAATCATGCAGGCTGTACCTATGCAGTCATGTAATAACCCAGGATCTACCCTTGCAGTCATAGAATGACCCAGATCCTACTGTTGCACTCATCTATTCAACTACACACTACTCAATGAGTCATCTATATCTTTAGGTGCTATTCATACACTTATCCATACACTCAACGTGTATGTGTGCACTCATGCAATTAGCCAATCACTATCCATCTACTCTTACAATTATCCAGTGACTACCCTTCAACTCATTCAATCACCCAAGCACTACTCATGAAGTTATGCAATCACTCAGGAAGATCTATTACATGTTTCAGTTGTAGGTTTCACTATATTCCAGAAATATTGTATACATATTTCTTTTAGATATGATGATGATTTGAAAAGGTATAGACGTATGTATGCATGCTTTTAACAATATGGAGAGACTTATGGTTTAGTCATGTAATAGACTTCTGCTTTATATTTGGCTAGACCCAACACTCATGCAGTTATAAAAACTCCCAAGTACTACCCATGCAGTCTTCCAATGATCCAGGCGCTACATATGCACTGATGCAATCACCCAGGCATTACCCCTGCACTCATGCAAACATCCAGGCACTACGTATGTACTCATGCAATCAGCCAGGTATTACCCATGCACTCTTTCAATCACCCAGCTACTATCTATAAACTTATATAATCTCTCAGGTACTATCCTTGCACTCCTTCTATCATATAGGTATTACCCTTGTACTTATGCAGTCACTAAGTCAGTACTCATGCACTTATAAAATCACCTAGGCACTACCTTTGCGCTCCATCAATCACTCAGGCATTCCCTCAGTACTCCTGCAATCACCCAAGCAGTACTTATGCAGTTATAAAATCACCCATTTATTTGCTATGTACTCCATTAATCCTCCAGATATTACTCCTTCAGTCATGCAATCACTCGGGCACTAGTTATGTACTACCCTTGCTGTTGTTGAATCATCCATGTTCTACTGTTGCATTTATCTATTCACCTATGCACTACTCAATGTATTTCTTTATTTATAGATGACAATGTGTATATAATTATTTTAATATTTTTTTAATAATATTAAATATTTATTTTTTGAAATTCTCCATATTTATTGAGAAGTATTCAGTATGACAAGAAAAGATCAAAAGAAAAGACAACAAAGAAAACAGAACTATTTAAAGGATAGAGAAAAGCAGAAAGTAGATGAAGTACAACAAGTGACGTTAAAGAAAAAGTCTTCTGGTAAGAGAACGAAAGAATTTGTTAAGTCTTTTAAAAAATCTAAAAGATTTTCAAAATGGCAAAAGAGAAAGAAAACTACTACAAGCAATCAGAAGGAAAAGAAAAAAGGAGAAATTAATGCAAAATCAGGTTATAGGATAACAATCCATGTTGAAAAAAGGATGAAAGAATATAAAGACATTAGGAAGAGAATGTATAAAAGTAGAGTACTACAAAATTTATTGAAAGATTGCAAGAAATATAAAAGACCAGTATTTTACAAGAAGAAACAACAGATTGAAAGTGTAGTCGAAAAGGCTTTTGAATTGAAAAGAACATTGTTTATATTAGTATTGAAGAGAATGAAAACATTGAATAAAACAATGCAGTTTCTGAAGGAGAAACGTAAAAGAAAAAGACTGGTTAATATAACTAACTTTTGCAAATTGTTTTCGGGTGAATGGAAGCACACTTCTAGTATTGAACCTTTTTTTAATGAAGAAAGCTATTTTCAACAAAGTACATTAGTTCATGCAGTTGATACCAGGAGTCATTTCTATGAGGTTAAAAACGGTTGTCCAATTGAAAAAGAAAAGATGGTTCCTAGAAATGTGGAAGAAGAAATAGCTGAAGAAGTTCAAGGGAGACGTACACAAGCTCCAGTGTATAAGTGGGATTGTAGTAGTATTTGTAGTATACGACAATAATCTATTGATATTTTACGAAAATTCTTACGAGATTATGGTAATAAAAGTGTTAAACAGAAGATTAAGATATTGCAAGGACTAGATCCTTGTAAAGTGAGAAAATATAGTAACTTGCAGGGTCATTCTCTGGCTTGTCTTTCTAGAAAAGTCTGTCAAAGTACTTTTCATCATTTAAGAATGTTAGCAGTACATCATTCAGAAATGCGGAAGTTAGTAAGAAGATTGTAATATGTAAAAAGTCCTGCATTATCTTTAAGTAAAATAAACACAGCTCTTTTGCATGGTTCAGTGTTGGATGTAAAAAAAGTTTCTGATGATATAGTGTTTCGTTTCTTTGGTCCTCAAGAGGAGTGTAGAGAAAGTGAGAGTTTCATAAGTGTAGGTGTTGAAGAAGAGGTGGAAGATAGTACTACTGAGAAGTTTGCAGAAGAAATTACAAAGTTTAAGGTAGTTTCTTGTGAAAAACCAAACTATGTTTGTATTTGTTGTCGACGTACTCACTATAGAAGTCAAACTAGGAATGTTGATGTGTATTTAAAAAGTGAAAAGGAAAACAATGATAAGTGGGAGCAATTTGGTGCTTATTTGTTGGTGGAAGGTCGTTTTGAGTTGGGTAGTGATCAACGTATTTGTAAATATTGTTACAGCAACTTAGAAGAGAACAAAATGGCAGCTAGAGCTGTACATAATAACCTAGAGTTGGTAGCTATTCCTCCAGAACTGGTAGATTTAAATACATATGAGTCAATTCTTATTCAATCTGTGCAACCGTTACAGACTATAGTTCGTTTGGAGCCTAAAATAGGTAAGCTACCTCCAACAGATTTACAAAGAGGTTTAAAAGGAAGAGTTGTGTATTTACCTTTAGATTTTAAGGAAAATATTGAAACTGTTGGTGTAGAGAGAGACTAAAGTGAACCTGTAGTTATTCTAGTTAATGGTGTACCAACAAAGAGTCGGAAATTATGGTAAGTTAGTAGATGTCACCAAAGTTCAAAAGGCTACGTTATATCTTAAAACAATATTTATTACAAAAATGTATACCTGGAAGAACAAGAAATATCTTTAGAAGATGATAGAGAAATTTCAACTGGCCAAATCGAAAAAGTGGACAACTCCAGGAGTGAAGAAATTTATAGTATACATCCTTTACATTCAAAAGAAGTGATTGGAAACACTATTGAATTATTCCAAATGAAGAAAGCAAAGGGAACTCCCATGAGTGTTTGGGAAAAAAGTTTAGAAGCTCGTTGTTTTCCACAGCTCTTCCCCACTGGAAAAGGTGTACGATATGATGAACGACCAGTACAGATTCCAGCTTCAGAATACTGTTCAACAAGATTGTACTCCGAAGATCTAAGATTTCGACAGTGTGTTCCATATTTATTTCATCTTCCGTTTGAAAGTGACTTGTATGGACTTTCATATGCAGTGAACCACATATTAAAAACAGGAGTTCATCTTGCACATCTTTCTACAAAGGAATTTTCAGACAAAGTTCAACAAAGAGACGATCATTTAGAATCTCAGTTAATTAATTTGATGGCGTGTCAACGTGGTACTAATGAGTATTGGTACCGTCGTCACAGAGAACTTAAATGTATGTTAAGGAACCCCTACGTGGTTTGTTACGCTTAGCTGTGCTGAGTATGCATGGGACAATTCACTTGAATTTCTAAGAGAAGCAAATTCAAATGTAAAAAACATTGAATTGAAAACAGCTGGTGAACTGTGTTCCTTGGATTCTGTAAATGTGTGCAGATATTTTAATCATAGGTTTCAAGCTATAATGTCTTTTATCTGCAATAAAAATAATCCACCTCTTGGAGAAGTTATTGATTTCTTTTGGAGAAAGGAGTACCAAGCCAGAGGTGCACCTCATATTCACATGCTGTTATGGATCAAGAATGTTCCAAAATTTGGAACTGATACTGATGAAAGTGTTTTGTCTCTCATTGAAAAATGTTACCTGTGCCATACCAAAAGAAGGAGGAGAAAATAACTTGAGACAGCAAGTTTACGGTTTCAAAGTCATCGATGTGGGAAGTATTGTTGACGGAAATACAAGTGAAAGGGAAAGTTTTATACAAAATGTCGTTTTGGATTCCCACGTCCAATAATTTCAAAAGGAAGAGTCAACAGTTTCATGTCGCAGTAAGGCATACTATAACTCTGACATCTCTGAAGAATATTTACAACATAAAAAGAACTGAAGATTCAAAGTATATTAATGACTACAATCCAGTGATTTTGACGATGTGGAATGCAAATATGGATATCCAATATGTTGCAGATAATTCGATTGCTGTTGCTCGCTGTGTTACGTCATATATAACCAAATCTGAAAAGATGGAGTTGAAAGAAATGTGGGAAGAAATTTCACAAGAGAAGACTCTTAGTAACAAATTGTACAGCTTTAGTTTGAAGAAGCTTTCCCATCGAGAGATTGGATCGTACGAATGTTCGGATCGGTTGACCTCTGCAAGTTTATATTCAAAGTCAAGAGGAATCATTTAGGTAAGTCTAGGTCTTGCTGCAACATGAAATCGAGTATTGAAATCTGTACAAGAAATTGAATACTTAGCATTGAATGAACCAGAAAGTACAGATATTGTTAAAACAAATATGTTGGATACGTACTATCCTAAAAGAAGTCCACATCTGGAAAACATATGTCTCTATGAAGTACTGCAACATTACAGCTTTAAGAGAAATGTTCCAGAAAATATAATTGAAGACAAATATGCAGTAATTGGATGTGATGGATGTTTGGTAAAACATGCCAAAGGAAATCTTATTAATCACAGGAAACTCTGTTGTGATACTCCAGATAAAAGGGAATTTTTCTATTTAGCACATCTGCAACTCTTCAAGCCTTGGCGTACTGAAATGGAATTACTTGGAGAATTTGACTGCTATGAAGATTCTTTTAATGCATGTAAAGATAGCATTGAATGCACAATTTTTCCAAATTATCTACAAATGTTGAATGAAGAGATTGAACAAGAAACTAGTATTGCTGCTGAAATAGCTAGAGATAGTTCTCAAGATAGTCAAAGTTCTGCTCCACTAAGTCAAGATCCACTAGGACAACCAATACTTGAAAATGAAGCAGCAATACCCATGAATGAAGTAGAAACGGCAATGGAACAAGCACAACAGGATATTATTGAGTTGGGAAACAAAATTAAACTAAATATTGAACAAAAAGAAATATATCAGCAAGTTACACAACCGATACAGCATGGTTTACTGCATGAAAAAAAGAATGCCAATGCACATCATTTAAACCTATTCATATATCAGTGGGCAAGCTGGAATAGGAAAAAGTTTCTTAATTAAAGTTTTGACCAGTTATCTACACAAAACCACTGAATCACATTTATCTTGTGTTGTAAACGCTCCAACTGGGTTAGCAGCACATAACATTAAAGGGATTACATTACATCGATTACTCATGCTACCAGTTGAACATGAAAATAAGTTGGAATATCATAAGCTATCTGGAGAAGCTTGTTATGAAGTTTCAAGAGTACTAAAGAAAATGAAACTTCTGATCATTGATGAGGTGAGCATGGTCTCAAACTTAATGCTTTCCTTTGTACATTTAAGAATGCAACAGATTTTAAAAACAGATTATGATGTTTTATTTGGAGGAAAACATGTTATTGTATTCAGTGATCTACTACAACTTACTCCTGTGAAAGGACAACCAGTTTTTAAAACACTTGTCCATGAAGACACTAAGAAATCTTTGGGAAGTATTGGAAATGTGAACATTTGGTCTCTTTTTGAATATAAAGAACTTATTAAGAATATGCGACAAGCAAGTGATGAACATTATTCAAGATATTAGAATTGGTATTTTGACAAAACATGGTAAAGAAACTTTACAAAGTCGGCTACTAACAAACTTGTTTCCAAATGAAAATATTGCATCTGAAATAATGTACTAAAAATTGGAGATAAGAAGTCTATAGTTTGACTAATGCCAACACTGCAACAGTTTTCTACATTCAATCAAGAACTTTTGAAACTGGAGAAGCAACCAATAGTAAAAATGGAAGCCATTGATAAAATGGAACACAAAGGAGTTAGTATTCTTCTCTCAGAGAAATTACAGTCAAAATTGGATTCTTTGGAGAAGTCTGTATCTAAGACTGCTGGTTTAGAAAAGACTGAATATGTATGTGTAAACTGTCGGGTAATATTACGGCGTAATTTGGATGTAGAAAAAGGTTTAGTAAATGGAGCAATGGGAAAAGTTGTTGATTTTGTAAATTTTCAGAACAGAGATGGAATTGAATTTCTGAAGATTAAATTTGATCAGATTGAAGAGGTAAAACAGATTGGACGTTGTGCTGTTCGTTTTTTGCTTGTAAAAGACTTGTATGTTCGTAGAAAACAGTTTCCTCCTTCTTTAGCATATGCAGTGACCATTCATAAATCTCAAGGTTTAAGTGTAGGCAGTGCTTTGGTAAATATTGGAAGTACAGTGTTTAAAGAGGGTATGGCATATGTTGCATTGTCTTCATTAAGAACATGATCTGGTTTGTATTTGATTGATTTTGATGAGAAAAAAGTTAGTGCTGATGCAAATTGTGTAAGAGAGTATAATCGGTTAAGAAGACTGTATGCTCCTAACTTAGGTGAATATCCTGTATTTGAAAAACGTGTAGTGTGCCCAAAACGGAAATATGAGCAACATTCTAGTAAGGTTCAAAAAAGAAAACAATTCAAGAGAATGATGACGCTGCAAAGAAAATGAAAATGAACACTGTTGATGATATTGTAGGATACCAGTTAGAAAATAGTTCAGGTATCAACTGCTATGCTAATGTAATTGTAAATGTTGTCTTTTATCTAGAGGATCTTGAATCATGAAATTTTGGAAAATCAAGAAAAAAATTCTGTACTTTACTACATAATCATTTTTCAAAAGTTGATAACTGATAGAACTAAAATCCATTACAGAAAGTAATAGTAAACCTTGAAAAGATTTTCACTGAGTTTGGTATGTTTTGTATGTATTTGAATAAAGAAGGTAAGATGAAGTAATGTAATAAGCATAATAATATGAAGTAATGTTTAGTCATTTTTATTGCACTGATCCATTTTTTCAAATACTACCCATGCACTGATCTATATAATTAGACACTATTCTCATACTCCTACCATCACGCACGCACTATCCAAGCATTTCTCCATTCACCTAGCCTGAATCTATATACTTATAATTTCACCCAGAGACTACTTATGTACTCTTCCAATCACCCAGGGAGCCTTTGCCCAGAGCCCAATTCATTGATTAAGGGGCGGGGGGCATGTGGCCCCCCCTCTTAGCCAATTTCAGCCCTGAGGGCCAAAGCATTTGTTAAGGGAAGGGGGTCTGTGTAGCCCCCTTCCCTGAGCTTTAAAAAGGTGGTGGGAACCCCAGTCCTCAGGGCTGTCAGTTTAATTAAAAGGGAAGCCGGCACCTCGGCTCCCCTCCCTGAGCCCTTAAAGGCCCGAGGACCCCACCCCCTGGGGCCAGCTCACTTGCTGTGTCACGAGGGGGCCCACCCCCCCAACACAGTTAGTTTCCCTGCCTGCTCCAGCACGGGCAATGAAAATGTGTTTGCTCCTATCTGGTGGAAGCATTTTCAAATCTCCAGCCAAACAGGACCAATACTAAGTCTGCTCCCAGCTGGTGGGAGCTTTAAATATGCCCACCGGATGGGAGCAGGCTTGTGTTCTGCTTCACTGTCCACACAGATGGGGGCACAGAACTAATGTTGCTGCCGTCCAGAGGGAGCAGCATAAATAGCTGCTCCTTCTGTACCGGAGCAATGCCGGGTGTTGCATGATGCGAGGAGCCAGCTGGGGCCAGGGGGTTCTGGGGCTCCCTCTGCGGCCCCCAACATTGTGCTTGTGGGTGCCTCTGGTAGGCACTGGGGCACCCACCTGTAAATGATGCGGTAGCGGGAAATGGGGTCCCAGTGGACAAAATAGGCTTGGGGAGAGGGGCTGCACATCTCCTCTTTTAAAATACAGATGATCCTGGGGATGGGGTCCCCAGAGGTTGATAAGGCTCAGGGAGGGGGCTGCATGCCCCTCCCCTTAGAGTTTAGCCCTGGGATGTGGGGTCCCCGGGGTCTAGGAAGGTTCGGGAAATGAGCCGTGCAAACCCAACCAAGTTTAATTGTATTTCGCACTAGGGGATGGGGTTCCCGCTGCCTTTTAAGGCTTGGGGATGGGGAACACACTGCCCGAGCCCTATTTTATTGGAACTGGTCTCAGAGTTTGGGGGTCTCTGGGGCCAATTAAGGCTCTGGGAGGTGTCTGCATGCCCTCTCCCCTTAATATGTATGTTTTGGCTTTGAAGATGGGGCCCGAAGCCCAACCCTATGCAGTGCATGCCAAAGGCTGTGCGTGGCATGGGGTTGGCAGCCTGCTGGGGTTTGGCAATAGGGCTTGGTCACTGGCCAAGTGATATGACCAACCCCTCACTGCCAAGCCTGTGTGCAGCATGGTGGTGGCTGCTGGGGGGGATTGCCTCAGGGCCTGGGAGCAGTGTTGTCTTAATGTATGATAATAAAATATTAGTTTGTTAAAAAAAAAACATAGGAATTTACTGAAATAAACACAGGTTAAAGTAACATTATAGTTATGTGTGATAAAAATATCTGCTTTTGTTTAAAAAATATATATATTTGTATTTCACTGGAAAAACCAAAGGTTAAAGTTATGTTATAGTTAGGTGAATGTCAGTGACAGCATTAATGTTTTGAAACCAAAATACCACAGAATGCACTAGTTATAGTTAGCAAAGGTAATTATAACGCCCGCCATGCACTGCTTAAAACGTCACATATTACATCACTCATGACATTTTCTATGACATTGCATTTGACATTACTGATGACATCTCAAACAACATCAAGGGAGACATCATTCACGCTTCTTTTATACACATTACTCTATAAAAGAGTATGGCATTAGAGGTCTCAAAGTAAGTACAAATTAGTTCAGAATAATATGAAGCATCAGTAATGCTATCGCACATACAAATCCCTTAGATGTAGGAAGTTTGTGTGTTTCTTTGTTTTTTTGTGTGTTCAAAACGCTAATGTGACTGTCATATTGACCTAACTATAACGGCACATTAACCTTTTAGTTTTTTTTACAATTACATATATATATATATATATATATATATATATATATATATATTCACTGAAAAAACCATAGGTTTTAGGGACAGTTATAGTTACTTGGACATTGCACTCGTACAAAACCCGTGAAATTCCCCCGTTATAGTTAGTTCAGCTAACTATAACTCGCGCCCCGCAATGCACTGCTGATGACGTCACATATTACATCACTCATGACATGGTCAGTGACATCACTCATGACATCACTGATGACATCTCAAATGACATCACTGATGACATCATCCAGTGACTGTGTGTTTCTGTAAAGTTTAAATATTTTTAAAATATATAGGAAAAGACGTATTGAAGAATGAGTGGGTGTCTAAGTGTCTGTATGGATGATTTAGTAGGTGCGTGACTGACTCTATAAGTGAGTGATTTAACGTATCTTACTGAATGCATGGGTTAGTGACTAAACTGGGTGTATGTCTGTATCCGTCTGTCTGTTGCTGTGTAAGTGGCTGCATGTGTTTGTGAATAGCTAAATGATTTTCTATATGAGTTATTGAATGCTTGTCTGAGTATCTGTATGGGTGCCTGAGTGTTTGTGTGGGAGGGGTGTGTGCAACTCTGTGCATAGATGTGTGAGTGGGTGATTCACTGGGTGGATGGTTTCAGAGTGCATCTGTGATAGACTGTATGGGTGGGTAAGTGTGTGTAAGAGTGTGTTAGTGAGTGAATGTATGTCCCAGTGGTACATGTGTGAGTAACTACATATGTGAAAGGCAGTATATATGTGTGTTGGAGTATATAAATAGCTATAAGCAAGAGTGAGTGATTGTGATAGTGGCTGTATGGATGATTGTGTGCTTGTATCAGTGATTGTATAAGAGCGTAACAATGTGCTACTATTTGTATGAGTAAGTGAGCTGGTGTGTGTATAACTGTATAGGTGAGTAAATGGCAGTGTGTTTAATTATTTGCATGACTGACTAGGTGTGTGAGTATCTCTATGGATGAGTGGCGTTGTTTGAGTGTCTATATAGGAGTAAGAGTGCATATGATAGTCCTGTACTGAGTGACCGTAAGTATGAGTGACTGTACGGGTGAGTGAGTGGATGTGTGTGTGTAGACCTAAGAATCAGTGAGTGGGTATGTAGTTATTGGTGTTGGAGTGTCTATGGTTTTGCGAATGGCAGTCTGTAATTTAGAGTGGGTGTATCAAAGGTTATATTAGGGTGTGAGGAGGTGCATCAGATTATCACGTGGATGATGTCATCAGTGATGTCATTTGAGATGTCATCAGTGATGTCATTTGAGATGTCATCAGTGATGTCATCAGTGATGTCACTGACCATGTCATGAGTGATGTAATATGTGACGTCATCAGCAGTGCATTGCGGGGGCGCGAGTTATAGTTAGCTGAACTAACTATAACGGGGGAATTTCACGGGTTTTGTACGAGTGCAATGTCCAAGTAACTATAACTGTCCCTAAAACCTATGGTTTTTCAGTGAATTTCAAAGGTTTTTTAAATGCTAATTTGTAACTATAACGTGTCTGAAACCTATGGTTTTTTCAGTGAATTTCAAAGGTTTTTAAATGCTAATTTGTAACTATAACGTGTCTGAAACCTATGGTTTTTTCAGTGAATTTCAAAGGTTTTTAAATGCTAATTTCTAACTATAACGTGCCTGAAACCTACGGTTTTTTCAGTGAATTTCAAAGGTTTTGTAAATGACAATTTTTAAATGTATTAATTGTTATATTAATTTTTTTCATACTGATTTACTACATTTTTAGAAACAATTTTTTTTTACATATTTTATTTGTCAAATTACATTGTAATCGGAATTCGTATTTCGGCTGATTTTAGAGGAATATTTTAAAGTTCCAAAACTCCACACTTAGAAGAATTTCCAAGTGAAACCAGTCAATGTTAGCCTATGGAAGGAAATTCAAGTTACTGGTAAGTACGGTTAAAATTACTTTTCAGGACCAGTACTGGGCTGAAAGATGCAGCACTGAGGTCTCTCCTGATAACAGGTGAGTAAATCGAATTCGTATTTCGGCTGATTTTAGAGGAATATTTTAAAGTTCCAAAACTCCACACTTAGAAGAATTTCCAAGTGAAACCAGTCAATGTTAGCCTATGAAGGAAATTCAAGTTACCGGTAAGTACAGTTAAAATTACTTTTCAGGATCAGTACTGGGCTGAAAGATGCAGCACTGAGGTCTCTCCTGATAACAGGTGAGTAAATCGGAATTCGTATTTCGGCTGATTTTAGAGGAATATTTTAAAGTTCCAAAACTCCACACTTAGAAGAATTTCCAAGTGAAACCAGTCAATGTTAGCCTATGAAGGAAATTCAAATTACCGGTAAGTACGGTTAAAATTACTTTTGAGGATCAGTACTGGGCTGAAAGATGCAGCACTGAGGTCTCTCCTGATAACAGGTGAGTAAATCGGAATTCGTATTTCGGCTGATTTTAGAGGAATATTTTAAAGTTCCAAAACTCCACACTTAGAAGAATTTCCAAGTGAAACCAGTCAATGTTAGCCTATGAAGGAAATTCAAGTTACCGGTAAGTACGGTTAAAATTACTTTTCAGGACCAGTACTGGGCTGAAAGATACAGCACTGAGGTCTCTCCTTATAACAGGTGAGTAAATCGGAATTCCTATTTCGGCTGATTTTAGAGGAATATTTGCACAATGGTGAAGGGAGGGGCGGGGCCTGAGGTGACATCTTTGCAAACGCGCCCCGTGGCGCGTTTTAAGTTGGGGATTAAGTTCCCTTGAATCCTGAGGGTCCCTAGGGGCCAACTAGACCACCAGGAACCTCCAATATGCGCCAGGGAGCTGCGTTGCAGAGACGTGTAGAGAGGCCACACCCCTTTACACCTCTCTGCAACGCAGCTCTGTGGCGCTTTCTGGATGTACCTGTTGGGCTAGTTGGCCCCAGGGACCCTCAGGATTGAAGGATTTAATTCCCCATCTTAAAACGCGCCACGGGGCCTGTTTGCACACATGTCACCTCAAGCCCCGCCCCTCCCTTCACCACTGTGCAAACGCGCCCCGTGGCGCGTTTTAAGTTGGGGGATTAAGTCCCCTTGAATCCTGAGGGTCCCCGGAGTCCAACTAGCCCACCATATACCTCCAAAAAGCGCCATAGAGCTGCGTTGCAGAGAGGTGTAAAAGGGGCGTGGCCTCTGTACACCTCTCTGCAAGGCAGCCCCTGGCGCAAACTGGAGGTTCCTGGTGGGCTAGTTGGCTCCCAGGGACCCCCAGTATTCAAGGGGAATTCGTTCCCCCTCTGCAAACGCGCCAGGGGCGCGTTTGCAGAGTGGTGAAGGAAGGGGGCAAGGCCTGCGGGCCCGATCGTTTTTTTTTAAATTTTTTTTTTTGGGGAGGGGGGCCGCGTGGCCCCCCTCCCGGGCCACTACTTGCCCCAGGGACCCCATCCCCCGGGGCTGGCCCTCTCGTTGGGGACTGTGGGAGGGTCCCCAATCCCCCACAGTCCCGCCGGCTCCCCGTGTCCTACGGGAGCCGGCATTGCTTACACATGGGGGCTGCTAGATGCAGCTCCCCATGTGGAAAGCAGTCGGCTTGGATATTGGAAGAGAGAGCAGGTTTCCTGCTCTCTCTTCCAATATCCAAAGCAAGTTTGCAATGACAGGACGGGAGCCGCGAGGCTCCAGTCCTGTCATTGCAAACAGCAGTGTCCCGGGGGTAGGCACCCGGGACACTGCAGGAGCCGGCCCTGGGGGTGGTGGTCCCCAGGGCCATCAAGGGCTCCAGGAGGGGCACGCGCGGCCCCCTCCCATTCAGTGCACAGCCCCGGGGAGGTGGTGGTCCCCGGGGCTCTGGGGGTCCAAAACGGACCCCCATTGTAATTTTCTTAGTGCCCCGGGGAGGTGGTGGTCCCGGGCGTGTGGGGGGCTGGAGCCCCCCACACAGGTTTTTAATAAAAAAAAGAAGCCCCGGGGAGGTGGTGGTCCCGGGGCTGCGGAGGGCTCAGAGCCCTCCCGCACCATTGTACATAAAGCCCCGGGGGTGGTGGTCCCCGGGGCTTGGGGGCCCTCAGAGGCCCCCACACATAAAATTAACCCCCCAGCATGCCCCGGGACTTGGGCCACCCGGGGCCAATTAACATCGAGCGCGGGAGACCGCGCTTCGATTTTTTTTCGGCAGGGTTCGCGCTCCCTGAGCGCATCCTGCCGATTTTTAAAAAAAAAAATTTTTTTTTGCCCAGGGGTCCTTGTGGGACCCCTGAGCAAACCTAGGGGTCAGGGTGTTTCTACCCTCCCCTTTGTGCGCTTTGCGCACTTGTTTCTGTCCCTCGGTTCTACCGAGGGACAAAATGGCTGCCAACATTTCCTGAATCGGAATGTTGACAGCCAGCTGACAGCCAATTAACATGCAGCTCGTGATCTGGAGGGTGCGCGAATCCTCCGTGCCCATAGATATATATGTACTTTTACTTTTTGATTTTCTCAGCAACTACTGAACGGATTTACACCATTTAACAAAAGGGTTCTTTCTGAACCAAGAACTACCTCTTTGCCAAATTTGGTGTAATTCCGTTCAGCAGTTCGGGCTGTAGCCGTGTCTAAAGTTTCCTATGGGAAAATGCATGGGGAAAACGCGTTTTGGGACCCCCCTTTTCTCGGCCCCCGCTTGACGTATCACCCCGAGACTTTCAGGGTAGGAGCGGACCGGAGCGCCCCACGAAGTTTGAAAATTTCGCGAAGATACGTCAACCGGCAAGAGAGTTATTTCAAATAGAATGTCGCGGATTTCCTATGGATAATAGGTTGTAACTATAACTATCTACTGGCGACCGCCAGTAGATAATATATATATATATATATATATATATATATATATATATATATATATATATATATATATATATATATATATATATTTATATAATATAATACCTACTGGCGGTTGCCAGTAGATAGTTGTAGTTACGACCTAGTTTCCGTAAGAAAAGCATTTTTTGACTTGCCTATAACTTTGATGTCGTTTGACCAATTTACAAGAAATGTTCCCAAAAAAGTGTCAAAGTAAGTTCTGTGTGTCATGGAAAGTTTGGGGGTGATCCGTGCTGTGGGGACCGAGAAATAGGGGCGCAAAAAATGGTGCATTTGTAATGTTAATGCCCATAAGAACGTGCTGTTGAACCTTCAGCCCGAACCGCTGGACGGAATTACACCAAGTTTGGCAGAAAGGTAGATGTTGTTACACAGATTGTGCTTTTTGTTATTTGGTTCAAATCCGTCCAGTAGTTTTTGAGAAATTTAAGCCAAACATTATAGCTATAGCTCTGGCCGGCGATATTTTGCGGTGGTTTAGCGAATAATCGCGGATGCGCGTGCCATCGGGAATGCTGTGATTGACTGGACACAACGTGACCAGAAAGCTGCAGCCACCATTTTATCATTCTGGATTGGTTCCCAGGACTGAAAATTTGTGTCCAAGATAACATAAGGGGTCAGGGTGGAGATACTCTGACCCCATGTTTGAGAAATGGTGTGAGTGACACAAGTTGGGTCCAAAATTGATTTTTTTAATCCCGTGCGATGTTCACAACGCAACCGCCAGTGCAGCCCCCCATGTACCATTGCAGGGACATCTCAACTATCATGACATCACGAACATTAGTAAAAATATATTAAAAAATATATATATTTGTACACACTCTGCGGTCACTGTCACACACACTCCCAAACTCACTCAGACACTTATACACCCATTCACATACATCCAGTCACTTACCCACTCAGATACTCATGCACCCACTTACATACCCACTTGGAGAGTCACAAACCCATGTACAGACTCACTCAGAGACTCACGCATCCACTTACAGACCTCATGTATGTACTCACGGACCTACTGAGACACTCGTACACCCACTTATAGATCCACTCAGACACTCATATACCCACTTATACACCCATACAGTCACTCTCATACTCTGTCACAGACCCATGTACTCAGTCACTCACTCGTACACTCAGAAACTCACACACCCATTCACAAACTCACTCAGATATACATGTACCCACCCACTCTCCTACTCAAGGCTCATGCATCCACTCACTGACCCACCCAGACACACGCCCTCCCAGTCACAGACCCACTCACAGACCCATTGAGACACTCATACATGCACTCACACATCCATTCACTCATAAACCCACTCACAGACCCACTCAGACACACACACACCCACACACACCCAGTCACCGTCATAGACCCACTCAGAGGCTTATGCACCCAGTTACTTACACACTCAGAGACTCACACACCCACTCACAATCCCACTCAGAGACCCACTCAGAGACCCACAGACCATTCACAGAACCACTCAGACATGCACGCTCCCAGTCATAGAACCACTGAGAAACTCATGTACTTAGTCACAGACCCACTCACACACCCACTCACTGACCGACTCAGACACCCACTTAGATACTCATGTATCCACTCACAGATCCAGACAGACAGTTATATACTTACTTACAAATGCTCAAGGGCACTCATGCACCTACTCGCAGATTGACTGAGAGTCTTGCAACAAATCACAGACCCATTAAGACACTCATGCACCCACTCATAGATGAACTGAGACAGTCACACAGTTTGTTACAGAAGCATTGATAGACTGATGCACTGTGTTACAGATTCACTGAAATACTTATACTGTGAATGAGAGACTTACTGATACAGTAATGCATTCAGTTATAGATTACACTGAAAAAGTTCTGCACTGTGTTATAGAGATATTAAGGGAGTTGTACATGCTATTATACCGTCATTTAGATAGTAATGTGTTGGTTATAATCCATTTTGCAGTTATAATTTTTAAATTTGGTGATGGCTATTGAATGTCTGCATTTGTTTTGTCATTCTGCAACGTATTTGCGGCGATCGCGACTACCAATATCATTGTGATGCCCGGCGTCACTGCGAAAAGAGAAAATCTGTTTAAATTGTTTTTTTTATACAAGCTCCCTCCAAAAATATGATCAAACAGTGTAGTAATAAAACCCTAGTGTCTAAAATACTGTAAAATGTGTGCATATGTGTTTTGCACCTCCTAAAAAAGCGCGATTGTCGCAGTTACCAGAGTCATCGCGACTCTGCATCATCGCGAAAACAGGAAGTAGTGTTCAAACACAGTTTTTAAAAAAGTTACTACAAATATACGTGTACAAACATGTTCTTTAAGTTAGTAATGTGTGCATTGTAATAGAATGAATTTTTTAAGTTATAATTTTTTAATGAGGTGGTGGTTGTTGTTGAATGTTTGCATTTGTTTTGTGATTTCGCAACATGATCGCGATCATCACGATGTCGCTGCAAATTTCAAAAATTCCCCCAAAAGTAATTTAACAAGAAAATGAACAACATTTTGGGCTCTTGGGTGGCTTGAACAAGAGCCTGTGGTGTTCTGCATATTACTAGTTTGCATGTTACAATGTCCCCTCTTATTGTTATTTATGGTATGGAATGTTAATATTTTCATGAACCTCTACCAGGTGTAATTCTGTATTGGAATGTGAGAGCACAGAGGATTGGAACATCTTATCTGTCAGTTGGTGCCAATCCTCTGGGCCCATTTGACCTGCTTACTAGACTTGCCAAATAAAGCTTCTCTTCAAGACTACATGCTGTGGACCCCATCTTTTCATTTGGCGACGATCTTGGGACCCAGAGCCAGCTATCTTGGGGCGAGCTGACTCTCCATTTCGAGCGAGCTGGAGCAAGCTGAATTTTCCTGGCAAGTTTCCATTCATCCTGTCCTCAATTTATCAAGGTACTGTCTCCTTGTTCTGTATCTCGGGCCCAGAGGCGTTTTTTTTCTTTTTTCTTGGTGTACACCACCTGCTTCTCCATGTTTATTTATTCCATCTCGAGCATATTTTCATACTCGCCTACATCTTGATAAATATTACCGGATTTGTTTTTAAACTTTCAAGACACTTCGTTTTACGAGCAGTACTGCCTACTGTCTCCGCCGCTTTTAATTTTTACTACATTTGTTACTTGTTTTAACTGTTGCCTACTTTGCGAGTGCTTTCGCATGCGTCTTCGTTTATTTTTAAAATTCCTGCGTGTGCATTGGCATTCTGCTCGAGCCTCAGCTTACTTCATTATTGCTGCATGTTACATGGATACCGGCTCCTTCTCTCCGTTGCCCTGGGATACCGCTCCGGCTCCTGAGGCTTCTGTGCGTGCTGCCGGCCATCTGTTCCTCTCTGCACTAGCCGTGGGATTCTGCTCCGGCTCTTTAGGTACTTCTTCGCTTGGGTAATCTGACCGTGGGAGTTTACTCCGATCTTACCCTTAGTGACTCCCTGCGTCACTTCCTGTGTTGTACTCTGCACTAGCCGTGGGATTCCGATCCGGCTCTCCAAGTACTCTTTCATTTGGGAATTCGTCACTTCCTGTTTTGTACTTTTTGCTGTTTAAGCACTAGCACGCTAACCTCGTTCTGCATTTCTCGACAGTGTGAAACCATTCTGGTCATTCTGTGAGCATCTTTACTATACGCTTGCTCACCAACCAATTTTTCTTTCAAACTCTTGTGGATTCAGTGATCCACACACTTGTGCCTGTGCGTTCTCCCCTTATTTTAATTACTATTTTGTCCATTTATTTGTTTTACACTGTTATTCATTGCTGCAATTTGCTATTTATTTTTTTCTCTTCTCTTTCTTTCTTGCTATTCACTTTCTTATTTTCTCACTATTTTCCACTATATTTTTGCACCATGCAAGCTGTTACTCCTCCAAATATTTTCCTACAGGATCCTGGTGAGCCTCCATTAAAATGGCGACTCTGGTTCAGATCTTTCAATGCATATTTGGGCGCAATTGATGGCATGAATTCAAACCTGATAAGAAACGCAGTTTACTATTATTTGGGTGTAGAGGGCCAAAATGTTTTTGATCATTTACCTACTTACACTGGTCATGATAGTGGTGACATGGATGAATACCAGCTAGCCCTCAAACAAATTAGTACTTATTTTGAGGGTAGAGTTAATGTGGTTGTGCACAGGCACAAATTTTTTACTCGTGTCCAAGCTTCCAACGAATCCATTGATACTTATGTCACGGCTTTAAAGGTGTTAGCCAGCTACTGTGATTTTGATGACTTTACCAATCAGTTAATAAGAGACCAAATTGTTTGCAGGTGCTATTCTAAAAAAATTCAACAAAAGTTACTTTCTTGCAAAAACCCTTCTTTAGATGAGTCCATTGACATTGCTAAGAGCATTGAACGTTCAGAATTGGATTCTAAACAGTTGGAGATCAATACCTCTTCCACTGTCGCTGCTGCTAGCTCTGTTCCTAGCCTGCGTCAGCCCCTCCGTGATAACAAGTTTAAAAAGGGTAAAATCTCACCTGATAGTAACATTAAAAATACGATTCCTGTACGATCTTCTAAGTTCCAGTGCTACAGATGTGGCTCTCCTTCCCACCTTTCTAATTTAAAAAATTGTCCTGCCATTGCCCAACTGTGCTATAAATGTAAAAAAACGGGTCATTTTGGGAAGGTATGTCAGGGGGCAGACGCTTCCCTATTAGAAGTGTTCAAGAAGTGGTTCCTAATGAGACACCTGATGATTTGGACAATAGAGTTGAAGAGTTGTCTTTATCCGTTGTCTTTGTAGAGTATTTGGATATAAACAACGTTCACACAGAAAAGAAATTTGGGGATCCTTTTGTCCAAGTGTCTATTTTGTCTCATGAAATTCCACTACTCATTGACTCAGGTGCCAGAATTACTATTATTTCCATTGAAAAGTACAAGCAATCTTGGTCTCACATGGTCTTACTACCCCCTGATGTTATCACCACTGCATTTGAAGGTAGCAGGATTGATCTTGCTGGCTATTTTTGGGCTATTTCTTTTCAACTATCCATGGCAAAGTTTATGTTGCCCTTAAAGGCATTAACGTTCTGGGGTGGTGGCACCAGGTTGAATTTGGCATGATTATTAGACCTGGTCAGAAGAATCCTGTCACTTTAGTTAATTCCATTTCTGATTCTTGCCAATGGAAAGAGAAATTTGGAAAAAAATTGAAAACAAGATTGGCAAAATTAAAGATTTTTTTCACACTGTTAAAATTAAAGAAGGTGTATCCCCAGTTAAACACAAATTGAGGAACGTGCCTCACAGTGTAAGAAATGATCTCACTGTTATGCTTAACAAGATGCTCAATGACGGCATAATTGAGCGGGTTGATGCCACTCTTTGGTTGTCCCCCATTGTTTTGGCCAAAAAAAGGTCTGGAGAACTTCGCTTGTGTGTTGATTTAAGAACTCTGAACAAGGCCATTTGGGTGGAGAACTTTCCTTTGCCCCGCATTGATGATCTGATCACTGCTGTAGGTCGGTCCAAATGGTTTTCAAAGCTAGATTTACGCTCAGCGTACCATCAGGTAGTACTTGATGAGCAATCCCGCCATCTCACAGCTTTTGTGACACCTGATGGTACATTTCAGTTTTGTCATATGCCATTTGGACTGGCCTCAGCAGCTTCGGTGTTCCAGAAAGTAATGACTAAAATGTTAATTGATGTTGTAATTTTCCAGGATGATATTCTTGTGCATACCAATACAGAGTTTGAACACAACCAAACATTGGATCTTGTTCTACAGATCCTCCAAAACAATGGTGTTACGTTGCAAGAAGACAAATGTATCTTTTCTGTGAATGAGATTGAATACCTGGGTCATGTCCTTCCCAAGGATGGTGTTAGACCGAAACCTAGTATTGTTGATGGTATTGTCAATGCACCACATCCTGTTGATAGAGACCAGTTACGTTCTTTTCTTGGTCTTTGTGAATTCTACTCCAAGTTCATTAAGAATTTTTCTAGTCTCACAGTGTTTTAGGAATCTCTTAAAAAAAGGTTCTGAATTTGTTTGGACTGCCACATGCCAAGAACATTTTGATCTTATCAAGAAATGTATTTTGTCTGCTCCAGCTCTCCAAGTTTACGTGGAAGGCCGAGACACTTTCATCACTGTGGACGCAAGTGCATATGGTATGGGTGCTGTGCTATCCCAGATGGAAGGTGGAAAGGAGATCACTGTAGGATTTGCGTCCAGGAGGATGAGAGATGTGGAGTTGAGGTATTCAGTCATAGAAAAAGAAATGCTGGCTTGCGTGTGGGGTGTTGAAAAATTTAAATCCTATGTGTGGGGGAGGAAGTTTTGGTTAAGAACTGACCATAAACTCCTAGTAGACATTCTTTCTGGCTCTAAGATAAAAAAGTCCACGGCTAGACTAGCTAGGTTATCTACCAAACTACTGGAATTCAACTTTAATGTCGTCCATATTTCCGGTAGCAAGAATGTTAAGGCGGATTTTTTGTCCAGGCTTCCTACGGACGTTTCCCATTCTTACCCTGATATTCCAGATGATATTGAAGAATGTATCATTGCCAATGTTGATGACACTGTCATTTGCCCTGACATGTCACTTTGGCAAGATGCTCTTACCAATGACACCATCTTGAGACAAGTTATGGATTTTGTCATTAAAGGTTGGCCCAAGGAAAGATCTCTTCCCATTGATTTACAACCATACTGTAAAATCGCTGATGAACTTTCTATTGAGCATGATTTATTGGTTAGAGATAGCAAACTTATTCCTCCTGACATTTTTAGAGTGAGAATAATGGAGACCGCTCACTCTGGTCACTTGGGTATGAACGCCACAAAGCGTAGGATCAGAAATGATTTTTGGTGGCCTAGCATGGACCGAGATATTGATAATTTAGTCAGGAATTGTGTCCGGTGCTGTTACAGTGACAAACATCTCACTACCAGCTCTCCTACTCCCAAAACCTGTGTTGTGCCCTTCTAGAGTCTGGCAAAGAGTTGCAGTTGATCTTCTTGGTCCTTTTCATGTTTTGCCTAACTGCAGGAGGTATTTTATTGTTCTTATTGATCATCTTTCCAGGTGGGTGGAGGTAAGAGGTGTCTCTGATCCCAACTCCAAGGCTGTGATTCATTTTTTACAGGATGTTTTTTCTAGAGAGGGTGTCCCGGAGGAACTACTTAACGACAATGGGGTACAATTCACCTCAATCTCCATGCAGGAATTTCTTGTCAATCTGGGTGTTAAGCATCTGCGCACACCTCTCTATCACACTCAATCGAATGGTAAAGTTGAGAGGTTTAATAGGGTTTTGGTTGAATGTGTGCAGAGTTCTCTCAATAGCAATGATGATTGTGAAACTGCCGTAAGAAATATGATTTGGACGTATAGGACCACTCCCCACTCTGTTTCTGGTGTGATTCTTTTTGAATTGATGAGGGGCAGAAAAGTTTCTTCTTCTCTGTGTCCCTTCTGGAAACTTAATGCCATCAAAGCTGACTGCAATGTATCTGTTGAGGCTTCGAAAGCTAAAATTACTTCTGATACTTTCAATCGCTCTAGATTTGAGAAGCTCTGTCACTCTGGTAAGAGAAAAGTGATTAATTTTGTTGTAGGAGACTTAGTTAGGGTCAAAGATCCTTTACTTTTGCAAAAAGGAAATCAAAATTCAGAGAACCTCATCATATTGTCGAAATAAGAAATCATGCTTATTCGTCTTGACAATGGTCAATGGTGGAATGTTTCACGCTTAGCCAAGTTTTCACAATGTGGTAATTTGTCTAAATCAAGTTCCTCTTCTGTTCCTATTTTAAGGAGAAGTTGCAGAGCTAAAAAAGTTCCTTGTAAACTGCGTGATTAGTTATTTTTGTTCTTTTTATTTATTTATTTATTTTATAAAAAGGGGGAGATGTGGTGTTCTGCATATTACTAGTTTGCATGTTACAATGTCCCCTCCTATTGTTATTTATGGTATGGAATGTTAATATTTTCATGAACCTCTACCAGGTGTAATTCTGTATTGGAATGTGAGAGCACAGAGGATTGGAACATCTTATCTGTCAGTTGGTGCCAATCCTCTGGGCCCGTTTGACCTGCTTACTAGTCTTGCCAAATAAAGCTTCTCTTCAAGACTACATGCTGTGGACCCCATCTTTTCAGAGCCTTTGTGTTTCAAGTATGTTTAAGACAGCTACATATAAGACTGTATGCATAGTTTCAGGTTGCCTAGAAACAACCTCTTGTCTTCATCTTTAAAGTGACCTCCATCACCTCTATGTATTCCATGGATGTCAAAATGCCGATTGTTGTTGTAGATAGAGCCCATATTATGGTCTCTGAGGAAAGCAGAAACAGTTTTATTAACATGTTTCCTAGCTTTGTCAATCTGTGGACAGAATTGATTTGAACACTTCCATTTCTATCTTTGGCATATATTAAAGTACACTAAGACAGTGTGAGGGAAAAACAAGATCAATTCTGCAAAGGTATACTTCATTAGGATTTCCATCCTTACCTCAGTCATTGCCACCAGAGTGCACAATCATGAGGTGAGGAGTTTGGAAATCCACAATGGTTTTAACCAAAGCCAGCAGCTGATGAAACTTTAACCCTCTCTGGCCAAACCAACTAATCTCCACATTTGGCAAACCCAAGTCCCTGTCAATACCTCTCTTTTTTGCAACCTCGTTAGCCCAATGGACAAAGCCGTGGCCCACAATCCACTCTCTAAGCATTTTGTAGGAAAGAGGAGTAGCACACAGGACAGCACTGCAGCTGAATATCACAGTTGGTACTGTGAAAAACAGTGAAAATGCATGTGTGCTGGTGGTTTGAAAAAAAAATCGAAATTTGATTGAATGAAGAGAATATTCAGGTGAATAAAAGTAGGTTGTATTTGGAAATAAGTAAATAGATGTTTCATTGGCTCTGGTAACTAAACAAAAAGTGTAATAAAGAGGTGGATATGCTTTACAATGTGTGCAATAAACCACACCTGCTTAGTTCATTTTGTAACTAGTATGACCCTTCTGGAATATGTGAATTTATGACCAACTGGTTCTAGTGGGTTTCTATGGAAAATCTGCAGAGGGTGTATTGGGGAAGGTGGTTAAAGGAACGGGTATTAATTTTTATGAATTGGAGAAGTTTAGGTTCATAGTTGTATAAGGTAGGTAATACTCCCTAGCGAGGATGTTCCAAGGAAGTGTAGTATAGTGATAGAAATATAAAAGTATTAAGGGAAGTAGTTTTCTGACTCCCGTTTTTTTTTTTGGGCGAAATCGTGATTACCATGCGAGTGTATACACAAAGGCATGCATTTTGGGCTACCTCCAAACATTAGTGAAAGGGTTAATAGATAGTAACCATTCAGAGATGCAGTTAAAAGACTGAAATATGAAAGCAATGTATTTATTTGCTGCCTTTTGCGGTATCAGGCAGTGCAAAGTTCAGATGGGCGCCATTTATGGTTTTTGTAGGACAGTGGTGTGCAATTCTTGTGCTAAGTTTTTACAAACCCTGAGTATATTGCTTCTACCTAATCGGAGAAAAAAAAGTCATTTTAACAACAAACTCAATGTTCTGGTATGTTAATTAAATGTTTTTGTAAGTCATAAAAGGATTAATAAGGTATATAATTATGTCATATTGTAATAAAAAGATTTTGAAATATATATATTTTTGTAAAGGATGATATATAAATCAAATTGTAAGTTTTTTTTATATATCTATTAATAGGTAAGACCTAGTTTGTCTCAGGTGCAGATTAGATGTTAAGTTAGTTTAAAGTGTTTCCATTGAGGTCAATCTTTCGCTTGTATTGCTTTACTGCATTCTGGAAGTGGTAGTAGAAAGAACTGCACACTAATGGTTAAACCTATATGTTATCTTGTAGTATATTATGTCAAAGTTTTATATGTGTTTATATGATGTGCTGCTTATGACTAATGTTTTTATTTAAATTCAGGGATTTGTAGTCTTATTTGTTCAATTATAAAGGATGAATACCACTCAGTTTTGAAAGTGGAATGTATGCACTATTGCTGTATAAGAATTATGAATCTGAATTGATCCATGCATGTAGGTTTATTGGTAAGGCTGTCTTATCACTTAAAACTGCTACACAATGTGTAAATCTTGCTTAAACCATATATAACTGAACCGTGAGGTAGGCTGTAGCTAGGGCATAGTGCAGGGAGCTATTTGCTTAAAAAGTAAAAGATGCACCTTGATGTTTCAGTGAGCTATAAGCACTCATAGAAACCCATGTGCCCAATTATACATCCAGCCTACACCCAGAGTCAAATCCGAGATACCCAAGTAGAAAAGCAGCCAGACACTGAAACACCTAGTGAGGTCGTTAGAGAAGCATGCAAAAATTTCACTCACACAGACAGGCATAAATGATTTGTATTTTGTGGTAATGAAGGCAGTTATTTACACACTTGGATAACTCAATATTCACTAGTAGACCCAGGAGGCAATATATGCAGGCCCTTACAGAGACATGTAGACAGTCACTTAAAGAGAGGCAGTGATTTAGTAAAAGATTTACTTACATATGGAATCACAGCCCCAGATAGGAACTGAAAAACCCATTCAGATATCTGCTAAACAACTGACACTTTGAAGTTTACCATGCAGACAAGTACTCCTTGCATTATGTTTAAGGCATGGTATACTTGAGTTTGGGCATACAGTTTTTCTGGTAGAGCTGTCTTATCACTCAAAGGTGCTACACAAGGTGAAGACTGATCTTGTATCACTTTTAAGTGATCACTGAGGTAGGCTGAAGCTAGGCCATAGCACAGGGAGCTATTCCCTTAAAAAGTAAAAGATGCAGTTTGATGTTTCAGTGAGATACATGCATTCATAGAAACCTATGTGTCCAATTATACATCCAGCCTACACCCAGACTCAAATCCGAGATACCTAATATTAAAAAGCAGACAGACACTGAAACACCTAGTGAGGTAGTTAGGGAAGCACGCAAAGAGTCACTCACACAGACAAGTACAACTGATATGTATCTTGTGGTAATGAAGGCAGTTTCTTACACACTTAACCCAATATTTTACAGACACATTTAGAGGACCGTAGATGTCACAAAGACAGACAACCATTTACGAAAAAACTTACATACTAATGGAATATCAGCACCTGATAGGGACTCACACAGGTATTGACATATAAGTGAAAAAATTGACACATTCAAGTCTAACGTGTAAAGCCCTTGTCAAGTTTTAAGCTACTCTTCTACACCATATGACTGTTCCCTGAGGTAGGCTGTAGTTAGTCAATAGGGTATGGTCCTTTAAGTTAATGTCTGTAGTTAAGGTTTTTTGGGTGAGTGAGAGGGTGTGTGAGTAACTCTAGAAGTAAGTGTGTGTGTGTGTGGCTGTATGAGCAACCTTTCACTCACCCAGACATATAACTGAGCAGTAAGGTAGGCTGTCAATACAATAGTTAATAGGATGGGTGCTACATACTTAAAAGTGAACACATGTAGTCTGAAGATTGCCTAAGCTATATATCCTCATGTAATCTAAATGTTTAAATTGCTAAAATATGTAATGTGACACTATATAATTAAGTGATGAATGTAGTTTTCTATTTTTGTTTTCAGACATTAATATCTAGTATTTACACAGTTACCATTCCAACAAAACATCAGATAAGAAAGAAGCAGCAGGAAATGGAGCGTCTCCTTAGAACTATGAAACAAAAGGGGCAAAATGTAGAAAAGCTGGTGAAAAAAGAAAATGCTTGCTGCTATGAGGACCCCAAGACATTTCTTAAAATTGTTTGTGCACAACTGGAAAAAATACAAAAAGAAGTAAAGAAAAATAAAACTAGAACACCGAGTACTAAAGGACAAAAAGTCTCTGATGTAAAAAGTAATAAAGCAAACACAAGGAGATGATGGACGGAGTGCTGAAACTTTTCAGACACTCACCCCCAGTCACAGATCTGGGTTGATTCCATCATCATTCTTTAGCTCACTTTGCCACCTCAGTTCAGACACAGGTATATGCAAATTAGTCTTGACCCTGTGCCTCATGGGAACAGTCCAGCCTGAACTGCCAAGCCAGGTCTTCCCTGAACCGGAAACAAGCATCCTGGGACCAGTTTCTGGGTAACACCCTTCATCAGCCAGGCTAGCCTGAATCCAGTGGCAAAGTGAGCAAGGGACCCACGTCTGGGCATACCCTGCCAACTTAGGGCGAACAAAGCAAACACAAGGAGATGATGGACGGAGTGCCGAAACTTCTCAGACACTCACCCCCAGTCACAGATCTGGTTTGAATCCAGATCTCTTGACTGGGGGTGAATGTTTTGATTTGTTCTGCATTCCGTCCATCAATTGTGTATCTTTTGCTTTCTCGCCGTAAAAAGTAATAAGTCATTGAAAAAAGGAGAGACTTTAAGCAGAAGGCCGAGGCAGTTCAAGGAAATCAGAGGTAGGATGTTCTGCAATAGAGTAATTCACAACTTGTTAGCATCTATGAAGAAGTATAAAAGAAGAACACAAGCAATCAGACAAAAGGAATATGTTGAAGGTGTAGTTGATAAGGCGTTTGGTCTGAAGAGGAAATTATTTACCATTGGTTTTACACAGAATGAAGACACTGGACAAAATAGTGTTGTCTATGAGGAGACGGAGCCAAAAGAAAAGACTTGTTAATAGAAGTAACTTTTGCAAAGTTTTTAGTGGTGAATGGATACATACTTCAAGTACTGAGCCTTTCTTTAACGAAGAAGGCTATTTCCAAGACAACACGTTAGTGCATGCAGTTGATGAATCTGGACCATGTTATGAGATGAAAAATTGTATTCCTGTTCCAAAGGAGGTAATGGTACCTAGAAATGTTGAGGAAGAGATTGCTGAAGAGATGCAAGGAAGGTGTAGACAGGCCCCTGTGTACAAATAGGATTGTAGTAATGTTTGTAGTATTCAACACTCAATTGATATATTTAGAAATTTCCTCTGTATGTTTGCTTCCAGCAGTTTAAAACAGATAATATGTACTTTGCCAGGATTAAATCAATGCAAAGTAAGAAAGCATACTAATTTACAAAGGCACTCACTAGCTTATGTAAAAAAAAAAGTGTCAATGCAGCTTTCATCATTTTAGAATGTTGGGTGTACACCATTCAATAATGAGAACTTTTGTTAGAAGGCTTTATTATGTAAAAGCGTCTGCTCTATGTTTAGGAGAAATTAATAGAGGGCCCTTTTGCATGGTAGTGTAGTAGAAGTAGAAAAGGTTTGTGATGATGTTGAATTACATTTTTTTTTTTACCAGAACAGGAGTGTAGGGAAAATGAAGTGTTGGTAACAACAGGAGTTGTGGAGCAGAACAGATGTATTAGTGTTGGTAAGTTTGTAAAAGAGATTAGAAAGTTTAACACAGTTTCTTCAGAGCAACCAAACTGTGTTTGTATATGTTGTCGACATACTCACTACAAAAATCAAACTCGTAATGTTGTTTTATACATTAAAACTGAAAAGAATAATAATATTAAGTGGCTAGAATTTGCTGTTTATTTATTTGTAGAGGGACAATTTGACTTCTCCACCCGACAAGTTATATGCAAGTACTGCTATAATAAGTTAGAGGAAAACAAAATGCCTAATAGAGCAGTACACAGCAACTTAGAATTGGTACCTGTTCCAGAAGTACTTAAATATTTGAATGTTTATGAATCCATATTAATATAGTCTATACATCCATTTCAAGCTATAGTTCATATGGAGCCAAAGACAGGAAAATTACCTCCAAGTGGGCTCCAGAAAGGTCTCAAAGGTAAAGTTGTATACTTGCTGTTAGATTGAAAGGAAAGTATTGAAGCTATAGGGGTACAGAGAAATTTGGAAGAGGGACTTGTAATTCTAGTAAATGGTGTCCCGACCAAGAGTAAAAAAATATGGGATGAGTCAGTAGATGTTAGCAAAGTTAAAAATGCAACTTCATATCTAGTACAAAATAACATATAAAAATGCAGAAATTCTTCAAGATATCACACATCTGGAGGACAACACATCATCACCAACAGGTCAGATAGAAAAATTGAATCGAAGCAGAGTAGAAGAAATTTATGAACATTACAGCATCCATCCCCCTATATTCAAAAGAGATTGTTGGTGATGCTATTGATCTATATCCACAAAAAAAAGCAAAAGGAACTCCCTTAAATGTATGGGAGAAATGTTTAGAAGCTCGCTGCTTCCCTCATCTCTTTCCTACTGGAGTAGATGGTAGGTATGATGATCGGTCTGCACAAATACCGGCGGCCGAGTACAAAACTACTACACTTTATCCGGAGGATCCTAGATTTCGTCAATGATTCCCTTATATGTTTCATCTATTATTTGAAAGTAATTTGTCTTCATTGTCTTATGCTATAAACCTAATTTTGAAAACCAGTGTAAATCTGCAAAATCTATCTGTAAGAGAATTTGTTGAGAAAATCCACAGAAAAGATGAACAACTGGAATACAACTTGATTAATCTCATGGCATGTCAATGTGGGACCAATGAATATTGGTGGTATCGTCACGGTAAACTAAAATGCATGTTGAGAAATTTAGGAGCACCTACATGGTTTCTAACACTCAGTTGTGCTGAGTATGCATGGGATGACCTGCTTCAATTTTTGCGAGAGGCAACAAGAGTAATCCACCTCTCGGTTAAGTGACTGATTTATTTTGGCACAAAGAATACCAAGCCAGAGGTGCTCCACATATTCACATGCTATTATGGGTAAAAGATGCCCCAAAGTTTGGAACAGATACTGATGAGTCTGTGTTGTCTTTCATAGAGCAGTATGTCACTTGCATCATCCCAAAGGAGGGTGATGACAAAATGTTAAGACAACACGTTCTATGATTACAAAACCATAGGTGTGGAAAATACTGTCGTAAAAATATAGATCTAAAGGAACATTTTATACAAGATGTAGTTTTGGATTTCGAAGACCTGTGGTCTCGGAAGGAAGAGTTAAAAGCTTTTTTCTGCGGTCAGACGCACTCTCGCATGGCCACCACCAAAGAACACTTACAACCTCAGAAGAATAGAAGCCTCAAAATACATCAGTGACTACAATCCTGTGATTTTGAAGATGTGGAATGTGAATATGGATCTACAGTTTATTGCAGATAACTCAATGGCTGTTGTTCAGTATGTCACCTCTTATATAACAAAGTCAGAGAAAACCGAGTTGAAGGAGATGTGGGAGGAGATTTTAGCAGAAAAGTGTCTTACAAAGAAATTGTACAATTTTAGTTTGAAAATGCTTTCTCACAGAGAGATCGGCTCTTATGAATGTGCAGGGTGGTTAGGCTCAGCTAGCTTGTTTTCTAAATCTAGAGTAGTTCTATGTGTGAGTTTAGGGCTCACTAATACTCCTCTAAAATCGCCTCCAAAATCGCGAAGCCACAAATTATTAGACAACCCAGAACACAACACTCCCGACTCTCTCAGGAATCGCGGTGGCAAGACATACCCTTTCGCTCGCTCACTCGTACTTGTCCACAATAAGAATGGTTAAAGTCACTGTTATAGTTCAAAATGTTTATTTTAACTATCGTGCTCTATAATACAGTATATGAGCCACTACCAGCAGCAAAATGCATAAACTCAGAACAATTAGCATTGTTACAATTCCATAGAGTACAAAGGGGGATGTCATTATATAAAGACAGTGGAAAAGGGACAGCAAGGTCTAACCACCCTCCCCTTGACTGGAAGAAGTTTGTTATATAAAAGAAGATCTCTGGGCTTTGTCAGCAGACCCCATACCTTAAAGCCTAGATGTAAGGTTTACATCATAGGAACAGCATAGCTCTTCTCCATGGAAAGGGCTCTCTCCAAGTGAGTGTTAAAACTACATGCATCCCCGTAATATCAAAGCACGAGTCTCCAGCAGTGCAGCTGTGTTTAGCATGTTATGTCTAGGTGCTAGGGACTGACCAGAACAGTATAACAAGGGGCATTGTTTATCGACCTTGCACATCGTGTTCAGACTAAACTCCAGGAACTTAGCAGAGAACGTGAAAAGCAGACAGTTCTCATGTGAAAGGTTTAAATAGAGCCTTGCAAAATAAAGTCATGTAGTAATGTGCGCAAAAGCAGCATCATGGCAGCAAAGCTCATGCTAACTTAGCAATGTCGAGAATGACCCTAATGGCCATATAACACCCTCCCCCTGGTAAGGTCATAGGACATGGACAAAGGACCAAAACAGAGTTCAAAAGCCAAGCAGAGTTCAAAAGCATCTTAAAAAACCAATTTGGAAAAATTTTAAAAAATAAAATAAATTATCTTCTTTTATGGTTGAAAAGTAAAGGTGTGGCGTCTCCGGGAAAATGTTATGATGAAGGAGGTGGTAAATCCATCAAAGTACGTGAACTTAAGAATGCAATTCCCTCCAAAAGAGCATCTCTATCGTTAGTAGAAAAAGGGGATGCCATCCAATCAAGTAGGTCGAAGGAACAAACGTGCTCCTCGTAATCTGATGCTTCCAAAAGCATAACCGGACAACTTGCGTGATATTCGATGAAACTCTGGTGCAAGAGGTTCTGCACAGCTGCCCCATTCAGCTAATACTCCAAGTGCTGCTGCACGTGCCATACAGCCATCCCCAGAACAAGCCTGGTCATGGGCCTCTAAGGGACCCATTAACTGGATAAAATCCGGGACTGTACATGACGTATTGGAGAGACATAAATCCATAGCCCAATAGAAGGGGCACCGTCTACAGTAAAAAACTGGTTGCACGCAAGTAAAGTAGGCAAAGCGAAAAGTTAATCCATAACTCACACCAAGCATTGCTAATGGCAGGCATCCAAAAACCTGTTGCATTACCACAAGATGAGCAGCCATTGCGCAGCAGGAGCAGAAGAAGCAGGATTCCACCAGCTAACGCTAGTAATAAAGGGAATCCTCCGAAGACGCTGGAAAAAATAGAATGAATAAAAGCTGGTATTACTCCAAATATCGTCTGAAAAGAAGTCACAAGGCCGGCTCCCACCGGTTTAAAAAAATGTGCAAGGCCTTTAGTGTCAGACGCATTAAATATTTGATGTATAAGCTCCCCAAAGTGGAATGGGAGGTTAGTGTTCAGAAGTGACAATCTCACTAGATGCTCTAGCCACCTGTAACTCGAAGGTCTCTCGAGCTGAAGTGAGAGCCACCTCTTGTTGGAACAATAGCGCTTTGAGCCTGCTCAATTTGTTGAAATCTGTTTTCAAAGTCGGAATGGAAGGCCAAATGGAACTATCTGCATTCCCATGCGGGGACGGAAAAAGCACATTGCTACAACAAGTAACGCGTTGTGAAACGGTTACTAAATACGGGACTCCTGCCCGTAAACCACAGCAGTCTTGGTTGTTTAAAATAAGATAGCTGCCATTAGTAAGCAAGGTAAAAGCAGGAATTATTGATGGTACTGGAGTTCCTTTAAAAAAACAAGCAAGATTAGGCGCTGATACATTACAAGCGCTGTGTAATTTAACGTGTTTACAAACTAGGGAATGTCCAACTGTGGAATCGCTGTCCTTCCCTGTTAGGAAGACCTCCTTATCTTCCCGTTGACATCTGTAAGTGAAAGGTAGGGACCATAATTCATGCAAAAATGCACTACCCAGGGGTTTGAAGCAGCCAATTGGAAAATGTTGCATGCAAGATTTAAATTGAAACAGTGAGAATGGGAGAGAAATAACCCCATGAATTAACCAAACCGCTGAGTCCATCTCCGCCACAGAGAATGGCAAGGGCTCCAATTGTTCAATGTGCAATAGCATGTATGTAGCATCTTTCATGGACATAAAACGCTGTTTATCAGTGAGGTTAAATGGTAAAAACAAAGCTGTAGCATTCAAATAATCCCAAGGTACTTTACCCATTTTTAGAGTTTGCAGCGTCCATGCAAACTGCATAACTGATCGTAATTGATTTTGACCATGATATAGCACAGATACATCATTCTGAACAATATCAATAACAGAAGAAACAATGTTATCCAATGTATAAATGCGTGAAGAAAGTGTATTGATGCTATTGTCGACCACGGCAAGAACTTTTTCTAAATTTGCTTGATCAATTTGACGCAGACGAAAGGCTGCCTCCATCTGTGAAAGTTTCCAAATTTCATTGTAAGCTGCATATATAAATCTTTTAGATCTGGGAACCGTGGGTCCTAAGATAAAATCAGCCAAATTGATGTCACTCGACAACAGCGACAGGTGTTGTTTCACTGATGATAGGGTGGAATGTTCCAACCATTGTTGGCATAATTTAACCACCGAGTATGTGGTGACCGAATGTGAACGTGGATAACGAGGGTCCGGTCTAGTCTGTGTGAAACCTGTTGTCACATTGTAAAAACCCAATTGACATGCATTAGAATTTGTTTGCCACACCAACCAACCGGATGAATCAATTTCTGAGACATTAAAAGTGTTATTTTGAAACAAAGCCCGCAATTGATCGATAGTATAATTCTTTCAGGCACCCCAATAGTCCTATTCCGCTAAAGACGGAATAGACGGGATATTCAAATTTTTTACAGTTGCCAAGCCAAAGCATATGGTTTGATACACGGTATCATTCAAAAATAAAATTTGAGCCGGAATCCGGCAGGCACGATGCAGAGCCTCAGTTCCCTGAACCTGCCAAGGCTTTGTGCCCCAGATTGATTTTAAATCTATAGTCTCTTTCCAGTGATCATAACCCTGTGTGGCCAATTTAGTTCTAAAAGAGTTGGAATATATCAATTTAGTGTGGGTCAGGATAAATTTAGAATGAGATGACAATTGTAGTTTAAAGAAATAGGATTCCGGATTGGACGTGTTATAATCTGTAAAATATGTGAACTTATTTCTAAGAGTTTTCGAACTCCCCTGTATGGGAGTAGGACAATGTTCCCATTGAGAGTGATTAAAAACCGGTCTTAAAGTGTTTATTTTATGCAAAAAGTGATACCCATAGTGTTGATAACAGAAGAGATCAGCATAATTGGCAGAAATTAAATACAAATCTTCAGCATCAAAAGCAGCATAATATTTCAAATCCGAAAACAATGAATGTACTGCTTGCACATCCCAATCATCAGAATGTATGTCCCGTGTTACCACATCTCCTAATGAGACGCAAAACGCGTATGGCACCTTGAGCACTTCCGTCGGGCCATGAATTTTGAAAGCTATTTTATCCCAAACAATGCCATCTGCAACCGGGAATGCTGAAATGTTCACAAGAGCCTGATCACGTTTCATTATGTGGGACGATATGTGTGGGGCCAGAGTTCCATCGACCAAGTTCACAGCAGAGCGTTCTGGCAAATAATGACCATTGATGAGTAAGAAGAATACTGTTACAAATCCAATCGACATGAAGAGGAAAAGTAGGATAAGCACCAACCAAATGTAGGTCCATGGGGGGACCAGGTACGTCTTTTTGAACCAAGAGATGAAAATGCTTAATTTAGTTGGTGGAACAGCCAAACTAGAAGTCGAGGAGGTTGAGTCATAAAAGAAGCTGGCATGGTCTCCAAAATACCCGTTTTCACCCCTCGGTATTAAAGGTGGGTGAGAGGTATCAGCATGATGTTGTCGAAGATTGCTCGGCACTTCCCTTTGGGACTCATCTGTGGGATACGTATACTCGACATCTGCAGTGGAAGAGGCTGGAGGCAAAACATGTGAAAGGTCAACAGCAGTTTCCATCTCAGCCTCACTGGTACAGGATTTAGTCATAGAGGTTGAGGCGACCGGATTCAAAGAGATAGCGTTGCATGAAACTGCAGGTGTGACACTATTCAGAATCGGCCAGACGGTGTAGCTTGACATTGTCCACTGAGATGTATATGTTGTCTTTGCGACCAGGTAAAGGCGGTAAAATGACTCTACGTGTACCCTTCAATCCAAGCACTGGAACTGGTGCACGATATTAGGGACCAAATTCTTTTTTGTTCTCAAGCTTTTCTCGTACCAGATCTCCAATCTTGGGAAGCCAGCCGGCAACCGGAATCATCAGTGCTGCATCATTGGAAGAGGGTAAATGTTCAGTAGTGTAGCTGTCACGGGTCTTTTGTAGATCCTGTAACACAGTAGAATGATTATCTACGTCAAAGGTTGCGGCTGCCGCCGCAATGTCTAGACCATCGAGGTCTGACACAAACATTTTAATGCCAAAGAGCATTTCGTGTGGGGTCTGCCCACCCAGAGATCTTCTAGGGAGATTGAGTGCTCGTTGAACACCAAACAAATGGGCCAGCCAGTTCCTGCCAGTACCTAAGACTCTAGCTGTCAAGGATTGCTTTAAGTCACTGTTCATCCGCTCCACAATTGAATTGCCCTCAGGCCTGTATGGAGACGAAAACTGCACCAGCACCCCCATTGACTTCATCGCGACCTTGTACGCCTTCGAGGCGAACGCTGGACCTTGGTCAGAGTGGAAGGTGCCGCAGGCAAACATCCCGACAAAGACACGCAAATCCCTGATGACATTTCGAGCGTCAGCACTGCGTTGTGGCCAAACCTAAAGAAATCTAGTGCACGAATCAACTGCAACTAAAATGTATTTATATTTCTCTGTATCAGAAGAGAACGGACCGCAGTGATCAAGATATACACAGCCAAATGGTTATTTAGAAATACATAGCTGTGTTTGTGGTGGGCACGACAACGTAGATGGTTTGATTTGTTGACAAATGTCACAAGAAAGCACATAATTACGGGTTTGTTTATATTAACCACGCCACCAATAACGTTAGTGTAAAATCAAGACCGTCGCAGACACCCCGGCATGTGCAGAAGCCATGCCCCCTCGTGTGCAAGTCTGCGGTCCATGTTGGGAATCAGCCGATCCCCAACAGATGGAATAGAAGCGTAAGGAACTTGTTCGGGAGAAATATGATAAGAGTATTTCGAAGAGAAACCCTGAGGATGAGCCGTTCCCTCCTTCGTAGCAGCTACCGCTGCCAGGATGATATTATCTATTTTAGTCATGGACCTTGTAACTGCTGCTATGGAACACGTGGCTACTGCAGATTGGCTGCTTCGTCAGCCAAAGAATTAGCAAGAGTATGTGCTCCCACACGCTGATGGCCAAGCGTATGTATAACGTGTGAGGGGCAGACGATGTTTAAGGTCTGCCACTCAAACCCAAAGCATCTTATGCTTAATTGCGCTGCCTTTAGAGTCTCAATAGTCATTTTGTGACCAAAAGAATAAGTTGTCATTAAAAGACTGAACACAGTAGTAAGAATCTCACACAATAAGAGTATTCACATTAGGATCTGCAAACTAGAGAGCAAGAACAAGAGCACGCAGCTCCGCCAATTGTGCCGTACAGTCTCCAAGCGCTTGAGTATGCACTATGGAAGACTTAAACTCTCCATTGTCCATGGAACCAGCAACAATTGCGCAAGCAGCAGAATAAGCGTGTTTGGAGCCGGTGGCCGGTTGAGCCGAGCCATCGGTGTAAATGATACATTTGCACTCATGTAAAGGAAGGAATGACAACGGAGGAGGATGAACATGTTCATACTGTAAAAACTCCTGTGTCTGAAGTGCAGGGTCAAAGATAAACATGACATCAGACGATGTCAAAGACGTAGCCCATTGTATCCAACGAGGATGTAATGCCTTAGAGTTAGGTACACTTGCCTTAGTCACGGCCTCCAAAGCTGGGAAGGGCGTGACCGTAAGAATGCGTTTACCTTGCGCCAGTGAGCGTTCTTTCAGAATTGCCATTTGGACCGCTGTTAAAAAAATGTCAACATTGGAGAAACGCATTTCAGCTGCAGTGTACAAATGTGATTTGTATGCTATAGGTACTGTGTCTCCCTCATTGAACGTCAAGTAAGTGAAATTACTTCCCTGGTACTATATGTATCACCAGGTTCGTGGTGTTATCACGCGTCAACCAGTAGTTAGTTGCAAGCATGTCAGATTGCAAAGATTGTAGGATAGAGGTATGTTCCGGAAGTCAGCTGGCAGAATAATATGTTGGTTGTATCAAAGCATAAAGCGGCTTGATACGCTGGGCATAATCGGGAATGTATGTCCTCCCGAAATTCAAAAATCCCAGCAAGGACAGAAGTTTTTTCAGTGTAGAAGGGGGTTGCAAGTGAGCACATTTCTCCAGGAAGTGGGGGGCTAACCCCTTTCCTTCATTATTGAGCTCATAGCCCAAAAAGAGCACCGCCAAATGAGCGATGTGTGATTTTGCAAAATTGAATTTATATCCATAGTCGGCAAACGCTGAAACTATGCCGTCGACTCGGACCAGATGCGGCATAAGCTCATTGTCCGTTAGATAGATGGCATCTACGTACAAGAACGCATCTGGATCTATGTTGTGTAACAAAGACACAACACGTGCAGCAAATGTCCCGGGGCTGTTCTTATACCCCATAGGCAAGCGTGTAAATATTTCTGATTTCTGACGGCGGTGAAAGCTGTCAAGTCACGGCTCTCAGGAGCCAGATTGTGACTGTAGAAACCATTGAATATGTCCAGTGTAGTTTTGTATTTTTTACAAACAAGGTTGTTCACAAGCGCAGAGCTGTGTGTGCTTTGCACTGCAAACATGCGACAATGACTATTCAAATTTCGGTAATCCAACACAATGCGATATGGACCGTCAGGTTTTGATACAGTAAAGAGAGGATTATTCATTGGTGATGTACATGATTCAATCACTCCTGATATTCTAACTATGTTAGAATGTCACAAACGTGTGCCTTAGCTTCGCGTTTGATTGGATATTGCGGTTGTGGCTGTGGCGTAGACCGTAAAGGTATCTCATGTGCCAGGGAATCTATATCCCAGCCTACCTGATTATGGTACACCGCTGGGGCAAGGGCCAAAGCCCACTCAGCTGCTAAAGCCTTTGCATGCTCCTCAGGGACGTAACGCGAAAAACTCGGAAGTATCACGTTCTCCCCTTTAGAAGCGGCTAACACAAATGGTGGAGGCCAATCTGCCTCCGCCAACAAAATGTCGTACGAGGAGGTTATATTTTCCCAGAAAACCACTCTGATTGGACGCTGCACATCACCTTCAATTTGGAAAATAATATCATAGTCTATCCGGGGGGGCAACCTGGGTATCTGCTGTTTCCACAGTTATTAATGTATCAGTTGCTGTTGCCTCCAGACAGGGACGCAGTGCCTCCCGCACTATAGTAACTTCCGCTGCGCTGTCGAACAGTCACTGCCCATGTCCAGTCCAGGTGTTGCGTTCTCACTGTCTGAGGCATACCTCGCTGTTAAAGCGGCAACATTTTTCTTCTGATACGGGGGTCGAAAACTAGGCAGGTCCTCTTGTTTGGCTTTAGTGTCAAACTGTCGAGGTTGATCTCGTCCCTGTTGACTAGTTGGACCTTTGCCACGATCCTGGCGCTCCCCTCCACCGACGTGAGAGTCCGATGTGTCCTGTAAAGAACGAGGAGAGTGCTGATCAGGGACTTGAAATCTATCAGAAGTCTTAATTTTCGCGCGGTCGCGCAAGTCATAAGTACGCTCAGAAGACTCGGGTGTCAGTGAACCAGCACGCAAACCTTGCTTCTGCTGCCCCTGTTTTTTATTTTTCCAGTTCTTTTTAGGAAAGAACGGGCGCCCGTCCTTATCAGGTTGGGCCTTTTGTGTTTGAGATTGTGCCTGCGTTTGAGTAAAAGGCGAAAAAGAGGACAAGGGGGACCCTACTCACTAGGAACCAGGGTAAGTCATATGTATCCGAAAACAACGGTTCTAGCGGGAATACAATAAATCTATACTGGTAATTAAAAATGCACAATCGCGATCATTTAGGATTAAGGATGTCAGAAAAAGAGAGCCTCGCAGACTTGGTGTTCATAATAATTCTTTTTTTATCCAAATTTTTATAATTCAAAAACATACATACACCGACCGAGAAGAACCACAATAGTGATTATATGTCATTGTTACCAGGCAGACGACCAGAGCAGTTCTCATCCTATGTGGCATATTTCAAAAGCCTTATTCTCCTGCCGAGGCACTACCGGTCCCGCGACTTTATCCCTTACCCATGTACCAACGGTCTTTACGCCTCCAAATATCTCTCTAATTGAACATAATCAAACGAACCCGTACCTTAAACGTCTGGTAACAGCTTACTCTAGTGTTCAAACACATTTATATTCCGTGACTTATACTTCACGTGGTTTGGCAGTCCACGATACCGGGCTTGCACGCCTACAAATGAAAACATATGAATTATCGATGAAACATGAAAAGACTTGGTGTGCATATCATCATCTTCTTTGTCTTTGTCAGCAGACCCCATACCTTAAAGCCTAGATGTAAGGTTTACATCATAGGAACAGCATAGCTCTTCTCCATGGAAAGGGCTCTCTCCAAGTGAGTGTTAAAACAACATGCATCCCCGTAATATCAAAGCACGAGTCTCCAGCAGTGCAGCTGTGTTTAGCATGTTATGTCTAGGTGCTAGGGACTGACCAGAACAGAATAACAAGGGGTCATTGTTTATCGACCTTGCACATCGTGTTCAGACTAAACTCCAGGAACTTAGCAGAGAATGTAAAAAGCAGACCGTTCTCATGTGAAAGGTTTAAATAGTCTTGCAAAATAAAGTCATGTAGTAATGTGCGCAAAAGCAGCATCATGGCAGCAAAGCTCATGCTAACTTAGCAATGTCGAGAATGGCCCTAATGGCCATATAACAATGCTTGTCATGAAGCGGGAAGAGTATCCACTAAATTAAAGCTACTAATCATTGATGAAGTCAGCATGGTATCTAACCTAGTGCTAGCCTTTGTACATTTAAGAAAGCAGCCAATATTAAAAACTGACTATGACGTGCTTTTTGGAGGAAAACACTTAATAGTCTTTGGAGACCTGCTACAACTAACTCCAGTCAAAGGACAACCTGCCTTCGAGACACTACTACATAATGGAACTAGGAATTCACTAGGAAGTATTGGAAATGTAAACATTTGGGAAAACTTTGAATACAAAGAGTTAATCAGAAATATGTGCCATGCATCAGATATGCAATATGGAGATATACTAAAGGACATTAGAGTGGGAGTTTTCACAAAAGAAGGAAAGAGAGCATTACAAATCCATCTCATCAAAATTCTGTTTCCAACTAATGTTTCAGCTGCAGAAGTAATGTATAATTTTGTTAAGGAAGAGAAGTCTATCGTTTGATGCCAACTCTTGATGAGTGTAGTAAATTCAATGAACAATTTTTGCAACTGGAAAAAAGAGAATCGAAATTAGAGCAAATGATAAAATGGAACATCAAGGAGTTACAGTGCTACGAACAGAAAAACTGCAATCAAAATTGGATAGTTTAGAAAAGTCTGTGTCACAAACTTCAGAATTAGAAAAATGTACGTGTCTGTAAAAATTGTTGTGTAATCTTATGTTGTAATTTAAATGTTGAAGAAGGGTAAGTGAATGGCGCAATGGGTAAAGTTATAAAATGTATTAATTATCCAAACAGAAATGACGTGGAATACTTGGCCTTAAAATTTGATGATGTTGGTGATGGTAAGCAGATTGGTAGATGCATTGTACGTTTCCTACTCGTGAAAGACTTGTATGTCCAGAGAAAGCAGTTCCCAGTGTCTTTAGCATATGCAGTAACTATCCACAAATCACAAGGTTTAAGTGTAGATTTAGCTCTTATTAATATTGGTAGTAGGTATTCCAAGGAGGAATGTCTTATGTAGCTTTGTCACAAGTTAGAACATTGTCTGGTTTATTTCTGATTGATTTTGATGAGAAGAAAGTAAGTGCTGATGTAAGCTGTGTAAGGGAGCATAATCGGTTAAGAGCTCAATAGGCTCCTCATTTAGGCCAGTATCCTGTGTTTGAAAAGCTGATAATGTGTCCAAAGCGGAAAATATCAAAGCAGTCTGTCAGAGCTGAACAGAAAGATGAACAAAAAGAAAAACAACTAGGACCTAATAAAAGACAACTACAGCACAATGAGGAAATAGAAGGCTATCCCTTTGATAATACATCTGATTTGATAATAAATCTGGAGTGAACTATTATGCAAATGTAGTGTTAAATGGGCTATACCATTTGCCTAATTTTACAAATTCTATTAAAGACAAGGTAGATAGAAGAATGTCTTCACAACTATATAGTTTACTTGAAGAATTAAGAAGTGACAGAAGTATTATACATTCTGCAACTAGAATAAGAAAACTTACAGATGATGGTACTGGATCAGTAGTGTTTTCTCAAAATCTTCAGCAGGATGCTCAAGAATTTTTAATGGTAATGCTAGGACTATTCGAGGAAGAAGATGTGAATATCAAAGAATGATTTGGTTTAACTTATAAATGGAACCATAACTGTGAAGATTGTGAATTTACATCTAGCACTGAAATCAATTCCGAACAATTCCTCTACTTGACATTACCAGATTGTTAAACTGTGCCTTTTGAAAATGTAACTAAAAACGCCCATTAGGATATGACTTGTCCAAACTGCAGATCAGAACTTAGGTAAACGTTGCTTCTATAAAGGTATGGAAAATATATCATACTCATGCTACAACGATGCAGAGTGGATGGTACTAAATTAGGAACTGAAATAAAACTTTGTAGCTGGACAAACTTCCATTTCAAAAAGAACTTTCACAACTATAGCAATCCTATTTCATGAAGGAGTTAATATACCCTCTAGACACTACACAATATATTTAAGATGTCAAACAGAATGGACAGAGTGCAATGACATACAAGTGACATTTAATCAAGACTGCCTTAAAAGTTACCAAACTCATATCTGCTATTTCTAGACCCAAAGCTCTATGGAGAATTTAGGATGAGAAAATGTGGTATTGTGTTGACATATATATGGATTATGTTTTTCTGAGACATTATTCGGCCTATTAGGGGTTTTGGCTACAGCAAGCTGTTAGAAATGAAAGACTCTTTTTTAACTGCGGGAAAGGAATCTATTTAACATTTGAGGACTACATTCTGTTACTGCAGAAAAATAAATCTGGGAAAATGGAGGTACTATAATACCAGTAGACTTAATTTGCATCTAGCAAGTTTCTTCACCACTAAACAAATGCTCCATTTTGTTTCTGATACAAAAAATTGTACATAGTACTGTGTTATGTTTTTCGTACATGGACTAAGAATATTTTAGACATCATTTGGCCTAACAGAGATTGTTGGACATTTTGTACCAGATATACAAATATCAGAAACAGTTTTAACATATAGTTGCTTTAATTAAGGTAGTAACCTATCGGCAAGCCACTATTAAACACGTGTGGTGAGTGGAGTGCACAGTATGACATATTTATAAGGATGTACTGTGCACATTTGTGGTTTTTTGTTTACAATCCATTGGTTGTTTTTTCCCACTGTTTGATGATGATGCTTCACACAGATCACTGTTGAAAGTGAAGAAGTTAGAAAGCTGAAAACAATAAAAAACAGTAAAACATTTGTCTACGTTGAATTAAAGTTCTGGAGAAAAATATTGTATGTTGTTTTGGTTCAAAATAAAATTCTAATACATTTTTCTCTGTTTATATTTTTCCCCAGTGATTGGAGATTAGGATATGTTACGTGTGTCAAATCACTAATCTAGTGATGGATTCATCGAGTCACTATTCATATACTCATCCAATCTCCCAGACACTACAGTTCCACTCATCCAATCACCCAGCCACTACCTAGGCAGTCATCCAGTCACTCAGGTAGTGCACTTGCATTCATCCAATCTCACGGCCACTACTCAGGCATTCATCCAATCACCCCAGCGGTACCCATGGAGTCCTGCTTCACTCAGGACTAGTAATGCAGTTATGGAATCACCTAGGCACGACACTTGCACTCTTTCATTCATCCAGGCACTGCACTAGGCTCATCTATTCACCCAGGCTGTGTACAGTTGCAGTCATCCAATCACCCAGGCAGTACCCATGGAGTCATCCATTCACTCAGGCAGTACCCATGCAGTCATGCAATCACGCAAGCACTGTACTTGCTCTCATTCATTCACCCAGGCACTGCACTTGCACTCATCCAATTATCCAGGCACTGCACTTATGCAATCATCCAAGCAGTAGACTTGCACTGGTACAATCACTCAGGCACTACCCATGCAATCATGGAATCACCCAGGCACTGCACTTGCACTTATCCATTCATCCAGGCACTGCATTCTTTTTTTTTTTTACAGAGTTTTATATAGTGCGAACTTGACCCGAATCGGGTTTCAGAGCGCTTTACATGGCACCAGTTGCATTACATGAGGACACATTCACTTTTGTTAGGCATGGGGAGATTAAGTGATTTGCCCAGAATCACAGGATGTTCAGCGTCATTGCCGAGACTCGAACCCAGTTCCCCAGATTCGAGGTCGACCGCCCTAGCCGTTAGGCTAACTGCTCCCCCCACTTGCACTGCACTTGGTCTCATACAATCACTTAGGCATTACCCAACAGTCATGCAATCACCCAGGCACTGCACTTATCTATTCATCCAGGCACTGCATTTGAACTAATGCAATCATCCAGGCAGTGCACTTGCACTCATCCATTCGCACAGGCACTACCCATGCAATCATCCAGGCACTGCACCTGCACTCATACAATCACACAGGTACTACCTATTCACTCAACTATTCATCCACGCACTACAGTTGTGGTCATCCATTCACCTAGGCACTATACTGGCACTCATTAAGTAATCCCAGGCAATACCAAGGTATCATCCAATCATCCTGGCACAACCCTTGCACTCATCCAAATATTCACACTACTCATGCACTCATCCAATCACCCAGGCACTACTTATGCACTCATTCAATCACCTAAGTACTACAGTTGCACTTATCCATTCACCCAGGCACTGCACTTGCAATCATCCAATTAGCCAGGCACTGCACTTGAACTCATACAATCACTCAGGCACTACCCATGCAGTCATGGAATCATCAAGGCAGTGCACTTGTGCTCATTCATTCATTCAGCCAGGCACTACACTTGCACTCATCCATTCACTCAGGCACTACCCATGCAGTCATGCAATTATTCAGGCACTGTACATGGACTCATCCAATGATACATGCACTACCTAAACAGTCATGCAATCACCCTGGCAATACACTTGCACTCATTCATTCACTCCAGCACTGCACTGATCCATTCACTCAGGATCCTCTTCTTGCACTCATCCATTCACTAAGGAACTACACTTCCACTAATCCATTCACCCAGGCACAGCACTTGCACTCATCCAATTATCCAGGCACAGCACTTGCACTCATGCAATCCTCCAGGCAGAACACTTGCACTCATAGAATCACTCAGGCACTACCCATGCAGTCATGGAATCACCCAGGCACTGCACTTGTACTCATTGATTCAGCCAGGCACTTCACTTTCACTCATCCATTCACTCAGGCACTACCCATGCAGTCATGCAATCATCCAGGCACTGCACTTGCACTCATTCGTTCACCCAGGTACTGCACTTGCACTCATTCAATGATTCAGGCACTGCACTTGCACTAGTGCAATCATGTAGGCACTGCACTTATACAATCACTCAGGCATTATCCAGGCAGTCATGCAATCTCCCAGGCACTAGCCATGCACTCATCCAATCATCCATCCACTACCCATAAATTCATCCAATCACCTAGGCACTACTCATAGACTCCCTGAATCACCCAGGCACTACCCCTGCACCCCTCCAATCACCCAGGCACTATCCCTGACTCATCCAATCACCCAGGCACTACCCATGATCTTATCCAGTCACTGAGGCACTACCCATGCACTCATCCAATCACCCAGGCACTCCCCATGCACTCATCCAATCACCCCGGCACTACCCATGCACTCATTCAATCACCCCAGCACAACCCATGCACTCATCCAATCACCCCGGCACTACCCATGCACTCATCCAATCACCCCGGCACTACCCATGCACTCATCCAATCACCCCGGCACTACCCATGCACTCATCGATTCACCCAGCCACTACCCATGCACTCATGCAATCAACCAGGCACTACCCATACACAGATCCATTCACCCAGGCACTACCCATGCAGTATTTAAATCACCCTGCACTACCCATGCACTCATGGAATAACCAGGCACTACCCATGCACTGCACTCATTCAATCACTCAGTCACTACCCCTACACTCCTCCAATCACCCTGGCAGTACTCGTGTACTCATACAATCACCTAGGCACTACCCATACACTCATACAGTCACCTAGGCACTGCACTTATCCATTCAATCAGGCACTACCCATGCACCAGTCATTCAATCATTCCAACATACATGCATACTTTTACTGTAAAAGGCGGTTCCAACGGGAACCTTTTTTTTGTTTGATTTTTTTTGCGGTTTTGTAAAGTTTTTAACAAAATGTGTTTTTACGGTAACAAAAATGACAACTGGGATAAGAGGAATTCAAAAAATGTGCACTGAGAGATGTGCAAAAATATAAAAGGGGAAACAAAATTAGCATGTATCATTTTTTGCAGCATTGCGAATAGCTGTAACACACTGCTCGCCAGCACTTATAACAACACTACAGTCCATGCAATATGTGGCCATTCTTGACAACTCTGGAGCCATATCTGTTGTAGTAGTCTGCATCTCTGAAGGAACTTTCTGGCCGAGAATTGTTGCTGCTGCCACTGATGTAGATGGTCCTCCAGCTTCCCTCTGCTTGACCGCCAGTTGTAGACATTTTCTATGATAGGTTTTAAGATGATATAACATGGACATTGTCCCACATGAATATTTTTTGTTAGTCTCTCTAGAGAAGGTCTCATTACATATTGTGCATTGCACTAGTTTTGCAACAGTTTTTGATTCCCCAGATGGGATTTTAAAAAAAGTCCCATGCTACACTGGCTCTCTTTTGTGGAGGCTCCTCTACTTCCAAATCTCCACCTCCTCCATATCCTGGTCCTGTTGTTGTTGCTGCTGGCCCCATCATGTGTTGTAAATGTATATATTTGTTTTTTGACCATGTTGGCATTTTGCAACGGTTTTAATTAACTATGCAAATACATTTATACCTTATACCTTATGCTGGCCCCATCTCCTTCCTGTGTTGCCATTTTTAATGTTAAAAAAAAGGGCAAAAACTCTCCACACCAAGATAGATCCACCTGCTCGGAATAAAATTAAATGAAAAAAGATTCAAGAAGGAAGAGTGTGTACTTCCTATTCATTTTGCTTAAAAGAATATTATCTGATGATATTCCTTGCTTTCACAGTCATGTGATATTAGCGGTGACCAACATAATCGCAGTTAACGACATATTCGTGGTTACCGAATGAAAGCGAAGATTCATAATACAAGTAGTTTTCTTTAAAGATGGAAACAAAAGCAGAACTTTCAATACTATAATAGTGAACAGCTATACTGAAACTTGTTCACAATATCTCTATATATATGTTTCAGAGATGTTGAAAAACACTTGGTATCCGCGATTACCTTATGTCATCGCGACTTCCCCTGTCTTTGCGAAAACGGAACTAAATAAAAATTATTTTGATAAAAAAATTATCGGCAGTCAATTTTAAACGAGAGCAGTAAACAACTAGTTCAAATATCAATTATAATAGGTGTATATATGTGTTTTACAGTTTCTGTAAAACACGCGGTATCCGTGATGAATGACGTCATAACGACTTCCGCTGTAGCCGCGAACACGGGAAACGCAAAGTAAAAGTGGTTTTGTAAAGAAATTATTATAGACCGACAACTTTAAACAGGATTTCAGTAAACAACTAGTGACAAACATCAATTAAAATATCTGTATATATGTGTTTTAGAGTTTCTGAAAAACCCACAATGTGCACGACTACTGATGTTGTCGCAATGCCCGGCGTCGCTGTGGAAATGGAAACCGTCTTTAAAGACGAATTTTCTGAAACTCACTACAAAAATGAGTTTGAAAAGTACACTAATAAAGCTCTACTGTTAAATAGACTGTAGAATGTGTCTATATATATGTTTTACACTTTGTACAAAACATGCTCTCTTCGTAACTACAGACATCACTGCGACTACGTTGGTAGTCGCGAATATAATTTTTTTTTGTAAAGGTGGTTTTCTCCTAAATTAACCACAGAAAGAAAGGTTTAAAACAATATCTTACTAAATATTTAGACTTCAACTTTATTTAAAATATGTTTTTTAAGTGTATTTTTCAGTATGCGGAATACATTTGCTGATCACAGATTCTCCACAGTAAATGCGGCAATGTGGTGCCGACTCAAAATTCTTACAAATAAAAACAGCTATTAATGTGCCTTCTGATAAACACATACCAAATCAAAAATGAGTGGTATATAATATACAATATCCAATTATAGAAAGAAAATAAGAATATCTTAGAGGCTCACAAAAAAATGGATGTTACAATTAAGAAATTGAATGTAAAAAACCTTCGGAATTCTCTGAAAAAACCAAAGGTTACAGGGCCGTTATAGTTGGGAATTAACCTTTAATAAAAAATACTTAGAAATTCACTGAAGAAAAAGCCAAAGGTTACAGGGCCATTATAGTTAGGAAATAGAATTTTTTTTAAAACTTTTCATTCATACAAAACCAGAGAAATGCAGCAGTTATAGTTAGCTGAGATAACTATAACTCGTGACCCCGCAATGCACTGCTTATGACCTCACATATTACATCACGCATGACGTGGTCAGTGACATCACTGATGACATCTCAAATGACATCATCCCCAGAATCTGGCACACCCACTCATACCCCAATATAGCCTTTCATACACCCACTCCATCTTCCACACTTCTATTCTCAAAACCGATTCACCTATACTAGTACTTACACACCCACTCACTGATTCATAGGTTTACACACACATCCATTCAGTTACCCATACAGCCACTCATACACCAACTCACTCACTAATACAGCTATTGATATATCCACTCATACAGCCATTCACACAATATCAGTCCCTCATAGAGCTACTCACACAACTACTCACTCACCTATAGAGTCAGACAGCCATTTAGCCACCTATACAGTTATACACACACTCATTCACACAGATACTAACACATACTCTCACCTATACAGTCACTGACACAAGCACACACTCACCCATTCAGCCACTCTCACAATCAATCACTCACACACACAGTCACTCATATACTCCAGCACTTACCCATACTGCCTTTCACATATGCAGTCACTCACCCATATACCACTGACACATCTATTCACTCACAGACATATATATACACGTATATATATATGTATATATGTGTATGCATGTGTATATATGCATGTATGTGTAAATATATATGTTTGCAGCAAGGTTGCCTACATGTAGGGAGTTTGTTACAGAGGTAAACTGTATGCTTTCAATGGTAAAAGGCTATACACAAAAGGGGCTGGGCATACAGACCAAACCACAACGTGTGCACAACCTCTCCTCAAGCCCATATCCACTGTACAGGTGCCTACTTATGGTGTGTTTGCCACAAGACCTGTGGCACCGCTCATCTGTGTTTGGGTGCCTCACCCGTGAGCAGTTGATTGTACACAAGAGGTTGACTGTCTGCAAATGGTTTGAGACAAAGCAAACACCATGTGCTGTAGGCGTTTTTCCCTCCTTATTGGGCTTAGGTGTCAGGGAGTCATCCGCCCAAGAGGGGTTAAGCACAGGGTCAACCCCATGCACACCCTGAGCTTCTCCAACCACCTATGATTGATAGACTACAGACATTTTGATGTTTGTGAATGCTACCACTCAGGACAATGGTCACACTTAGTAGGAATTTGTCCATAAGCAGTTGAGCACAGGGTGAAGACAGTGCACTGCAGATACTTGCCTACCTATATGCAGTTAAATGCCCACAAACTGCCTTTTCACCAACAGTTCAGCACAAAAACAACACTGTGTAGTAGATGTTTATCCACGTAAATGGACTTGGGTGTGTGATAGGAGTGGGCTGTCCATGAAATATTTTTTATAGGGCAAACACTGCATGCAACAGGGGTTTGCTCTACTGTGTGCACTTGATTGCCCATAGAGGGTTCATTGTCTGCAAAGGGTGTAGCACATGTTGAAGGCTGTATCTGGGAGTTTAGCGACTCAAGAGAGCTTCAGTGTATTGAGGCAGTAGGCTCTTCATGAGAGATTGTTTATCTGAACACACTTTTAGTGTCCTCTCTTGCGCTCTGTGAACTAAACTTAGGTTGAACCCACATGGACTACTTCATCCGTTAAACTGTCATTTTAGTCTGAAAAAAATATGTGGTATAACTTTACTATCTCATGAAATCATGAGAATTAAAATCTGAAACTAGGCCTTAAAACCAAACAAAATTATGTCATGCATACAGAGTTGCACATCTTTAACCACTTATGGTTGTGTGAAGCTTTCTATAAGTTGAGTGAATACCACGTGTGAATGATTGCTCACAGGTGGTTGTCTGTCTTGAAAGGGTACTGCCCAAAGCGAAGACCATGTGTAGTAGCGCTTTGGCCTCCTAAGTGGGCTTGGGTGTCTGAAGATGTTGTGCACACAGCAAAGACGTTCACAAAAAGGGCTTGCTAACCTATGTATGGTTGATTGCCCACAAGGGGTTTTCTGTCCACAAAGGGTTTGGGACAGGGTGAGGGCCATACATATTAGGAGTTTGGCCACCTAACAGGGCTTGGCTGTCTCATGGGGGTGGGCTGTCTGTAAAGGATTGGGCACACTGCAAAGACAATGTCCACCAGTTGCTTGGCCATCCATGTTGAGTTAGGTTGCCACAGTGGATTGGCTCTTTATCAACTGTTTTGCGGAGGATGAAGTCCTTGTGTGTAGTAGTCTTTCCGCTACCTAATGAGGCTTCAGTGACTGGAGGAGTGGTCTATCCAGAAGTGGTTGTGTACAACGCAGACACCATGCTGAGCAAGACCCTGCCCGCCTAGCTCAGGTTTATTTTGCCCATGTGAGGTTCTTTGTTCACAAAGGGCTGATCACAGATCAAGCACCTAAAAACTGAAATTGTTCACCCTTACTTTCAAAAACGCCTGAAACAGAATAATCAAACTCGCCACATGACCACAGATTTCAAGCTTCAAGAGTTGAAGACATCTTTAGTTTCCTTTCTTATATACTCATAAAGAAACATATGTTGAATACACATGGCTGCTATTTGAGAAAGTCTTCAGAAAGCATGCAAAAAGTGTGTTGGTGGGGTGGGTACTGTAGTGGTTGGATATGGGCTACAAAATAAAGTGAAGTGTTAACTGCATCTTACTTGTCCACCCATTGTGAGTCAGATATACAACTATATCTGTAGAACTATAAACAGTAGTTTACCTCTGAAAAGAAAGTTGGATACTCTGCTAGTATCTCATAAGAAGTAAAGTTTGAAACTAGGCCCAAAATTTGTGCAAATTGTTTGTCATATATGTGCAGTGCTTTAACCTCTTATAGTTTTTGTGATGCTTACGGTAATGTGAGAGAACACAATGTCATCTAAAACTTAAGAGGATCACCTCTGCTTTCAAACACATATGTCTGAAACATAGTGAAACGCATCAGCGGAGTACAGACTTCGACTTGTAAAAGTGTTTTTGTAGCAACTCTGTATGGTGTGCAATTCACTGTCAGGCACCAGCAGCATTTTCTATCTAAACGCATCTTTACTTTTCTCTCTTACAGCTTTAGATATGTTTAATTGAACCCATGTGAAACATCTTGGACATACACTTCACAAAGTGAGTGTATACAGGCCTGGACCTATAAGTACTATAGTGGTGAGATTAAGGTTATACTATTAAGTGAATAGTTAACTTGAACCCTACTCATCCACATAGTCTGAGCCACATATACAACTACTATATCTGAGAAAGTGCAAACAGTAGTTGTAGACTGAGAAAAGTTTGTGGATTTGTATACAAGTAACTCGTGAAATCATGAGAAACCGGTTGTGATGTCTGGAGGGAGTGATCTGTCCATGAGCGCTTCTGCAAAGACTACACGCAGCAAGACCTAGGACATCCATCTGAGATTAGTTGCCCATGGGAGTTTAGCTGTCCACAAAGGGTTCATCGCAGGGTGAGCACCGTGCATAGTGTGGGTTCATCCACCCAAGGGAGATTCAGTATGTAGATGAAATGGACTATCTGCCAGGGGTTCTGCACATCACAGTCTCCGAACACAAGTTACATTCCTACCATCTTCATGCATAACTGTCAATTCAAATGAAGGAATCCTTGGCACTGCCTTTGTCTAGTCCAATATATGTCACAGGCAAAAGTGGCAATGGTCTAACCAACTTTGTCCAACGATGGGGAAATCCCAGAAACATTTAAACAAAGTAATGTCAGCATTTGTCCGTGACCGTGGCATGGGGTCTATCTGCCATAACAATACAGGCATTGACATACCTTGTGTCTATCGTAGGAATCGGTCCATTTCATGGTAGAAAAAAAACATAATCATCCTTAAAAATATCAGAATGTATCCAGGCCTACCTGTAAGTGTACACAACAGAATATTAACATAACAGCGCCTCTCAAAGTCACCTTTCATCCCAGTTATACAAATTGTTACAGTAAACGTGTTTAAAAAGAAATTCAGTCCCACAGTAGGTAAATAGTAACCCTTCTTTACAACTATCTAACCAGTAACACAGGACCAATGTAACATTTAAAAATATATATATATGTCACCCAACTTCCCCTCCGAAAGGATATAGAAAAAAGACTTTGGGGCAATCCATAGTGGGGGTTCAGTCACTTAAGGATGCTTCATAGTCTACAAAGACTCTGCTGCCTGTAAGGCTGTTCAAATAGCGAAGACCATATGCACAAGAGACGTCCCCACCCCTGTGAGGTTGCTTGCCCACAATGGGTTCGCTATTCACAATGGGTTCGAAACACAGCATAAGCCGTGCCTAGCAGGGATTTGCCTACCCAAGGGGGCTTCAGTGTCTGGATGGAGTGGCCTCTCCATGATGGGTTGTGCACAATGTGAAGACTGTGCACAGCAGGGGCTTGCCCACCTGCGTGAGATTAGTTGCCTACAAGGACTTGGCTGTCTGCAAAGGGTTCTGAACAGGCTGAAAGTTAGGCTTAGCAGGGGCTTGGCCACCTAATGGGACTTGACTGTCTGGAGGGGGTGAGCACTCTGTAAGGAGTTGGGCGCAGAGTGAAGATCCTTAACCAGAACACAAGCAACCCAAGACCGTTTTAATCCTGGTTGGGGCTCTTCAGTTGGGTATAGCTTGGTATAGTGGCCCAGTTAGTGCTGGTCCCATGTCTGTGCTCACCCTTGGCCACTTAGGGTGTTATATCAAACAGACAAAAGGTGATGGGAAGAATGCTTGCAAATGAGTGTAACCACTAGCAATTGCTCGAGGTAGCCTTCCAGCCCATTATTCTTTTATGCACCATGTGTTTCAGTCCTGGGAGGCTTTGGGCTGGGCTGTTCCTATTTGGAGCAGGGTCAAGGCTAATTTGCATATGGCTAGGTCTAAACTGAAGTGGCATGTTGGGAAAAATAATGATGGGCTGGAATGCTACCCCAAGCTAGTACCAGTGATTAGACTTATTGAAAGCATCCTCCCCTCAACTTTAGTGTGTTTGATGTAACACTCTAAGTGGTCAAGGTTCAGCACAGACATGGAACTACTTTTTGGGCTTGCATCGGCTGCTAACGTTTTAAAAAAAGTTAATGGACACTGTTTTTAAGGATATAAAAGGAGTCTTGACATATCAAGGTGAGGTTTTAATTTTTCTTCCAAGTTCAGAATCACATGATGATATAATATGTCAAGTATTGGGAATTTTACGTAAATAAAGTATGACTATTCACAAGAATAAATGTAGATTCAGAGTCAGAGGTGGTATATTTGGGTCATCGGATCACAGAAGAAAGCATCAAACCAATAAAGATTTAATCAAAACAATAAAAAAAACACTTAAACCTTCTGACAAAGATGCTCTGCTCTCTCTTCTAGGGTTGAGCGAATGCTGTGCTTGTTTTATGTGCAGGTTTGCTATGATATCCGGACCTTTAAAGATATTGTTTAGGAAAAATCTGTAATTTGTGTGGGGCAGGGTACAAAATATAGCACTTCAGGCAGGGCCAGACTGGGAACCAAAACTGGCCCTAGCAAACTGCTCGGCTGGCCCCTCGGGGCAGGGGGTTGGAGGTGCGGCCGAGGTGTTTACTAGGGCTGGTTTCGGCCGATTGTGTTACAGGGGGCCGATATTGCCGGCCCCTGGTAACAAAAACGGCTCCCCAGGGACCCAGAACCGGCCCCCACCCTGGCGGCCCACCGGAGAAACACCTGGTGCCCGCTACGGTGAGTCCGGCCCTGCCTTCAGAACATTAAAGAGTTGATTGTCAAAGATAATGCTTTAAAACCTTACATTTCCAGGACACTCAGAGGGACAGAAGTCAATTGCATTACAATTGAAAGAGAGGCATTGGCGTGAGTATGGACTGTCAATTGAGTGAAAACATAGCTATAGGGTATAACATTTAAATTCTGCACTGAGCATAATGCACTTCTTTTTTTAACGGGGGTGTCATGGAACCACTAGCCAACAACAGCTTAGAGAACAGGAGGACGCCCTACCTGACCATGCTCTGCCCTTCTTCTTCTTGCAGAGCGGCAACTCTCCGACAGCCCAGTTTAAGGTAGAAGAAGTTCCGGGCTCTTTTAAGAGAAACCAAGTGCCGGACGCAAAACCCTCCCACGAGGAATGCGTCACCTATAGCATATACCCTGAGCCAATGGGTGCTGGTGTTGAAGAAAACATAAAACCTGGAAGAAGGCAGTCAGGGGGTGTGTCCTGGGAGAAGACGCTGGACGAGGACGAGAATGCAGCCCGTTTGGTGGAATCCGGGAAGGTCCCTGAGACGGAGAAGAGAACAGGGAGCCAAAGACAGAGTCCAGCAAGAGACGTGGAGACGGGATGCCTATGCGTCGAGTCCGCCGTATCAGAAGAAGGAGGGAGACTCCCACGATACCGCGGAGAAGCAAGCCACGTTCCTGAAGGAGTGTGGCTGGCAGAGGTACAGGCACGTTTAAGGGCGCTTAGGGGGAGGCGGGGTGCAGATGCGACTTAGCCTTTGTGATAGAGAGTACACCTTGCTTGCAAAGCCCTCCCTTCACAAGTGGTGGAAGTTTCCTTTTGTTAAGGTGCAAGTCCCTTCACTCCTGCCCTAACATTTTCAAGACCAAAATCAGGTTATTAATTTGGTTTTTCGTATTCTGCTGTTTTTTTTTTTTTTGTCCAAGAGTTCTGAAGCCAAAGATGACTCCGGGCTTTGCCTATAAGGAATACGATGCCAAGCGAAGACACCAGAGCTGTTGTTGTTTTCCCATATGCAATAAAAGAGAGACATTGCATTTACTCAAATGTGTCAATAAAAGACGAATAATCACGAAGAAACTAAGCCTCCCTCCATCTTTTCCCCGGCATCGACGACAGGGGGTAAAGAAAGAGGTTGGTAAGGCCTCCTCCAAATTAAACAGATTGATATGTTCCTTACAAGAATTTGATTTTGGTATTGAGTATATTCCAGCTAATGTAAATATCAGGGCAGGTTGTATTTCAAGATCACCAGTTAATAATTTGAATAATGAGAATGACAAAGAAATGTTTCCTGATAAGTGTGTAATTGATCCAGTTGATATCACTGAGGAATGTTCTAAGGTTATTACGTCTGAGGAATCGATGGAAGTATGGCAGAAGGACTGTCGTAGTTACAACACAAAACAAAATATCCAGCTAGTCTTTAGGGACTGACTCTACCTTTGTAAAAACATAAAGTTTTTCATAAAACCCTCACCCACCAGGGGTAACCCTTGGTGGCATGCTTCATCATTGGTTCCATCCTGTTCCGCTGCGGAACGGGCCGTGCTGCGACCTACGGATTACGTGGGAGCACTTTGAGTGACTATACAATGACAGAGAAGAAGGTGGATTTTTGGAGGGAGGGAGGGAGGAGTGGGGGGATGGATGGTGAAGTCTTTTTTAAAAATACCTGGCTAGTAGGTCTGTTTCTTTATTCTGACTCCTAGTCGGTATGGTTAAAAAGCAGGGGGGATTCTTTAGGAGAGAAGGGATAATGTTCCTATCTCCTAAAAGGTCAACATGTTTCTAGCCATACCCCTAGTGGCTATTCTTCAAGACCTAAAGAAATCGCAACTGTCGTGATTTCCTGGTTCCACTCTAAGGTCATTAAACACTTAATTTAATGCATGCTTAGTAGAAGCAAGCATTATCGTTATATTAATGAGTTTCTGCTATTGCTTCATGGTTCCTCTGGTGGAGAGTGAAGTCTGTAGTCACACTCGTGTCAAGACATCCACTCTGCCTGGTTACCTATTTAGGGAGCCGCTGATGATGATGTCCATAAAACATGTACGGGCATATTTATGAAAAGTGGCACACCTCAGCAAGTGACCTTGCTGCGCTGCTTCACTGGGAAAGGACAGGAATGAGCTGTATTTAAGACAATATGGCAAATTCCTGTCCTTTCACTTGCACTAGCGCACAATGGACTGCCTAGTGCCAATTCAGGTAGGGGCACCTTCCTGCGCAAAAACAGCCCTGAGTGGCTTTTTCCTCTTTCAAGTGTGCTGCGGAAAGCTACACATAAAAAGAGGAAAAAACAAGGAGAAATAAAGATATTTCTCTTGTTACGACTCTCATGGGGAGGCATATCTTTTTGGTGCATTCCCAGACCTGTTCTGGTAAATCTAAGAATGCGTCAAAATCTATGGATGTTGCATGGGAACACCCACACAACTCCCATGGAAAAGCCTCCCTGGTGCACAGTAAAGAAAAACCCGCGATTTGCTCTGCGTTATATTAATCAAGATTTATGAAGCCATGCAAGGTGGACTTGCATGTCTTCATTAATGTCATTTTTCATTTGCTTCTCTCATACACCATATTGCATGGTGCAAAGCGACGCAGAGGGGCTCATACAGATGCCCAGTAGTTTACTGAAGAACTCCTCAGCGCTACTGTCAATGATAAAATCCCCACAGCAACTGCCACCAATCCAAATCCTAACAATTTCAGTGTTCCATGTAGATGTAATCACATTCTACATGATGTAAAAGCATTACATATCTTTGTGTACAACACAAAATATCAGTAAATTGACAAAATATACAATGAATTTCAAACGTTTTTCCTCTCCTCCTCCATTTTGCTGTACTTATTTTTGTTGGCGTTTGTGCACCATACCCCCGCTAACCAGAGCTAAAGTGCTTGTGCTTCCTCCCCTAAAACAGTTAAATTCCTTAAACCCAATTGACATATTGAATTTACGTGTAAGTTCCTTTTAGAGTGGTATGCCATTTATCTAGGGCCTGTAAATCAAATGCTATCAGTGGAGCTACAGCACTTATTGTGTCATATACTGAAGTAGCACCTCAAAACATGTATCAGGTCTGCCACTGCAGCCTGAATGTAGTTTCAAACTACCTTATCGACTTGACATTAAAACCCCCTTACCAAGTCTTGCTAAAATGCTCTTGCTTGCTCAAGGCGGAGCACTGTTTGCTATGGATTGGCGGGAGCCGTGCTCCTGCCAAGCCATAGCAAACTGCAAGTCCTGGGGTGGGCACCCCGGGACATTGCTTGAGCCGGCCCTGGGAGGTGGTATTCCCTAGGGCTCCACGAGGGGGGTGATGCGGCCCCCCTCCTTTGCTGGACACAGCCCTGGAAGATGGTGGTCCCTGGAGATGCATGCACCCCGCATTAATTTATTATTTTGCCCCGGGGAGGTGGCGGCCCCTGGGACTGCAGGGGTTACCCAAGGCAACCCCGCATATATATGCAATGAATGCCCCAGTGAGGTGGCGGTCCCCAAAGCTGTGGGGGGCCAGCAACTCCCGGGGAGGTGGCGGCACCCAGGGCACAGGGGTTGCTGACCCCAGGGCACAGGGGTTGCGGAATAGGCAACCCCACACTATTATTTGAATGAGGTCCCGGGGAAGTGGTGGTCACCGGGGCATAATAAGCCCCAGGAGGGTGTGCTTGTGCACCCCCCTCCTTTATTTGCACACTGCCCCCACCTGGGGGCCAAATAATAACAAAGCGCAGGTGACCGCTCTTAGATTTATTTCCTAACTTTTCGTCAGGATTCATGGATTCAGCACGACTCCTGACTAAATATTTTTTTAACAAATGCTTTTTAGGTCCCCAAGAGGCCTAGGGGGTTTCTACCCTGCACCCTTTTTTTTATTTATCTTTTTCTGTGACTCGGTTCAACCGAGTCACAAGATGGCTGCCAACATTTCCTGTTTGGAAGTGTTGGCAGCCAATCAGATCTCAGCACAAGATCAGGAGGGATCGCGAACCCTTGGCGTCCCCAGTTGCATATCTGAAAAACCTTTAAATTACTCTGCAACTACTGAATGGATTTACACCAATTCACAAAAAGATTGCTTCCTGGACCAATAGCTACCTTTCTGCCAAATTTGCCGAAATTCCGTTCAGCAGTTCGAGCTGTAGCCTCGTCTAAACTTTCCTGTGGAAATTAACATAGGAAAAACGCGTTTTTGGCCCCCCCCCGTTTTCTCAGCCCCGCTTGACGGATCACCCCGAAATTTTCAATACAGCAGCTGAAGTGAGCGTCAAACTAGTTTTGAAAATTTCGCAAGGATGTTCTGTGCAAAATAATAACCTTAAACAAGAAAAGTAGTCGTCATAGTCAGGAAAAGAAGATGTCTACATCCTAAAATACGTGCTGTTAATCATTACATTCCTTAAAATAGATTCTGCAGATCGACAATCCACATCGTTCTGTTTCCCCATCAATTATTGCATCACATGACTGCAATGCAGATGGATGAAGTTATAAATTAGATTGCCAGCAGCCGGTGAGTGTATGCCGTTAATTTCTCATTCCTGCTGTAAGTCAGTGGTATTGGTAGAACATTTGACCGTTCTTGCACTTGATGAGCTTGTACCCGATTGTTGCTCTACAGATTCATAGTATTGAAAAGTGTGCTGCTGCACACTCAAAGAATCCACTGCATGAGTCAGGGATGCGGTGCGCATGACACATAGAGCGTATTATGGAATATGTCTGCTCCAGCAAGCAATGACTGTAACGCTCCCATGGAGGTAATGTGGGCTGATATTACAAAGTTATTGCTGGAAATATGTTGTCAAATAGCAAAGAGAGAATGATTGCTAGCAGTTACTGTTTCAGATCCTGGGATAATTTAAAGAGTGACATACTGTGGGTAAATGTCAATTGTGCATTAAGGGTAATCTAATTTCCTACCCATTACTGAGGAGTTCGAATCGTCACAACAATGTCGTAGTTACAAATCCCATACAAAACTCTCACTGTGTCTATAAAACATGTTGTTTATTGAACAACTCCCCAGCGCAGCAATCCATGATACAATTCCCATGGCAACTGCTGCCAATCCATATCCTCACAATCTCATGCCAGAGCATTACAAAAAGGTGATGGAAGTCTTAAATACGGGATGGGCAAGGAATCTTAAAGGAATGCCAGAAATACAAAGAATTTTTTTCATCTAGTAGTTTCCAAGTTGAGTGTATAATTGGGTATTATTCTTAGGGGTTGTTTGTTTGTGACACCTGATGCGGGAAAGCATAAATGGCTAAAAACAACCAATGAAGGACATGTAGGCATTATGGCTACAATTAAAAATCTTAGAAGTCATTTTCAGTGGCCAGGGATGGATGGATGGTAGAGAAATACCCCAATGCAAGTCATGAATGTTTTATATATAACACTGGCAATTTTGGAAAGCACCACTAAGCAAAGTCATTGTACCTGAGAATCCTTGGAAAATAATCCTAACAGTTTGTTGGAATGGGACAACAGAGTTTTAAAAGAAGGCGTGCAAACTGCTATTGCTTCAGGTCAGGAAATACAGAAATATTTGCACAGTTAAGATTTAAGTTCTGTGAATTCTCTACATACTGCCACGGGGGTCACTCCCTTTGAACTATGAAGGGGTAGAGTTCATTGTACTAAGGTGTTTCCTGGCTGGATGGGAAAAAGATTTAAACCTCAGCTCGTGGATATGGATGTTGTTAGAAGTAATGTATTAGGAAATCGAGAAAAAAAATTGACAAAATAATTTCACGCAAAGCAGAAACCGGGTTCTCGTGGGTGATTTGGTCATATTGAAGAAACCAGGTTGGGTAGTCAGAGGTCATTCCAAGTTTGAGATACCGTTTTTAGTCTTAAAACCTGAAAGAAATTCTGTACACACTGTCTTTTACAAACAGCATATTTTGCACAGGCATACAGTGTAAACAAATGATGCGTGTAATTGGGATTCAGAGAATATATATTTTGTGCGTCACAAAGAAAGTGTCTTGATTCTATTTAAATGTTTGTTTCCATCACACTTCAGATTTACAAAATAAATGTGCCCCGTTTCTGCTTCCCGACTAATCATATATTTTGAAATATTTGTACAGTTCATTTACATGTATTTTATATTTTGTTGTGTGCAAGAAAAAAATGATATCCTACAGCATTTCATTAAACACTCCATGTATCCAACAAGACTTTCACAAAGGGCCTGATTACGACTTTGGCAGCCTTAAGGATGGGTCGCCACCCTGCTCCAAGACCACCAAAGCCGTACTGACTCTGCCTGCCAGATTACAACTTTTTTTTTCTCTTGCAGACAGTTCTTTGGCGGTCACACAGTGGTGCCTATAAAAAAAAGGCAGTTCCTGCATGGCATGGACTTGTGCAGTCCATACCATGCAGCGTGTGCCCCCCTGCATGCACCCCATGCCCCTGAAGCAAAAGGGGGCCACCAAGCATATTGCGGCCTCAAGACTGCCACAATACCGCCTGGGATCTCTGATCCCTGGTGGTTGCAGCAGTCCAATGGCGGTCTGACCGCCCAACTTGTAATAGGGCGGTCAAATTGGCGGTGCCCACACCATCACTGTGGCTACGGCGGTCCATCGGACTGTCGTAGTCATAGTTAGGCCCTTACGGCCATATGTATCAAGCATTTTTGTGTTCACATATGGGCCAATTCACAGAATCGGCCCGTTTGCAAATGCAAAAAATGCTTTTCATATGTATCACACCCTAATTTGGGAATGGCAGCAAAAACGTATTCATAAGAAAATAACATTCCTAGGCAACAATGGACTTAGTGAATATCAAGTCCTAAACATGACACATTATTAATCAAATAGACTCAGTGTACTAACAAGAAGTTAAAATATTGATCATTTTATTCATATTGGTTAAAAATGTGGATGTACAGATCCATATCTACATATACCTGACACCACATAAAGATATCACATAAAACATGAATTCTAAAACTATAAACAGATAGATATACACAGGACAAATAAACTAAATGACATAATGTACAACAACATAGAAAGTGGCTCAAAAGTTGTTGTTTAGGGTAGACCGATGTTAATTGTGTTCACATACGGGCCAATTCACAGAATCGGCCCGTTTGCAAATGCAAAAAATGCTTTTCATATGTATCACACCCTAATTTGGGAATGGCAGCAAAAACGTATTTTCAGAGCAGGCAGTGGTCCCACAGACCACTGCCTGCTCTTAGAAAATGAAAAGAAAACTTTTCATTTTCTTTTTTAAATGCAACCCATTTTCCTTTAAGGAAAACGGGCTTCATTAAAAAAATAAAAGTGTTTGTTTTATTTAAAAGCAATCATGGACATTGTGGCCTGACCCCAGCAGGCCACCATCCCAGTGATTTTAGCGATTCCTAGGAGGTCGCAAATTGCGACCTACCTCATTAATATTCATGAGGTAGATCATTTGTGACCCCCTAGGAATCGCAGAAAGTGTTCAACACAATTTCATACATGCCGTTTTGCAATTTCCTAATTGCGAATTGCAACGATTCGCAATTTGTGAATCACAGAACGGTTCATAAATACATCTGGCCCCATGTTCCTTTACAAAATCCTCTCACTTTGCCTTTGAGAATGAAAAGTAAACAAGAGTCTCTGTGTTTAAAATATAAACAACAATTTTTCAGAACACATAGACTCCCATTTGAACTCTGCCTTTGAAGCACAGAAATGTGACAAGATAAAGACAACATTTAAAGGAATCTTTATTGCTCATTCATCTTCTAAACTCCAGCATGGTTCCTTCAGCACCCCTACTTCAAGCACCTATGCTGGACAGTGTCTGGAAAAATAGTGTTTATAAGCTTATATAGCATGTAAAGAAACAAGCGCTCCTTCATGACAAAAAATGGGGTAAGCCTGGAGTATGTCAAAGATCATCATTTCCTATATGGAAAATATTTAGAGTAGGATGGTTCAATCTGGACATATCCTTTAATGTAGGAATAACTGCTGTTCTTCTCAGCCCAGAGTTTGCAAACCGATTTATGTTAGCTCTTGTAAAACTCAAATCCATCAAAAAGTACACACAGAAATCTCTTAGAATCCAGACTTTGAGAGAACCGTGGTAAGCCATTTTCACAGTTTCAGCAGGAAATATAAATGAATTTAAAGACACATCCACTAAAAAGCTAAAACATCCATAAGCAGATACATTAAACAGTCATTTTTGAAAAACAATTCTGTTGCAACCTAAATGTAAAAAAACCTCTTATTTCGAGAGTGATCCCTTTACTAGTATTACGTTCAATCATATTCAATATGCTCATTGAAATGTTTCAGATCCAGTTACATGTCATCTGTTATTTAAAAAATGCACTCTATTTGACTGACTGCTGTTGCGAAAAATTTAAAAAATCAAAAATAAATACCCAGCCCACTAAAACAGAATCCCAACAATAAACATAACCAACCTATTATATTTTTAATAGGATACCCTGTCACAGTCATTACAGTCATTACATCCTTTAAAAGTCCGAAAATAAGCATCATCATTTTATAAAAAAGTATTTAAAGAAGGACTGACTCATGTAGATAATAAACTAAAATAGGCAGAGCAAACTTGCGTGGTCTAAAATTATATTTTTTGTCTCGTATGTCTAATAAGACTTAAGATGTGATGATCAGAGCATGAAAAAGGGAATGATTTAACAATATTGCAGTAAAATAAACTAGTTTTGTCAGAAAAAATGAGACTAATAAAGGTATTGTGTGAGGGTTGGAGAGAAAAAATTATAAGCATACCAAGTCCTTTTGGACTGTAGGATTGGTATTTGTTTTGTGTGTAATATGTGACTGAGAATATGATTTCAGTATGATGTAAAGATAAGCTAAGTTAGAGAATGAAAGGAACAGTAATTAATAAAATACTATTGGTGGGAATTTATGTGGTATATTTAGAATAAAGAAGGTGTTAGTTCAAACCCATAAACCAAAGAATTTAATAGATAAAATAAAAGATAAATTGAATAATAGACTGAAGAATAAATATCTGATATATAAATGTTTTGTTAATAATGATTTTAATGAATTGGAAATTTGGGACCCAGAAAAAATAACAACATGGAAATGAAACAGTGTAAATGTAAGTAATGTATGGGTTCTCCTAAATATACGTTTTTCATGAACATGCATGATTGAATGAGAAATAATACAAGGAATGATATGGAATATGCACTGTGTAGCTGTAATCATTTTGTTAGGGAAAGATTTATATAAAAGGATTAAGTTAGAGTAAGGTCTGGACCAAAATGTGGGTGATTTTGAATTGGGTTCACAAGAATGTGATTTAGACACATTTCAGGGATGTAAATGTTTTTTATTTTAAGTACAAAAAAATATTTTTATAAAAAATGAAAAGGTTTTATAAAACAAACAAATGTGAAGATGGTTTTAATCTTTGTTAAGCACGGATTATGTATATATGTGATTATTCTAGGTTCTGATGAAGTCCCTACAAGGGATGAAACACATTGGGTGGGTCTGCCAAAAGAGATGTTTGGAAACTGGTAAAAAGATTTTGTATGGAAAAAAGTACAAGCATTTGGAGAATGACTAATAACAAAAAGAAAGACTTTACACAGAAATATTTTGATCAAAAGTGATTACAGCTATAAACAATATAAGCCTGGATATTGGATGAACAAAGAGATACAATGTTGTGAAAAACACTGACTCATGCAGCGTTATCCAGAGTTCACTCATTAAGTGAACTATTTTTAATAGATTTTGATAAATCTAAAGTAAATGATTAGATACTATTCCTAAAAGAATATTATCAATTTATACTCTAACATTATCTCAATATGATCTTCCCAAAATAGTAATTAAGAAAAAACTACAGTGATTTTCCAAGCAGAAAGTCTTTAAACAACATAAGGAGAACACAAACAAGAACAATGGATGTGCAGAATATTCCTAAACATATATTAATTCTGTTTCAAAATAATACTTTAATGGAAGACAATACTATGATCTCACTTTAATGGGAAAGTGCTATCTAGAGCTTTAGTCAGGGCTCAGTATAGATAAGGTGGCATATCCAACTCCGCTCTGCATTGGAAGTTATAAGATGCTATCTAATCTTGTGTTGGTGCAATCATTAGTTTTAGCACACCTCCAAAAGGTCATGGCGGACTATAAATGTTTTGCAGATATTCATGATTTCTCAGGGCCCTATTAAAAGGCAGGGGACATTTTGTTGTCTACCTATTTTTGTTGCTGCCAGGGAAGCACTTTAAGTTCACTTTTCAGTTTGTAGGTCCTTTTCTAGTGATCAGACAAGTAGACTCAAGGTTGTTACTTTTGCTCTTCCTAATAGCCTCTGTGTTCACCCTGTCTTTCATATTTCATTGGTCAAAGCAGCAATATATTCTGTAGCATCTCCACTTTCTCCCTCATTCTTGCAAGTGGCTCCCTTGAATCTGAGGTGGTTTCTCTTATTGAATCTTCATAGTTTCAGGACCAACTATTCATATGCAGGAGCTGTAGTTGATAGTCTCCTTTCATTCACGTTTCCCAGGCATGTCAAGTGATCAAACTCACACTGCTGTGGGGGAGCCTCTATGTGGAAAGTACGGTCCGATATCTGTATAAATATGAGGCCACACATGACTCCATCCTGCCTAAGACGACATGGACAGAATATATGCACCCGAAGTTGAGTAATGCAGTGGCTTCAGTACAGTGGTCTTGGTTGGTAGACACTGCACAGCTCACTGTGGAGTCTGTGGTATACAAGTCTCTAAAACTTCTTTAGAGGGCTTCTGTTCCTAAAAGTGGTACTTCAAGGTTGTCATCGGCAGAAACACATTCAAGATACCATTAACAACTGCAATCCACCTGGCAATGCCAGTGTGTTGTGTGGGCTTTTTGCTACCACTCAGTTGTTTCCATCCAGCCAGTTTATTCTCTGTGTTTGTTTTTTCCTCCTTTTCAGACCCTCAGGTAGTTTGAGTTACCAAGGCCTACAGTTTCTCAAGACTTATTGTAGCTTACCAGCATAATTTGAGCTACAGTTCTTGGTCTCTTGGTTTACCACCCTTTTTCTGTTGAAGATGGTAACTACTCCTTATAATGCTATATAATTATTTTGTATTTGGCCGCTCTATGCTCTGTGGTGATGACCTTTCAATTTTTTCTCTGGCACAATAGCATTGCTGTGCTGGAGGGACACCATTTTTTGCTGAAGCACCTGAGCTTGTCCTCCTATCACTTCCCCCGATCCCTGCAGGCTTGGTGTTTTTTTAAAAGCCTTTGGTGATTCCAAGTCTCAGGAAGGTGGGTGGATAGACATCCTGGGTTGTCAAAGTGAATCCTGAATCCGATAGGATGGCAAGCCATTATCAACCTGAATCTAGATTCCATCCCAATACAATCATTGGCTCTTGTCACTTCTGAAAGTTTCAGGAGCTGTACAAACATTGTTTGCGGTAAACACAAGTATTAAAACTGAAGAGACAGAAGTGACTGGTGCAAAATCCAGGAGTATCTTAGGATGGTATCTGTTGATACAAAAATAGAGAAAACCCTAAATAAGAATGAAGAGTTAGTATATGTGAACTCAGAAAGAGGTATCCTGTCAGTCCAGGCCTCCTAACAATTCATTGCTTAAAAAGGAGATGTTGTTCCATGGAGTGATCGAGACGTTCAATTTGATCATGAGTTTGAGGGTAATAGCAAGATAATTTAAATATTCATCTTTTGCAATAACACTCTGAAGTTTTGACACAAGCTGTACTTGATCTTCAATGAAAACAGTAGGAAGACCATGAACACAAGATAAGTCTGAGTAAAACCTTAGCTAGTTGAGGCTTGGAAGGTCATTACTTTAAAAGTATAAAATGAGGGCAATGAGTGAAATAATCTACCACCAGTAGAAGAGCAGTGTTCTGTTTCGATGGAGGAAAGTCAACTACAAACTGCAGAAACGGCTTCCACTAAATTCATCTGTAAGCCAAGGCCAAAACACTTATTCAGTCCTCTTAAAAACAAATGAATGTATAACAAGAACCACAGTTTACAATGCAAAGAGTGTGTAGTAGTCTTGCAGAGTACTTGAAGAGGACACTAATAGATGAAGTACATTATAATCTACATAGGAAATTCACTGTACGGAACAACAATACACACTTCAATAATAGATTTTAATTGTGGACACATTTTTATCACTAAGATCATGTTCTCAACTAAAGTAATTCTATATCATGCTGGAAAAGAAAGAAATTGTGGACATTATTCTGCCTATGTCCATAGAATAACTGAATTGTATGTATGGAAATCATTTAGGAGTCGCAGCTGCGGCCCCTGACTTGCTTTTTGCTACCTCTGGCCTCAGTGGTGGCAAAGGCAATGCCAAGAACATAAGGTGCAAAGTGCTGGGATGGGTACTGTTAGACCTGGCATTCATTGGCGTGGGTTTCCCCTATATTTTTGCCTTTGCCTCCTGTGTTTTTGCTGTGTGTTGGACTTCGTTTTGCTGGACTAGATGCTTTGGGCACTTTGCCACTGCTGTTCAGTGCCAAAGTGCAAGTGCTCCCTTTGTAAATTATTGTTATGGATTGGTGATTCCATGATTGGCATATGTGATTTACTAGCTACAAAAAACAATAGAGGGAGTGAAGAGGTAGTGTCCTCAACGGGCACTGGAGGTGGATACGTTCTCCCCTGGAAAACTATACAAAACACAAGGATCCACCTGTAGATGGGTTTTTTTCAATGGAAATTCTCTCATTGACAAAGGTGTGTCTCCTACATTGGTTGGAAGCACACAGTGTTTGCTTAAATGCCCCTCACACACCAAAGGGCCCTTGGTGTCATGCTTCATCATGGGGTCTTCCCGTCCCGCTGCGGGACGGGGCGTGCTACGACCTGCGACTACGCGGGAGCACTGATCTTCAGTACTATGTGTGGTGTAGGAGTTGTGAGAGGAAGGGTCAAGGGTGAGTGAGAAAAGTGAGATTAAAAAGAACCTGGCCCCTGTGGACTAAGAAACTTTAATATTCCCTGGAGCTGGTCCTGTTAAAAGCAGTGGGTCGGAGATGTCCTGCGTGTAATGTGCGGATACTCCTGATCAAATCAACATGTTTCGAAGCTCTGGGGCTTCTTCATCAGGACTATAACTGATCCCTTCAGTACTCACTATGTTACCGAGAAAGATATCGATAAAGTGAAACTAGTGATATGTACAAATGAGTGAAAATGCAAGTAATCATGCACTGTATACAATACCCATTTGGTATTCTAATTGTTAATCTGAAAAAAGAAAGCACAATTAATCACAAACTGTAAAAATGTGCCTCCTTCTGCGCAAACACGTGTCACCTGTAAGGAAAGTGTACCACAAGGTGAATGTTGTGTCCTTAGCCATAATCGTCTATTAACCATTAGTGCAGTGACCTGTGGAAAAAATGACGGACAAGACATACTCACACTAAACAGAAAGCACACACACTATAGTTTTGTAAAAAATGGAGTGGAGAATAGTCTGGTATGCAGAGTAAGTATAATGAGATAATACATACTTAGTTATTTAGGAGAAAATGCTCCATGAGCCATGAGAACGGTCGGGAAGGGTGTCTCAACTGAATTCTGTCCAGAGGAGACAATGCGGGGGGGGGAAGAGAAGAAAGGAAGTATTTCGAGTCTCGAAGTCAGCGTTTCTGACTGTTCCTTCTATGCGGCTATGCCGTACTTACAGTTTTGTCAACACTGCCTCGCTCAATTCAACGCCTACCCGCGGCTCCGTGGTGTGCTGAGACCGCGGGGAGGACCCTTTATATAGTGCCATTAGTTGGTAGTTATTGCTGAGTTGCCGGCCAAACCGATTGCACCTGTGTCACTAGTCCAAATTCACCCGGAAGTGGTTGCGGGTCATTTCCTGCGCCAGGGTGGTCTGAGCTAAGCACTAGAGCGATAACCTGATGTTAAGAGTTAACCCGGAAGTGAAGTCACTTCCTGTGCTCGGTGGATAAACCCATTAGTAAAAGCTAGAAAGTCAACCTTAGAATCCAAGAACTAGGAGACTTCATAGTTTACGTTGTATGGTCCGTATGAGGGACCGTAAATCTATTGAAAAAATATATGTACGAGGGAATAGCACATAATAATGGTGTCAAAACGGCATATGTTGGTCCCGTTCAATTGAGGTTCAAGACGGACACAGCCCTTCGGTACCCTGTGCCTAAGGTGGTACATTGAGGGGGGAAGGAAAAACCTCAGGCTCATATGGCACGGGGGTGCAAATGATAAGTAGTTAAGGATTAGAAGTTCAATGGCAAATGCGGTGGCACTGCTGCCAGTGCCCGATATTGCAGGATGGTTAGTGAGTAAGTCCGTAAGCACTCGGGCAGCTCCCCGCCGGGAAATGGTGGAATGGGTCGGGGTATAGATAATGAAGAGGAAAACAAACACATGGCGGCTTATTGTCCAAGAGTTGATAAGGCCACCTCTGACCTATAAGCATACGTCATACAGGGTTACTCTGGTTACGTTGGGGCCAGTTAGTGTTCACGCCTTGGTTCAAGACAGTTGTCCCCAAGGTATGTTGTCATTAAGACCTGTTATGTGGGTGCCCAGACGGAGCACCCATTGTTGCTCTTTCTCTAGTAGACCGTTCTCATTGTTGAGTTGCTCAATGATTGTCCATTGTAAATCATCTACGCTGTGGGCCATGGTTAGGTAGTGTGTGGCCATCTTGGTGGTGCTCTTTTGCAGCGAACATTACTTTTGTGTTCTCCAATGCGAATCGTCACCGGTCTTGATGTCATTCCGATGTATTCCAACTTGCATGGGCACGTGACCATATATATCACGTTTCTGCTATTGCAGTTTGTGAATTTTCTTTGCTCCCATACTGTGACATTCCTGAATTTGATGTTTTTACTCCTTTTTGTAAGGTTGCATGTACTACAATTGCCACAAGGATAGTGGCCTTGGACAGGAGGGAGGATAGAGTTTGAAAAATCCATTGTGGGAGTCATACGAGGTCTCGTATGGACTAGGATATCCCTCAGATTCCTGCCCCTTCTGTGGGAAAACATGGGTATTGGTAAATTGAGACTTCCGCAGTTCAAAATTCTCCAGTGTTTGTTCACTATTTTAGACACTTGGTTGGAGTGTGTATTGAAAGTGGTGACGCATATTGGTCTTACTTCCTGTTCTTTTGGTGTTCTGTCTTCCAAGAGTGCGTCTCTATTATTGTTCCTCGCCCTCTTCAACCCTCTTTTGATGATCTGTTCTGGATAATTACGTTTCAGTAATTTAGTTTTTTAGTTTTCAGGTTGGAGGCTTGTTTTTTGAAGTCAGTGAGTACAGAACAATTCCTCCGGAGACAGAGGAATTGTTCATAGGGGAGGTTATCCCGGAGGTGTCGGGTTGAAAACTATTGTACAGTAACAGGCAGTTTTTCGAGGTGGGTTTGAAATGCGTGGTTGTCTTAAGCGTGCCACTGTCCGGATAGATGTTTAAGTCTAAGAACACCAAATTGGTGTTTGACGTTGTGTGTGTGAACTTAAGATAGGTGTTCTGTTGGTTGAGCCAGGCCATGAACGCTCTGATGGATTCAGCGTCACCTCTCCATATTACAAGTACATCGTCAATGTAGCGTTTCCATACTACGATGTTGTTGTAGAACGGGTTATCCTGGTGCAGTATCTTGCTGGTCTCTAGATGGTGTACATAGAGACCAGCCAATCTGGGAGTGAAGGTGCTCCCCATGCTGGTCCCGTGCTTCTGTAGATAGTATGTCCCCTCATATAGAAAGACATTTTTCTTTAGGGCCAGAGATACACATTCCATGACCACGTTACGAGGTGTGTGATACTCCCATGGTGTGGTAAATAGTACTTCCTCTATAATGTTCAAAGTCTCGTCATGCGGTAAGCTTGTATACAAGCTTTCCACATCAAGCCCCAGCAGGAGGTGTTAATCTGGGTCAAAAGGGAGACCATCGAGGAGTTGTAGGATGGCCTTGGTGTCCTTGAGGTAGGTACCTGTTTGTTGGACCAACGGGCGGAGGAATGCATCCGCAAATTTGGATAGTGGTTCCAAGATAGAACCAATCCCTGACACAATGGGACGACCGGGGGGGATTTCCAGATTTTTATGGATTTTGGGGATGGTGTAGAAATATGGTGTTCTGGGCGATTTCTGAATCAGGAATTCAGCCTCCTTGCTAGACACCCAATCATGTGCTGTAGCTTCTTCTACCATCCCCAAAACCCGCACCGTATCTCCTCCGTTGGGTCATCATTGAGGATTTCATAGTTCCTACGATCCTCCAAAAGTTTTCTGCATTCGGTGTCGTATTTGTTTGTTGTTTGAATTACTATTGCTCCCCCCTTGTCAGAAGGCTTTATAACGATGTCTGTATTGTCAGCCAGTTGTTGTAATGCTTCTTGTTCCAGCCGTGATGTGCTCTGGAAGGTGGTATTTACTTCAGTCGGTATACTAGTCAGTTCCTCCATCACTGCTTTTTCGAAAGCTAGTAGTTCTACAGGCAGTGTTGAGTCCAGTGGGGTGAAGGTAGATTTTAGTCGTAGTCCAGTGTCAGATACCTGGCCTTCTGGTGTTTCCTTGTTTTAAAAAAAAGCTCGTAGTTTCAGCTTGCGGATAAACTCCTTCATTTCCACGCATAGCTTGAATTTGTCCATCCTGTTAGTGGGGACAAATCCCAGGCCTTTTCCAGGACACATTTTGGGGTTCTGTGAGTTCGTGCTCTGTCAAATTGACTACTAGTTGCCCCTCCTGCTGGTTGATGGTTGGTTGTTCAATGTCGCCGTCATGCTCCTCGTTGAAATTCTCAGTGTTTCCTCCGCTTCGGTGCCCCAGTGGACCTGGTTGCCTCTCCGGTTCCTTCCTCTTGGTGAGCCGGGCGCACTCCTAAAAAAAGGAGGTGGTCCGTAACAATTAAATTCTTGTGGTGGGGGTTCCAGTGTTGGAATGGGCCACCCATCGGTGGTGGGCCATTGGGGTAGGGTGCATAGGCGGGAGGGCCTTGGTAATTGCCCCATCCTCTTTGTCTTGGATTATAGGGCCTCTGGTATTGTGCTCCTCCTCTCTGGTTTCTAGGATTACTCCCTCTACTCGAGTAGGAATCGTTGGATCCTGTGTCCGACAGGTCGCTGTCCGTTCCTTGTTCATTGCTAGTTTTCTTAGCTACATAATTATCCCGTGTGTAGGGGTACTGTTTTGAAGAAAAGACTGGACGAACTCAATCAGCAGATGAGTGAGTTCGAAATCTCATTGAAACAGAGCAAATACAACAAATTAAAAAAGGACACTCCACGTTTCAGCCATGAACGAGTTTACCCCTACACACGGGACGATTATGTAGCCAAGAAAACTAGCAGTGAACAAGGAACGGATAGCGACCTGTTGGACACAGGATCCAACGATTCCTACTCGAGTAGAGGGAGTAATCCTAGAAACCAGAGAGGAGGAGCACAATACCAGAGGCCCTACAATACAAGACGAAGAGGATGGGGCAATTACCAAGGCCAACCTGCCTATGCACCCTACCCCTGTGGCCCACCACCGATGGGTGGCCCATTCCTACACTGGAACCCCCCACCACAAGAATTTAATTATTACGGACCACCTCCTTTTTTAGGAGTGCGCCCGGGCCCACCAAGAGGAAGGAACCGGAGAGGCAACCAGGTCCACTGGGGCACTAAAGCGGAGGAAACACCGAGAGTTTCAACGAGGAGCATGACGGCGATATCGAACAACCAACCATCAACCAGCAGGAGGGGCAACTAGTAGTCAATTTGACAGAGCACGAACTCACAGAACCCCAAAAATGTGTCCTGGAAAAAGGCCTGGGATTTGTCCCCACTAACAGGATGGACAAATTCAAGCTATGCGTGGAAATGAAGGAATTTATCCGCAAGCTGAAACTACGAGCTTTTTTTTTAAAACAAGGAAACACCAGAAGGCCAGGTATCTGACACTGGACTACGACTAAAATCTACCTTCACCCCACTGGACTCAACACTGCCAGTAGAACTACTAGCTTTAGAAAAAGCAGTGATGGAGGAACCGACTAGTATACCGACTGAAGTAAATACCACCTTCCAGAACACATCACGGCTGGAAAAAGAAGCATTACAACAACTGGCTGACAATACAGACATCGTTATAAAGCCTACTGACAAGGGGGGAGCAATAGTAATTCAAACAAACAAATACGACACTGAATGCAGAAAACTTTTGGAGGATCGTAGGAACTACGAAATCCTCAATGATGATCCAACAGAGGAGATACGGGTGCGGGTTTTGGGGATGGTAGAAGAAGCTACGGCACATGATTGGGTGTCTAGGAAGGAGGCTGAATTCCTGATTCAGAAATCGCCCCGAACACCATATTTCTACACCATCCCCAAAATCCATAAAAATCTGGAAAACCCCCCCGGTCGCCCCATTGTGTCAGGGATTGGTTCTATCTTGGAACCACTATCCAAATTTGCGGACGCATTCCTCCGCCCGTTGGTCCAACAAACAGGTACCTACCTCAAGGACACCAAAGCCGTCCTACAACTCCTCGATGGTCTCCCTTTTGACCCAGAACAACACCTCCTGCTGGGGCTTGATGTGGAAAGCTTGCATACAAGCTTACCGCATGACGAGACTTTGAACATTATAGAGGAAGTACTATTTACCACACCATGGGAGTATCTCACACCTCGTAATGTGGTCATGGAATGTGTATCTCTGGCCCTAAAGAAAAATGTCTTTCTATATGAGGGGACATACTATCTACAGAAGCACGGGACCAGCATGGGAGCACCTTCACTCTTAGCTTGGCTGGTCTCTATGTACACCATCTCGAGACCAGCAAGATACTGCACCAGGATAACCCGTTTTAAACAACATCGTAATATGGAAATGCTACATTGACGATGTACTTGTAATATGGAGAGGCGACGCTGAATCCATCGGAGCGTTCATGGCCTGGCTCAACCAACAGAACACCTATCTTAAGTTCACACACACAACGTCAAACACCAATTTGGTGTTCTTAGACTTAAACATCTATCCGGACAGTGGCACGCTTAAGACAACCACGCATTTCAAACCCACCTCGAAAAACTGCCTGTTACTGTACAATAGTTTTCAACCCGACACCTCTGGGATAACCTCCCCTATGAACAATTCCTCTGTCTCCGGAGGAATTGTTCTGTACTCACTGACTTCAAAAAACAAGCCTCCGACGTGAAAACTAAAAAACTAAATTACTGAAACGTAATTATCCAGAACAGATCATCAAAAGAGGGTTGAAGAGGGCGAGGAACAATAATAGAGACGCACTCTTGGAAGACAGAACACCAAAAGAACAGGAAGTAAGACCAATATGCATCACCACTTTCAATACACACTCCAACCAAGTGTCTAAAATAGTGAACAAACACTGGAGAATTTTGAACTGCGGAAGTCTCAATTTACCAATACCCATGTTTTCCCACAGAAGGGGCAGGAATCTGAGGGATATCCTAGTCCATACGAGACCTCGTGTGACTCCCACAATGGATTTTTCAAACTCTATCCTCCCTCCTGTCCAAGGCCACTATCCTTGTGGCAATTGTAGTACATGCAACCTTACAAAAAGGAGTAAAAACATCAAATTCAGGAATGTCACAGTATGGGAGCAAAGAAAATTCACAAACTGCAATAGCAGAAACGTGATATATATGGTCACGTGCCCATGCAAGTTGGAATACATCGGAATGACATCAAGACCGGTGACGATTCGCATTGGAGAACACAAAAGTAATGTTCGCTGCAAAAAGAGCACCACCAAGATGGCCACACACTACCTAACCATGGCCCACAGCGTAGATGATTTACAATGGACAATCATTGAGCAACTCAACAATGAGAACGGTCTACTAGAGAAAGAGCAACAATGGGTGCTCCGTCTGTGCACCCACATAACAGGTCTTAATGACGAAATACCTTGGGGACAACTGTCTTGAACCAAGGCGTGAACACTAACTGGCCCCAGCGTAACCAGAGTAACCCTGTATGATGTATGATTATAGGTCAGAGGTGGCCTTATCGACTCTTGGACAATAAGCCGCCATGTGTTTGTTTTCCTCTTCATTATCTATACCCCCGACCCATTCCACCATTTCGGCGGGGAGCTGCACCGAGTGCTTACGGACTTACTCACTAACCATCCTGCAATATCGGGGCACTGGCAGCAGTGCCACCGCATTTTGCCATTGAACTTCTAATCCTTAACTTCTTATTATCATTTGCACCCCTGTGCCATATGAGCCTGAGGTTTTTCCTCCCCCCCCCAAATGTGCATCCTTTTTTCCGCCCCCTCAATGTACCTTAGGCACAGGGTACCGAAGGGCTGTGTCTGTCTTGAACCTCAATTGAACTGGACCAACATATGCCGTTTTGACACCATTATTATGTGCTATTCCCTCGTACATATATTTTTTCAATAGATTTACGGACCCTCATACGGACCATACAACATAAACTATGAAGTCTCCTAGTTCTTGGATTCTAAGGTTGACTTTCTAGCTTTTACTAATGGGTTTATCCACCGAGCACAGGAAGTGACTTCACTTCCGGGTTAACTCTTAACATCAGGTTATCGCTCTAGTGCTTAGCTCAAACCGCCCTGGCGCAGGAAATGACCCGCAACCACTTCCGGGTGAATTTGGACTAGTGACACAGGTGCAATCGGTTTGGCCGGCAACTCGGCAATAACTACCAATTAATGGCACTATTTAAAGGGTCCACCCCGCGGTCTCAGCACACCACGGAGCCGCAGGTAGGCGTTGAATTGAGCGAGGCAGTGTTGACAAAACTGTAAGTACGGCATAGCCGCATAGAAGGAACAGTCAGAAACGCTGACTTAGAGACTCTAAATACTTCCTTTCTTCTCTCCCCCCCCGCATTGTCTTTTCTGGACAGAATTCAGTTGCGACACCCTTCCCACCCGTTCTCATGGCTCATGGAGCATTGTCTCCTAAATAACTAAGTATGTATTATCTCATTATACTTACTCTGCATACCAGACTATTCTCCACTCCATTTTTTACAAAAATATAGAGGGTGTGCTTTCTGTTTAGTGTGAGTATGTCTTGTCTGTCATTTTTTCCACAGGTCACTGCACTAATGGTTAATAGACGATTATGGCTAAGGACACAACATTCACTTTGTGGTACACTTTCCTTACAGGCGACACGTGTTTGCGCAGAAGGAGGCGCATTTTTACAGTTTGTGATTAATTGTGCTTTCTTTTTTCAGATTAACAATTAGAATACCAAATGGGTATTGTATACAGTGCATGATTACTTGCATTTTCACTCATTTGTACATATCACTAGTTTGACTTTATCAATATCTTTCTCGGTAACATAGTGAGTACTGAAGGGATCAGTTATAGTCCTGATGAAGAAGCCCCAGAGCTTCGAAACATGTTGACTTGATCAAGAGTATCCGCACATTACACGCAGGACATCTCCAACCCACTGCTTTTAACAGGACCAGCTCCAGGGAATATTAAAGTTTCTTAGTCCACAGGGGCCAGGTTCTTTTTAATCTCACTTTTCTCACTCACCCTTGACCCTTCCTCTCAAAACTCCTACACCACACATAGTACTGAAGATCAGTGCTCCCGAGTAGTCGCAGTTCGTAGCACGCCCCGTCCCGCAGCGGGACGGGAAGACCCCCATGATGAAGCATGACACCAAGGGCCCTTTTGGTGTGTGAGGGGTATTTAAGCAAACACTGTGTGCTTCCAACCAATGTAGGAGACACACATTTGTCAATGAGAGAATTTCCATTGAAAAAAACCCATCTACAGGTGGATCCTTGTGTTTTGTATATATTTGATTTACTAGTCAGTCCCTAGTAGAGTGCACTGTGTGTGCCCAGGGCCTGTAAATCAAATGCTGCTAGTGGACTGCATCACTGATTGTGCCACCCACATAAGCAGCCTGTAAACGTAACTCATCCTGCCGTTGCAGAGCCTGTGTGCAGTTTGGTACTGCCTGCCAAGTGCACCCACTTGCCAGGCCCTAACCTTCCCTTTTCTTACATGTTAATCACACCTAAGGTAGGCCCAAGGTACCCCTGTGGGCAGGGTGCAGTGTATGTAAAAGGTAGAACATGCCCTGGTGTGTGTGGCATGTCCTGATAGTGAAATACTGCCAATTTCGTTTTTCACTATTGCAAGGCTACCTGTTCCCATAGGATAGAATGGGGAGTTTGCTTATAACATCTTATAAACATAACTACCCCTGAGAACAAGGTAGGAAAATAAAGTTTAGTATGCCTGAACTCAGAATGTTAAAATGCAACTTTTACTGAGGGTGATTTTTACATTCTATGTTTGAAAATATCACTTTTAGAAAGTAGGTATTTTCTTGCTTAGCCATCCAGTGTGCTTCTGCTAGGATGTGTATTGACTGTCTGGCTTTGGAGTGACAGGGGCTGGGGGATGTGCAGTGGCTCCAGAGAGTCTGGATGAGTCAGGGCTGGGCTGAATAGACCTGGGCTGCATTTAGAGTAGGGGGAGGAGATTTCCTTTCACCTGAATGGGCCTGGTCTGCCTTCCACAATGCTGTCGCCACCTCCTGCCAGGAAGCTGCACCAGAGAGGACAGAACTGGTTCTGACTGAGCACAGGGCTTCTCTGCCACCAAAGAACAAAGGATTTTACTGTCGACCCAGAGCTTTAGATCACTTTTGGACTTCAAGGGGAACCTCTGCCAAGGAGAAGAGCTGGAGAAACTGGAGGAGGAGTACTGCCCCTTTGCTGTGTGCTGTCTGGGGTTGGCCTGCAGTGGCTGTTTCTGCCAAGGAGAGGAACTGTGTGTGTATCCTGCTTTAGAAAGTATCTCCAAGGACTTGAAGTGGAGCTTTCCCCCTGTTCAAGAGGTCTCAGGAACAGCAAAGACCTTACTGTCCTTCTGGGCACAGTCTCTGGAACCGCTGGTTTCAGTCGCCGCAGAAGAAAAGAGCAGCCGACTCTGTCACCGAGTCTGTCGCAGGATTCTGTGTCCTGAAGGTACCGCCTTGCTTCACAACGCAACCCTGGTCTCACCGACTCCGTCAACAAGCCGCTGCTTGCACCATGTCCTGTGGGCACCGCACTCCGCACCACTTCACTACATGCTGCACAAACGTCACCGACTCCGTTGCTGCCCGACTCACACATCAACCTGCTCTGTCACCGCATCGTGACCTGCCAGCACCGCATCGAACACCGTCTCACCCTGCAACGTAAGCCTTGGTCTCACTGACTCCGTCAAGGAGCCGTTGCCTGCACCGAGCCGTGAGGACATTGCACGCTGCAATGCTTCCATCTCACATCGTAACCGCAACGGTTGCCCCTGACCGGCTCGTACCATCGTGTCTGCCGCAACAAGAAAGGTACTGTCTCAGAGTCTGACGACGCTTTAGCTAACCTGTACCGACGCGGTTGGCTGGACTTGTTAGACTCTGTCATGTTCAGTATCGCGGTAGCCCCAAAAGGAGCAACCAAGTAGGGGGAACTGTGTTTTTCACGTTATTCCTGCAATTTAAATGTTAACTTGCAAAGTAACTATTTTTACAGTATTGTATTGTGGATTTTTGTCGTATTTAGACTTGTTTTGGTTTAGATAAAGATTACTTATTTTTCTAAACTGGTGTGGTGTCTATTTGTAGTGCTTTCACTGTATTACTGTATGTGTTCACAAATGCTTTACACACTGCCTCTGAGATAAGCCTGTCTGCTCGTGCCAAGCTACCAAGGGGGTGAGCAGGGGTTATTTTAGAAGTGTATCCCCCTTACCCTGACTAGGAAGAAGGGTCCCTACTTGGTCAAAGGTACCTACCTCTGCCAACTAGAGACCCCCATTTCTAACCGGTACTGTTTACTTTCTGCAGCTCCTGCGGTGACCCCATGCATTCACATTTTAAGCTCTCTAAATAAACAGCAGTGCAATGCATTATCTTCTGAATAACATAAAAAATGAAATACAAAAATATATATATTTTTTAATGAAATGCTTTTGTCCTTGTCAACATACAGAAAATAATGTGTTTGACACCTCTCTGCTTTGAATGAGTGATACTGCTTTACAAGTGATTCAAACCAAAGTGTATTAACAAGGCTAAAGAATAAGTTATGCCAATAACATAGTTCACAATCAATATATTGTCTAAATGAAGAAATGTAGATGGACAAAACCACTATTAGTTTTTAAAATATTTTTGTTTGTCTTTCTGTAACTTTACAACACGCTTTATGCTTTGACTATTCGCTAGTAAATCCATTAAATCATAACAGTTTGAGGTACAAATAACTTCCCAGTGTTGTTTTATGTATTTGTGGCATTACATTCTCCTCTTCCAACAACCCAATATTTTTGCATGGAATAAGAATCCGAAATGTGTAAATTTCTTATGTCAGCACCCTATTTAAAATGTTAGTGGCATATTAAATTATGTTTATCTGTATTAGAAATGGGTATTATATTACTTTCTGGAAGGATTCAGTGTCAAAGATCATATGATGTCACTTCCTGTGATGTCATTGGGTCAAAAGGTAATTATAGGATATAACTTCTGCTACCACTCTCATTTTGGTGAAGTGTGCCCATGATGGTATGTAGTAAATTACTGCAATAACCACCAAACATAGACTACTATGGTATTTGGAAAATCTTTACCTGCTACTGCTAAAAACAATTCCACAAAAAATCATTTCAAATAATATAAAGATGTTAAAATGAAGAATGGAAATACTTTTACTCTCCAATATGCACAAATGCACCAAAGGTTTTTTAAAAATAAAAGGAAGCATTGCAGAAATGTTTTCAGTTGTACAGCAAAATGTACCAATGCATTCAAACAATTCGAACAAAATACTAAACACTAAACAAACAAAATATACAATTCATGAAATGTACTACATTTAACTTCTACAAATAAACTGTTTTACAACCAAATCTATTCAGCTTGTGGAAATCTGTTGTACAGCATAGGTTTTTGCAAATTTTTAACAAAAAAATTCTTTTTTCCCCTAATACGACCCAATGACTGCCTTCAATAAAAAACAATCTACAAGAATGAAGGGCATATAAAAGCACCTTAAATGTTTCAAAACTGATATTCCAAAAACTCTCTATTACTAACATTTTCTTTTTTATAATAGAAATAAATATATTCATAACAAAGTTAGGTAATTGAGAGTCTAAAATGTTACCCCTAATCAATAAAGAACCTTTAAAACAATTTTTAGCTTATACATGAAAAATTTGGTGAAAATAAAAGTTAATAAATAAAAATACTAAAGGTAAAAGGGGGTTAAAGATGACTAATGTATTGATAGTGGCTTTGCCATAACAACATTAAAATGAAGGAAATTGCCAGTTTAAGGTGCTAACTTCACCTCATGTATGAGCCTCACCATGCCAAGCCATCCTTAATTCCAACCACAGAATTGATTCGTCCCAATTCACACATCTTTCCAAAGTAAAAATTAGACAATAGACGGTCAACATCAACACAAATATCGACACATCCGCCCTACTATCTTGTGCACCAGAAGATGCAAATACACCCACCTTTATATGTGCATCTACTCACAATAAAATCACATTCACCACCATAGTACAGCTATTTGCTCAAATGATAAATGCCTACATAACCATTATTCTATTTCCACACAACAAGCATTATACAGCCATACATTTCTTATCATAGAACCACACAATCATGTTAATTTGCACGCACCTACCAACATAAACCTACGCACCTACTGTCACGTTGCACCCACCCCTCATTCTACACACACATCGGACATATGCCTACAAAATAACCATCATACACCAGCAACCACCATTTAACAATGCTAAACACTGTCACTACTAAAACTTTGTCATGCAGTCATACATCCTTTTACACACATACACACATAAATGATTTTCTCAAACACATCACAATGTAACCTTGCTTATGTTATAGCAATGGTGGCACATTTATCTTCATATACAAAGAAAGCTACAATTATACCCAACATAACTATTGTCATACATCCAAACACCCACCATCATACACTTGTGCATCTACCATCTTACATTCACATTCTCACTATCATATGACAATACAACAACCATCATTCATGAACACATCCACTATTTAATTGGAGATCTCCCCTCCCCAAGTCCCAGACTTTACTAAAGGGAAGAACGAGCTATGTATTTGCACTGACTGAATGAAATGCCTGTTGACATCTAGCATGCCAGCATGCAGGCAATCAGCTGCATGTAGCTGGGATCCCCTGATAGTGGCTGTGGCACCCAAACTGACAACAAACCTCTATGGATGGGGTGCTTCCGAATTTTGATCTCTTGAACTGCACGAAACGGCACCAGGATTAAATGCCATTACTGATATTCACTGGCTACCCCCAGCACTATAAGTAATTACAAACTAGGAGCATCCACATAACAGACGAAAGGTCCACACTAGCTCTATAACTGATGTAAAACTATACTACATGGCTTAATCTCTTCATTTTCATTCTTGTGTGTAATAATGAGTTATTAACTTTCTATTTAATCTGCTGGCACCTGGCTGAGTACAACAGGCTGAAAACGAAGTCTTTTTGCAGGGACACAGACATTGTCAATCACAGTTAACATTTTATGTGTTCATTGTAATTAACAAAATCATTTGGAAAAAAATGGAACTGTCTCTATTCTTTTATGGCGACGTCACTACCAAAATACACACACACACACACACACACTCTCTCTATGGCAAACCAATGAAAATAAATTATGTCCAATAAAACATGTTGTTTGCAGCAACCAAAATAATATTTGCAGATGAATAAGTACTTGCCTTCAGTAACACTCTTTCTGGTTGATACTTCATCTAACCACAGATTCCATACCTTTAGATATTTCCTTTAACTAAACTGGATCCACAGAATTCTTCAGCAATGTTCCTGCAAGGTGGTAGGTGGCTCTGCGATGCCTCTGTACCACCTTTGAAGTGACGGAGAATATCCACATATAAACTCCAAACCTGGTTGCTGATATTAGTTTGTTGCATCTCTCATTCCGTGCCCTCAGACATGGAGTGTAGAATGAATTATCTGAGACATTGTGCTGATTCATAACTTGGGAACTTTTTAGATGGTTAAAAGCCTTCTCCACAGAACAAGAATGTGGGAGGGCTGTGGAAAATCTGTGGTTAGAAACAGTGATACTGAAAGTAGGTAACTTTTTCTTTTGATGGATACTTCTAATTACAAATTCCTCAGCTTTAGAATATATAGTATAACACTATCTCCCAAAGGTGGAGAGTCTGGGGACTGGACTGTAGGAAGCTGGCTCTCTATATAGTGCACTAAAAGAAGTACACTGTGCAGAGTCCAGTGAGTCCCAGATTGTTATTCAGAGGCAAAAGTAGATAATACTAACACTCTATTTGTGGTAGTGTGGGCAAGCAGTTAGGCTTATCAGAGAGTAGTGCTAATCATTTGTTGTCCTCACAGAATTAATAAATGAGACACATAGTCAAATGGGAAAAATAGCAGTGGTTCATATGTATTTTGTAAAACCAAGAACTTTGTTCAAAGGTAAATACTGTTTAAAATACCATGTTTGAAGTAAATGGCTGTTTCATACTTTCAATCGTAATGAAAGCACCTCGCAGCGATGTTAAACTATGGAGAAAACACACGTGGCATACGGTCACTTAACAACGACTTTACAGGACCCTTTTCCAGGACTAGAGGTGAGTATGGGGCAAGGTCCAAGGCAACACCAACAGGTCACCTCGGGAGCCACTGGGGCGTCTGGGTGCAGAGGTGTGTTTTTCAGCATCGGAAGATTTTGAGTGGTTTTTTAATATTTTAAAACTGAATTGAAAATCTTCTGCGTAAGCTATGCAGGAAAAAGACACGCAGCATACAGGGACTTAGCAGTGACTTACGGGACTAAACTTATGGACTTATGGTGAGTATGGGGCAAGGTCCAAGGCAGCACCAACAGTTTACTTCAGGAGGCTCTGGGGCGTCTGGGTACAGAGGTGCCCCCTTCCCTTCAATGGAGGATCGGTCTGGTCACAAAGAGGCTGCAGGCTTGGACTGGGGACCAGTCGAGCTGAACCAGCAAGGGGCTCAACTCTTGTGATGTCCAGGGATGTGGTGGCACCTTCAGTTCTCTTCTCCAGGGCCCAGGTGTGATGGGTGCAGAGGTGTCTTTCAGTGTTGGGTTTTTGTCACGGGGTGCCGTCGCAGTTGAGGGGGGCCTGCACAAAGAGGCTGTAGGCGGCATTGGGAAGTTCACAGTGGGCAAGCCCAAGGTGGGCTTTGTCTCTGCTAGGCTGGGGGACCACGCCGGCACCGTTGGCCCACTTCAACTCGGGCTTGGGGCGACAGGTGCAGTGGTGCTTTTGGGTGTCAGGTTTTTGACAGTCCAGAGGCCTCGCTGCAGTTCTTAGGTGCCTGCAGGATGCAGGAGAGTAGCTCCACTACTCCACCGGAGACTCTTGGTTCTTTCTCAAAGGCAGGCAGTCATCCCAGGCTTTTGGAGCCACAGCTGCAAGACAAGCCCACTTTGGTGCAGTTCTCGATGAGGGATGCAGATAGGCTGGTGTGGGCTGGTCCCAAGTCAGCTGCTTCTTCGCCTCTTCCCTGCTTTTGAGGCTCTTTGGTCCTTCTTCTCCTTAGGTCTGCAGAAATCTAGAATTCAGGGGCTAGGACTGCCACCTAACTACTAAACTTAGGGGCATTACAAGGGGAGACGGGTAGTAGCCAATGGGCTACCTACCTTCAGGGCGTCTACACCCTCTATTTGACTACTTCCTTTGGGGAGTGGGCACAGCCCTGACCCTAATTGGCTAATTCCTTCCAACACAAGATGGAGGAATCTAAAAAGTGGAGTCCACATCACGTGCCCCATCTTAGGGGTGGTGCTGGCTGAATGTACACCCACCTCCTCATCTAACTAATTTTCCTGCCTGTGAATGTGGATCAGGACAGGGAATTTGGCATCCTCCATTTTGCCTCCATTAGTTGCCATAAAATGTAGATTTTCCTAGTAATCATGAAAGAAAGTCTTCATTTTATTAAAGGCATGGAGGCGAGTATTATCCTACTGCAACATTTACATTAATGATGTTTTTCTTGCCCTTGCAGTGTCTACTCTGGCGACTTCATCTTCCATATATAAATTCAGTGCATTTTCTCAAGGTCAACAAATCAAATGCCTCCACTTCTACATCTTCCATTGTACTCAATATGAATATTCCCGTGATTCCAGATCCAGAATTTTGAACTTTTCTCAAGAAATGTTTACTTTTATATTTGCTAATGTTCTCATTTTGTCTGTTTTTCATAATCCTTCATGACTTCTCACTCAAGAAAAGAGGACTGTTCGCAGTCAAGATTGGTATTATAAGCATTCTATATTCCTGATTGACTAATGTTTATACTACTGTTTTGCTCCCATTGGCTCACTGTTGCTGAACCTGATGGAATTTGTAGTTTATTTAATATTCTTGACAGCTGCTGTTGAAATTTATGTAAGATTTGAAAGCACAATACTCGCCTCCTCAGTCTTTAATAAAATTAAGACTTTCTTTTATAATTACTAGGAAAATCTTCATTTTATTGTCATCATTAGCATGTTCTGTACTTTATACCTCCAGATTATTCCTCACAGTTGTTCTATCACACCACATTTCATAAGGCTTCTTAGCCACACGCAACACATTACACCACAGACTATTAGAAAAACTGACTTCATTCTGTCTAACCTCCACAACCTGCACTTGACCTCTAAATTGGACATCCCTTTTCCTAATGAACAAGAGTCTTTTATGCGCACCCACACTAATCTTGTGAAATGTTCTCTTGTTAGAACATTTCTTTCACATTTACAGCATACTGCATTAAAAACATTGGGCCACTTTACTATGAATTGCCATAGGGCAGCACCACAAGTGTTTTTGCTGCATTGCCCTACTCCAACTCACAACAGCAGGAATGCACTGTATTTACAAGATACGGTACATTCCTGTCCTTTCTGCCTGCACCGGTGCACAATTTGGTGCCTAGCGCCAACGCAAGCACCCTTGCACCATGGTACAAGGGTGTCTGCATTCTTGGAAGGATTGTTTGCAGGACGAGACACCTTCCTGCACAAAAACAATCCATGGAGGCTTTTTCTCTCTGTGTGTGCTGTAGAAAAAATGAGGTGAAATAAAGGTATTTCTCCTCGTTATACCGCCTCTGGGGATACAGTTTTGATGCATTCCTAGGTTTACAGCTCCTTGTAAAGCTGGAAATGTGTCAAAACCTGAGGGTGTTGCATGGGAAAATCCACTTTAACACACATGGAATGCCCACCCTGATGCAGTGCACTGTGCTGCCTTACACCATATTTATGAGGCCATGAAAAGCCATGCTAAGTGGCTTTAAATTGGCCTCGTAGATATGAGACTGCACTCTGCGCAGCCGGAGCGTCCTAAAAAGTGATGCACCGGTGGCACAAGGGGCTTGTAAATAAGCCCCATTGTTTATAAACTTGGCTCCATTACACATTGAAACATCACATTCTTGATTCAAATGTATTACCATCCAAAAAGGATGCAGAAACCACCTTTCTCCTTCTCATGACTTAAAAAGGAATCTTACCTTAGACTGAATGTGGAGTAGTGCATTAAGACCATGGTAAGTCCCTCATGGCATCCATACATTTTACATGGGACTTACTGACATGGTGGGAGAAGATCCCCGAACCCTACAATTCAAGACTACCCAATATTTATATTATCCGCAATTTACCTTTGGTGGTTTTGCTCTGAGTTTGATCTTGAGCTAAAAGGCAACCTCCTCAACATCAGACCCAAAATTAATTTTGCAGAGTTGCAAATAATTACTTTGGACCACTCAATAACTGATTAGGGAAAAGTTAAAGGTTTTCATTACAAAATCTCAGAATCAAGCGGTACAGAGTAAAGGTTAAAATGCCATGAAGCCTCAAATGCAGAATACATAGTCAGAAATCAGAATTATCGCTGTCAGATGTTCAAAATAATCACTGGCTCATGCCCAAAAATCAAGGGGTTCTTATACTGAATTCTTACATAGGTGTTAGACTTGGCCCTTTTTGTAGGGTCATCCTTGAACTATTTGCCTTCCTCCTGGTATTTTTTCTGACCTGGTGTTGGTGGTTTTAGGACTCTGGGCACTTTATCACTGCTGTCCAGTGTAAAGTGCATGTGCTCTCTATGGTAAACGTGGTAAGATTGGTCTACACCTATTTGGTGTATTTAATTTACCTATCAGTCCCTTGTAAAGTGGTATCTCATATACCCGGGGCCAGTAAATTAAATGCTACTGGTGGGCTTGCAGCGCTGCTTGCGCCACTCCCCAAAGTACCCTTTCAAACCTGTCTCAGGCCTCTGCCATTGCAGGGCCTGCGTGCGCAGTTTACTGCCGCTGTAACGTGGCACATAAAGTGGGTGCCACATCTGTGACTCCCCTTTTACTACATATCAGTCACCCCGAAGGTAGGCCCTAGCTAGCCCTATGGGCAGGATGCAATATAGGTGAAAGGTAGGACATGTGCCTTAACTGTGTGGCATGTCCTGGTAATGACAAGCAGCCATTTTGTTTCTCACTACTGTGAGGCTGTCCTCTCATAGAAATGCATTGGGGATTCCCTGATATGCGTTTCAGTGGTAATTCCTGACATGAGAGGAGTAGCGTGGTCAAGTTTGGTATGTTTGGAATAGTGGTAATAAATGCTGCGTAATGGTGTTCGCAGATTTATTATCACTATTTTAGAAATGCCACTTTTAGAAGTGGGAATTTCTGTGTGCTATGTGTCTTTGTGCCTGCCTTGTGTGTATTGCATGTCTGGCTCTGAAGTGGCAGGGGCTGGGGAGGTGCAGTGGCTCCAGAGGGGCTGGGTGAGTCAGCACTAGGCTGAATAGGCCGATCTGCATTTGGAGTAGTGGGGGGAGGAGTAGCACCTGGGCCTGAATAGGACTGTGCCTGCCTTACACAATGCTGGCTCCGCCCCCCCTGTGGTGTGTCTGGGGCCAGAGCCTACACTAACAATAAGGGTGGTGGTGCACATGAAAAGGTGTAGGGAAGTACACCCCAGAACTTGTTTGAACAAAAAAATGTGCCAGGGGGAAAACAAAGACACTAACTGCTATAAGTATTGGGGCTGTGACCCCATGTGTGTGGAACTTTGGTGCTTACTTGGGACTGAAGAGGGGACACTGCGTGGGCTGCAGTGAGCCAGGAGGAACCGCCATGGGGCTTCGTTGCTGAGAGGAGGACTGCCGCTCTGCCCCTTGTGCTGGCCTGCCTGGCTGCACCCTGCCTGTGTGTTCCCCCTGCACTCTGCCAGAAGGGCTAATTGCTCTGGCCTGATCCAGCAACTGACGAGTGGGAGCTCTGCCTTACTGCATGCCGATGCCCCTAAAGAAAGGGGGTCGTGCCCACTCAAAGAGCATCGTGGGCGCTTCACCGTTGTTGCCCCCTTCGAGCCCAAGGAGGGGGGGGCTCCACCTTTGCTCGTAAGTGAGCAACGTGGACCGGAAGTCAGGCAGAGGCTGCCTGGTTGTGGGCGGGGCTCTCGTGAGGACGAGGAGAGCCCCGCGTGGTCCCCAAGCCTTTGTGTGGGCCTGTGCCCCTGGGCTGTGTCTGCCCACCAGGAGTGTGTGGTGGGCGCCTTTCGCCTCGATCCCGAAGCCCAGAAGTGGGCTCTTGTTGCCACTGTGGTGAGAACAGCCACAACGTGAACTAAAGGCAGGCGGAAGTCAGGCGGAGCCTCACTGTGGGTGGGGCCAGCCGGCAGGAGAGACGGAGCCTCATGGGCTTTCTGCTGCCTTAGAGAGGAAGGCAGGCGTGACAGTGGCTGATGGTGGGCGGGGCTCCCCGTACAGAGGAGGAGAGCCCCACATGTCTGCCGAAGTGGGGAGAGGCCGAGGAGAGCCCCGCGTGTTTTGGCAGACCAGGACGGAGCCTCGCAGGCTCGCCAGACCCTGTGGGAGAATACCAGAGCCTCGCGGGCTCCCTGCGGCTACACCCTTCCAGTCTGCCTATTTTCTCTGCACAGAGAAGCCCCGGTGAGTGAGGCTTGGAAGGCACACTGTTAGTGCCCGTTCGTATTTCCTTGCAACGTCGGGGGCATTTCTATTCTAAGGAGAGACAAGGGTGAGTTGCACCCTCACACCCCCCCATTGTGTTATGGGCCGTTGGGGCCATTGCTCTACTGCATCTGCAGCAAGGGGGCTAGTGGAGGCCCCGTGTGAAAGGAAATACCGAGTAGGGAGAGCCCTGACTTTGTGGGACAGAGGGCATTGCGGGGAAGCCCAAGACAGGCCCCCGAGCAGCAGGCCAATCGGCCTGGTGTTCACCTTGTGTTTTGGCTGGGCATACGGCCCTGGGGTGATGTGTGCACCTTATCAGTGATACTGTGGTGCACTGGGGCTAATTTAGGATGTATGCCTAATATGATTTATGCATAATGTGTTTATGCTAAGTGCCTCTTGCCAGTAGTTACTGGTTGTTTGTGATTTTCACTACTTGTGTGTTCTAATGGTTATGACAGTGGCCCGATTGGCCCTGTAATGTATATAATCCCCTGTAAAGTGATACCTAGTACCAGGTGGCACAGTGTATATATGTGATTATGCTCTAATGTGTTTTATGAGTAATACAAAGGCTATTTTTATATAACCTTGTGTGGAGTCTCTTTTGTGGTGTGCCTAGCGTGTCGCTGCTGTGTGAGTGTGTTGCAAAAACGCTTTACACATTGCCTCTGGGATAAGCCTGACTGCTCTGCCAAGCTACCAAGGGGGTGAGCAGGGGTCATCTTCAGCGTGTAACTCCCTTGCCCTGACTAGAGTCGTGGTTTCTGCCTGGCTTAGGCGCCTGCCCTAGCCAACCAGAAATCCCATTTCTAACAATAGGAAATTAGCTAAACCACAAATACAGCTTGGTATTATCCCATGTTTCATTTCTTTTAACAAATAAGTGTAATGCATATCAAAAATATTATCAGTTAGTACTATCCCTTTTTCTAAGAAAGAGTTGAGAATCTTCAGCATCACTGTTGGACCTGGCCCTTTCTGCAGGGCGACACCCAAACCTTTTTCCTTCACCCCCCATTTTTTTGCTGAATTTGTTTTTGTTGGCCTTAGGACTTTGTCCACTTTACCACTGATAACCAGTGCCAAATTGCTTGTGCTCACTCCTTGAAAAATGGTTAGATTAGATGACACCTCTTTGGCCTATTTAATTTACCTATAGAGTGTTATACCATATACCCAGGGCCTGTACATATAATGTTACTAGTGTGCCTGCAGCACTTATTGTGCCACCCACTTTAGTATCCCCTTAAACCATGTTCCAGTGTGCCATTGCAGCCTGAATGCCGTTTTAGACTGTCAATTCGACTTGGCGATATAACCCCCTTGCCAAGCCTTAAACCTGGACCTGGGCAAAGAACCACTTGCAACTGAATAGGCTGTGCTCCACCTTCCCACAAAGGGCTTGTCACCTCTGCATTATCCCTGCACCCAGCTTGGAGCCAGGGCAAGGGAGTCAGGAAATTCCAAACACTTCAAAGAGAAGCCTCTAGAAATGTTTCCCACATCAAAGAAAGGCACCAGGTAAAACAACAGGGCCCTAAGACGCACTCTTCAGTTCACTTTCTGAACCTACAGAAGTACTCTCAGAGGACTGCCTGCTATGGACTACACAAGGCTGTTTTTGTGCCAAGCTATTAGAGGGTTAAGCACAGAATAGTTTGGAGCTTGCTTGTGTTTCACCCTGACCAAAATTGTGTTTGCTGCTTGAGTAGGGTTTCACACCTTTTAACCAGTAACCCAAATTCAGGCAATCACGTTATCATAGGAAGTTCAAATATTATACAATATTTCTGAACAATGGACCATACACCAGCCGAAGAGTGCTTAGCCCAGCAACGGAACACCAAAAGAACGGAAGAACCTTGAACAGTAGCAACATTTAGGAACACTAGAAAGTTCATTCACAATACATGCACATTTGAAAAATTACTATTACATCAGCTTGTCTTTTCTCTGCATAGCCTGTGGGGAGAGAAGATGGGCAAGGGAATGAGGTGGGAGGGTGAAAGAGCAGGAATGAAATGAGTGGCGTTAAACAGCATCCATGTTAACTAATATGGCAATTTTATAAAAATGTTGTAACAACTGCATCCATAAACACACTTCTGCACATCATATTGAACTTGTTTTAAATACACTCATATTAATTCAGTGTCTGTATTGGATCCATCATAAAAATCATTACTTATTTACATAAATATAAGACTAGAAAAAAACGCTATAACAGCACTTTGAATGCACTCCACAATGACCATGGTCAGTCTTGCTACATTTATATTGGGTTGTAGACAGTATAAGAGTATGTAAATGCTTGACTGCACATTTGTGATGACATATTTTCATAGCACATGAAGTAAAGTGAATCGTATTGCAAGTCATGACTTCACAGGGAACACCTTGTCTCACAAAAATATCTTGAAAAAAAACTTATGAAATAAACTTATGGCTCTGAAACACCTCTCACTTCAACCCACCTAGAAAGATGCTCCACCAATTCAATCACATATCTCATATTATTTAGCAAAAGGTGAAAAGAATCCGGAAAATCAACCACAACTCTGTCGTGCTGTCAGGACACTCTATCAGATACAATGTGGCACTCAAAGTGACCAAATGTTTATTGGTAAGATTGCATTGCACACACACTCCAACCAAATTTCAAATTGTCTGCCGATCCCAAGCCACCAAAAACTATTTCTAACTTTTCATTTAGTGGCAATCATTCTCAAGTGAGTAACACGGGCTATTTCTAAAATTCTCCATCTTAAGCAGGTAGATTACATCAATTTATCACTTATCCCTATTAAGTCTCTTTCCAAGGATAATTCATCAGAAAATCCATTGTGCTTTGCACTCGTAAGTTTGTATCACATCCTCGTCGCCAAAAATATGGTTATCACTTAGGCTGATATGTTCCTGTAGAAGTCACCTTTATTCAGGAGCAGAGATAAATTAGACTGCTGCATAAAGGGCCCAGGGACAGCGGTAAATGCCACTGGGATTTACATCACATTTGTACATTTTAATAAAGAATGTATGACAACTAACAAAAAATAGAAAGAGAATAATAGAGAGTAATACAGTATATGAGGATCTCAAGAGACCACATAACCTTATGCCTGCCACATAACCCCCATGAGTGCCATCTGCCTATGCACATGATTAGAGCCTTTACCCTGTCAGTGCACCCCTGTGTGTGCTAATGACCATCATCATATTTCAACTCACCCTCTTTAGCTCACCTGTCTTTCTACTTTTCTTTCTATTCATCTTTCTACCTCACCTCTCTATTTCTATATCACCACTCCCCTTTCTTTCTGTACCTATTTCTGTCTTTCTAGTTTACGACTATTCTTCCTACAACTCCTCTCTCTTTCTGTCTGTCAGTTCTCATTTTCTTTTTCGCTCTACCTCATTATTATTTATTTATTTTGCTTCTCTATATACTTGTCTAACTACATCGTGTCTCTCCCTGTCTACCCCATCTGTGTAACTCCACACATAATCAAGCAGGAGTTTATTACTTGTAACAAGAACAGCTTAACAACCACCAAGATGACCAACCGATCTCCTCCACATTCTTCCCCCAGCCTATTGTACATTCAACGTTTTAACCTTAAACCATTCCACCTCTTAAAGTGGCATTGGGTTAACATACAACACATCTTTCAAAGGGAAAACAGATTTATACAACAACTAGCACTTTACATAGTCTTTACATTTTTCTGGACATTAACTTTTTCGCTTTTGCATTGGCATAGATATCCTGTGGGAAACTATCCACCCCAAAATTGTTAGCTATAATCATTGTTACCTCTACTTGTAACATTAGACAAATTCTGATTAGTGTTGTGGGAGATATTAGTACCATCTAAATTTTGATGCATATCAGAATCATCATTAGACATTTCAGTACAAGTCAAATTTCCACTTCCGGTAGACACATTATTTTCAAAGTCAAGAAAAGCATTATCATCACTTCCATAGAGTACACACACATCTTTAATCTTTGCTCTGAACACAGAAATTCTTCTGAGATTCCATTTTTGCCCACCATCCACTCACACAGCTTTACTAAACACCTCAATCACTCTTGCAGGACCACATCACTTGGAAAATCCCTTCCCAGGTAGTGTAGGCAGCTTTATTCTCACCAAACCACCCACCTATAACCTCATGCTTGAAAAATACTTTTTAGTGTTTTCAACCTTTAATCTCATTTTCTCCTGATACATTTTCACCTTTTCTTTAACCTTCAAAAATGAATATCAACATCAAACACTTGCTTTCCTCTAAGCCACCAAGGAATCAATTTAACTACTGGCTTCCTACCTCTTAACATTTTGAATAGAGAAATGCCACTGTAAAACCTTCCTCTAAAGTAAACCACTCTTAATTGCCAACTGTATAGAATACTTGACCACCTTATTAAAGCACTCCACCTGACCATTATGTTTAGGGTGATAATTAGATACCTTTTTATGTAGAACCCCACATCAAGTTAGGACGGCAGGCAAATCCTTGATTATAAATTGGGAACCATTGTCAAACACCAATTCTTCAGGTACTGCTTTTCTAGAATAACCCCATCTAGAAACTCAAGCACACTACTCTTACCAACTTTCACAACCCTGCTTTACCTCCAGCCATTTTGTAAAATATTCAACCAGCACAATGGCAAAAGCTGACTACCTAGGTAGGAACGCATCAGGTCAAAGATTTTCAATGCCCAACCTCCTCCAAGGACCCTTGACATCTTCTATAGGATCAATACCAACTACACAAGCTTTTGTTGACTTCTCTCTATTGCCACATAGTTCACATTTCCTCACTCAATCATCAATCATGTTATCAATTCTAAGCCCCCAATAAAATTGTAAAATTCTTCTTTTGGTGCTAGACATGCCAGAATGTCCTTCATGTAACAGAAGGAAAAATATTTCCCATTAAATTCTGAGTAGAACTACCCTTGTCCACTCTCAGTACGATAAAGTCACACACCATCAATTAACTCCTCACTTAGAAAAAAAGTCAGATCCTCACTCAATTTCTGTTCTTCAGGCCATCCATCAACCATATAGTTGTGAACCAAAGTCAATACTTGATCACACTGGAAAGATTCCTTCCATACTTCCTCAGAAAAGACGTTTTGCAACTCCTTGCTGTCATACCCCGCATTCGAATCACCCACAGTGTATGCTACATCACATTTATGCTATTCTGCCAATTCTTCACTGCTTTCCAATGGACAACGGGACATACAATCAGCATGTCTATTGTCTTGTCCAGGAACGTATTCCAGAACACACTGATATTCTTGGAGTTTAGCAGCTAAGCGAACTAAACGTGTGGTCAATGTTCTTCTGTCTCTAGCTGTAATGCCTAAGCACAACCACTGTAGAAAACTGGCAGTGCAAACCTTGAGGGAGCGAAAGGCAAATTCCAGAAGCAAGGTCCTTTCACCACATAGAGCCCTGCAACCACTGGAGAGTTGCAATAAACCTCCAAGTAACAACAGTAACGAGCGGGAAAGGGGAAGTGCAGAAAAACGCAAAAGCAGCACACCAGGATTTTTTAAAGGTAACTGCTTCACTTCTTGACTCTAAATGTTCCTTTAGTGTTATAAGTACATCATGTGTCTATAAATAGATATAATAAAAGTTTTAAGAATCTTCACTACTAATAGAGGAATCCCTCAGAAAAGTTTAGGGACAGGTGATATATGTTTCTTACCTGAAACCTCCCACTTTCCCCCTTGTGTTTTAGTGATAGAAATCCTATTAATGTAGTGTAATCCTAAAGAAAAAAAACCCAGAAGTAATACTGTATCCTGAATCATACAAACACTCATTGTTCTAATTAATTGAATTATGAAATCTTTCTGGGAGCAAACAGTGAACAGGAATTACTTCACACCTAAAAATGTATCTCAAAAAACAAAAGAAAATGGCACAAAGCCTATCTTAAGGAATATTGAACTGCACTCTTAAAAATGATATTCAATAGGAAGAAGAATGTTTTTAAAGTCAGTCTTTTCTTCATTACTGATAATATATGTCAATGTTCATTAACTATCTTTTGTTCCTTTTACACAGAATCCAAAATATCAAAAAAATAAGTTGTGGAATCCAACTGCAGGACAGTGACCAGTCAGCTGTTTTTTGTGCCCCCTATACTCCTTGTGTATAGGCACAGTATTCCTTGAGTGATTGATCCGGTTATGCATTGATCCATTCTCACGGCGCATTATCCACCATTTAATTAGATGGATGGTTTTGGTTTCCACTCCACACAAGATGTATAGTGTATCTATTATTCTTCACACACTACAATTGTTTGTATATTATTTTCCGGTGATGAGGAAGTCATGGGTTATTTTCCCAGAGAACGAAACACGTGTTGGCTGGATAACAAAAAGAAGAAACTAAAGACCAAGAAAATCCGATTTGAAATGTATTCTATTATATGATTTAATAAGTTGGTAATTGACCTAAGTGTGTGCTCGGGTTGAGTGTATATAGTTTTGGTGCATGTCCTTAGTCTTTGTTATCTTTTTTTGCTTTAATCCTTCATCATGAGCTGGTCTCGCAGTACTTGTCGCTTGGGATAATCGCAAATTCACAAAATCCAGCTAAAGTTGGTACAGCCGAAATGTACTCTTTGATCGATTCACCTTCGTTTTGTGCACGAGAATAACATTTAAATCTCTCCATCACAGTATTTTCTATCCCCAAATCGAACACTCATCCTCTATCTCACTTGCTCAACTACATCCAAATCACAATTATTCTCCAAAGGACATGGGGGCATATTAGCAAGACCCACGTTAAAATTATCGGCGTTTTAGCGGCAGGAAACTGACGCTAAACGCGATAAAGGGCTTGCTAATATGCGTTATAGAATTCCAATAGAAGCCCAGGTTAGATGTGCAGGACATCTAACCTGGGCTTCTATTGGAATTCCATAACGCATATTAGCAAGCCCATTATCGCCGTTTTAGTGGCAGTTTCCTGCCGCTAAAACGGCGATAATTTTAACGTGGGTCTTGCTAATATGCCCCTTAGTTTTTGAATTATTTTAAAACAACTTCCCCTAAACAATGTTTCAGTAAAGCCAATTTCCTTTGTGCTGAACAGTCTTCGCCTTCTAATATTTCAACATATGCCATGAATACTGGGTACCATAGTTCCCATTCCATTATGGGTTCCCCAGCCATTTATGGAAAATGTGGTAGAGCAGCAGTATTGGTCATGACGAAGTTGAGTAATTGAAATGTTCACAATGCAGTATATTGAATAGCATGCAAGAGAAACATTGAAAAACACTGAAAAGCATGAACAGGTACTTCTTAATGGGAAATTACCCAATAAAAGATGGCTTCTAACGTGTGATGTAACGCATGCTCCCATGGAATTGTGGGAAACAAGGATTTCCTTGTGACCCTCCCACTGATGGAGAGGACACTGACACTGAACAAAGGAAAGCACCAGGACCATTAGCTCTAAATGCAGATGAGTAGTCCTTAACATTAAATAATGCCGCTCTAGCAACACATGGCAATAGACTCTTACCAGTGTCTGTATTAAGTTAAGTTGATGGCTGTCCCAAATGAAGAGAATGAACACTCATCAGTGTCTGTATACAGTTCTTGTTGGTCCATGGTGTGACTAAACTAACCGCTGTGTAGGAAACACAACAGTATGGAACTCCACATGAATTCAAGTAGGAAATTTATTACACAAAACGAAAACAGCTTAACAAACTAAGGATGGGCAATGAGCGGAGGACACAAAGGGATGTTTTAGCGTGTGTTTTATTTTTCTGTACACTCTTTTTGTATCGTACGCCAGTCTGTAGTTGTGGGATAATGCCTCTTATCCTCCTGGGTGCGGTAAATTGACGTGTGGAAGGAAGGTCGGGATAATGCGTCTTATCCCCAGTTTTTGGTACTGTCGAATCAGTCTCTCCTATCGCCTCTTCACTCCCGAGGGGCTGTCCTCTCTTGATGGACTCGTGGGGCGTTGTAGGGAAAGAGAGACAGAGAGACCGTAAGGATAAGAGAAACTTCACTAGTGAAGGGAAAAGGAGTGAGGGACCACTGGTGCAACGTCACACAACTAGCGAGTGATTTGTGAAGGGGTTAAGGGACCAATTACGGGATATCGAGAGTTCCTTATTCCACAGGCTTCCTCCCTACCCACCCCGTGGCCCGGTCCTGTACCTGCTGAAGCGACGCTCCTCCGGGAGTGTGGCTCGGCGCAGCACCGTCTCGGAGGCCTCCTGGCTCCCTCGTCGGAACCACCTTCTCGGGGGTTGTTAACAACAGGCTTCGGTTTCTCACTCTCTCAGTCCTCGGTTCCTCCGGCTCCTCGACTCTCCACTGGATTCTCCTACTTCCGGCTTCCTCTTCGTCGGCAGGCGGGGCTTCCTCAAATGACCAGCTGCAGACGACATTCTGACGTCGCGTGTCTTCCGGCTCTCTGTCCCAGTTAAAGGGGCCGCTCTCTTTGTGTTCTGTAATCACCTCCGGTTGGCCGCTACCGTACTTGCGGCAATCTTCTGGCTGGGGAGACAGAAAGGGACTTGCTGGGTAAGACTCGTCCCCCTCAACCCTCTGCTGTTGTTTGAAGTCCTGTGGGGAGGTGAAACCGTGACACACCCTCTCCCCAGGATTCTCCCGTTTGGGGAGAGGAAGTACTCGCGACAAAAAGTCTGCGTTACCATTGTTAGCACCCCTCCTATGTCTCACTTCAAACACATAGGGCTGAAGAGATAAAAACCACCGCAGAATGCGGGGGTTGTGACCTTTGTTTCGACTCATCCATTAGAGTGGGGCGTGGTTTGCATAAAGGGTGAAGGGGTTACCATCTGGGTAATATTTCAGCTTGTCGATCACCCATTTTATCGCCAAACACTCTCTCTGTATAGTGGGATATTTCTCTTCCCAGGGAAACAGCCTTCTACTTATAAAGAGCAGGGGATGTTCTACACCAGCAGGGGAGATCTGTGACAGGACTGCTCCTATCCCTGATTCTGAGGCATCCGTATGCAGGACAAAGGGTTTACTGAAGTCGGGGGAGGCTAATACTGGGCTTGTTGTAATAGCTTCTTTTAGTAGAGAGAAGGCTTTAACCATTTCTTCGGATGGTTGTAGTAGGGTCTGGGCTTTCACGTTTTTACGGAGGACGTCCGTAAGTGGTGCGGCTATCTCGGAATATTGGGGTATAAAACGCCGGTAATACCCTAATAATCCCAGGAAGGCCCTGACCTCTCTCTTAGTAGTTGGAAATGGGGTGTCTCAGATTGCCTTGACCTTCTCTTGTTTCGGTGCAATAACCCCTTCCCCGAGGACGTATCCGAGGTAGTTAACTGACTGAAACCCCACCCGGGATTTTTTTGGGTTGATGTGGAGTCTGGCTTCTAGGAGCGACTGAAGAACTAAGCGGAGGTGCTCTTTATGGTCCTCCCATGTCAGACTGAATACTACAATATCATCTAAGTAAGCAGATGAAAAGGCCTGGTACTCCCGGAGCACCGTATTCATAAGGCGTTGGAACGTCGCGGGTGCCCCGTGGAGCCCGAAGGGTAAGACGTTGAATTCATAAAGCCCGTCAGGTGTCACAAAAGCAGTTTTCTCCCTATCGCTCTCTCTGAGGGGGACTTGCCAGTAGCCTTCAGTTAAATCAAGAGTGGTGATATAACGCGATTTTCCGATCTTTTCTACCAGCTCATCAATTCTTGGAATGGGGTAAGAATCGAACTTGGAGATGGCATTAAGGTTCCTGAAGTCCATACAAAAACGGGTAGACCCATCAGGCTTGGGAACTAAGACGATTGGGGAAGACCACTCACTCTTAGAGGGACGTATGACCCCCATCTCCAGCATTCTCCTGACTTCTTGTTGTACAGCTTGTCTCTTTGCAGCCGGTATTCGATAAGGCTGCTGCTTAACTATTTGCCCTGGCTGAGTAGATATGGTATGTTCGATAACAGAGGTTTTACCTGGGTTGTCTGAAAAAAGGGTAGAGAAGGAGTGAAAGAGATCGTCCAGAGACGCTCTTTGTGTGGTATCCAGTTCGCTGTTTATGACCAGTTGTTCCAAGGTACATGAGGTACTTCTATTGGGTACGGAGATGGAGACCTGGACAGAGCTAGGGGGTGGTCCCAACCACTTTTTCAGTAGATTGATGTGGTAGGTTTGTGCCCGGGAAGGCTGTACCCGTACTCTATAACTGGTATTCCCCACCGTGGCTTTGATTTTATAGGGACCCATCCACTCTGCTTTGAACTTACTCGATGCGGATGGTAACAGAACCAAGACCCAGTCTCCCACGGACAATCTCCTCCATTTCTTCCCTTTATTGTACCAATATTTTTGTTTTTCCTGTTTCTTCTCAAGGTGGGAGTACGCGAGGTCTCTAAGCTTCCCTATTCTGGTTTTTAGGCTAGAAGTGTATTCCAGAAAGCCCCGGGCCTTGTCTTTTTCCTCTTTTTCCCATGCCTCCTTCGTCATTTCTAGGAGAGTTCTGGGCTGTCTCCCGTAGAGCATTTCGAATGACGAGCACCCCAGGCTGCTCTGTGCTTGACCCCGGATCACATATAAGGCTAATGGTAGTAACCGATCCCACTCAGCCCCCTCACTATTCAACATTTTTTTTAGGATCTGCTTTAGGGTCCCATTATACCGTTCCACCAGATCGTCGGTCTGGGGATGGTAAGCTGATGTTTTAATGTGTTTAACATTGAGGGTTTTACATACCTCTTTCATGAGGCGTGAGATAAACGGAGTACCTTGGTCCGTAAGTATCTCATGTGGGAATCCCACTCTAGAGAACAACTCAATCAATTTCTCCGCGATATTTGTGGTAGTTGGGGCTCTCAAGGGAAAGGCTTCAGGGTATCTAGTTGTATAGTCTACAATGACTAACGCATATAGATGGCCTCTGCGTGTTTTAGGAAGGGGTCCTATAAGATCCATCCCCACACGTTCGAACGGGGTCCCCATTATGAGTAGTTGTTGTAGAGTACCGCGGGAGGACGATAGGGATTGCGTTTTTGGCAGGTCTCACATTCTTGACAATATCTCTTTACATCTGCATAGATCCCAGGCCAATAGAAGTACCTCAGCACGCTCTGAGTAACCTTTTCTGCCCCTATGTGTCCAGCGGTAAGGTGAGCATGTGAAAAGAACAGGATCTGCTCTCTGAAATCACAGGGAACAAGTAATTGGGGCTCGGTATCTTTGTCCGCTTTCCGATATAGCAAGTCATTTAGGACCAGAAACTGGGGGTATGGTCTGGAGACTGTCCCGTCGCTTCCCTGGGCGGATTGCCAAGCCTGCTGGAGGGTAGAATCATTGACTTGTGCAAATTTGAATTTCCGGTCTAGGAGCCAGGGTTCAGATGTTATAAGGGCAGGAACTTGTGATCCTGGGTGTCTGTCTAACCCCACCCCCTTGTCTGTCTGTTGTACTGTTGCTAAGAACATACCAAGAAAGTCGGGGTTGTCGGTCCCTATTATGAGTTCCTCTGGCAAATTTGGCAAAACCCCTACCCTGACTTGGTGCGGTGTACCCCCTTTCGGAGTAATGGTGACTATGGCTATGGGATATCGCTTTACGTCCCCATGAACACATCGTATGTGGACCAGGTTATCTCTACTTGTTTGGGCCTGATCTATCAGCTCTTTCTGGATAACAGATTGCCTACAGCCAGAATCAAGTAGTGCCTTCACTAGCCTCCCGTTCACCGCTACACTAACGTAGAAGGCTGTTCCCATTTCTGCAGTATATAGGACTGTTCGTGGAATGTACCCGACCTCCATGGGTTCTTCCTGAGCTCTTTTCCATGGACATACCTGGGTGATATGCCCCCACTCCCCGCAATCAAAGCACTGGGGTCCCTTCGGGTCGGAGTCTCGTTTTTTTGAAAGCGTGGTCTTGGGGGCTCGGGAGGGATTTTGTTGTTCTTCTCGGTTCTGCCTGTTGTATGACGTTGAGGCTTTTCTGGTTCCCAGAGTAGGGCTCGCGGTTGCGCACGGGAGAAAGTGGCAGCCATTTCAACTGCCTGTATGGTGGTCAGGTTCGAATGTTGTCATAACCACCGTTGTGTATTGTAGGGGAGAGCTTCTACGAACTGCTCTAAATAGACGCGGTCCATGATCTCCTCTTTGCTGCTTTCTTGGGGCCTCAGCCATTTGTCTGCGGTAGCCTTTAGACGGAAGAAGAGAGTCTTTGGGTTCTCACCAGGGTGTCCCTTCTCCTTCCGAAAGCGAACCCGGAAGGCCTCTGCATCCAGTCCCAAATGGTCGAGTATTACGGTTTTTATCACATCGTAGGGAGTGTCTCCATTGCTGTTGGCCACTTGATAGGCCGCCTGGGCCTCCCCTGTGAGTAAAGGGGCTAAAAAGAAGGACCACTTCTCGACCGGCCATGCACAGGCCCTGGCCGCTCGCTCAAAGTTGAGCAGGAATGCGTCCGGGTCTTCTCCCGGTACGTATTTCTGCAGGGCTACCCCCGAAGGGCCCGCCGGGGCTTGGGACCTCACCTCCCTCGTTCTGAGCGATGTTTGCTCGGCCGCTAGCTTCTGCAGCTCTTCCAATTGCTCGGCCATATTGTCCTTAAACATGTACCGGTCGGCTTGGGCCGACTTCATCTGCCATTCCACGGCCCATCCCAACTTTTCTTGTCCGGCTATCAGGTGTTGTATGAGATTCTCCATTATATCCGATTCAATGGAGGGTGTGCCCGCATTCTCCACCACTTGTAAGGATGGGCAATGAGCGGAGGACACAAAGGGATGTTTTAGCGTGTGTTTGATTTTTCTGTACACTCTTTTAGTATCGTACGCCAGTCTGTAGTTGTGGGATAATGCCTCTTATCCTCCTGGGTGCGGTAAATACGTTGACGTGTGGAAGGAAGGTCGGGATAATGCATCTTATCCCCAGTCTTTGGTGCCGTCGAATCAGTCTCTCCTATCGCCTCTTCACTCTCGAGGGGCTGTCCTCTCTTGATGGACTCTTGGGGCGTTGTAGGGAAAGAGAGACAGAAAGACCGTAAGGATAAGAGAAACTTCACTAGTGAAGGGAAAAGGAGTGAGGGACCACCGGTGCAACGTCACACATCTAGCGAGTGATTTGTGAAGGGGTTAAGGGACCAATTACGGGATATCGGGAGTTCCTTATTCCACAGGCTTCCTCCCTACCCACCCCGTGACCCGGTCCCGTACCTGCTGAAGCCACACTCCTCCGGGAGCGTGGCTGGGCACAGCACCGTCTCGGAGGCCTCCTGGCTCCCTCGTCGGCACCACCTGTTAACAACAGGCTTCGGTTTCTCACTCTCCCAGTCCTCGGTTCCTCCGGCTCCTCGACTCTCCACTGGATTCTCCTACTTCTGGCTTCCTCTTCGTCAGCAGGTGGGGCTTCCTCAAATGACCAGCTGCAGACGACGTCATTCTGACGTCGCGTGTCTTCCGGCTCTCTGTCCCAGTTAAAGGGGCCGCTCTCATTGTGTTCTGTAATCACCTCCGGTTGGCCGCTACCGTACTTGCGGCAATCTTCTGGCTGGGGAGACAGAAAGGGACTTGCTGGGTAAGACTCGTCCCCCTCAACCCTCTGCTGTTGTTGTAAGTCCCGTGGGGAGGTGAAACCGTGAAACAAACATACAACTATAAGGAGACAACCAACTCATCTCCTCTGCATTCTTCCCCCAGCCTATTGTACGTTCAGCATGCTAGCCTTAAAACATTCCATCCCTTAAAGTGACATAAGGATCACATACAACACTCTCTGATTGCTAGCTCTCTGAGTCTCTTCTCTTTTCACCTTACCTTGCTCTTTCTCTTCCTCACACCTCTGTGAACGCCCCGTCTACATTTTCCTCTACCTATCTCCAGTTCTTGCTACATCTTTGCCTCATCATAAAACTTTATCTATCAGTTTATAACTCTTTATCTGCCCACCTCTTCTTCTTTCCACTTTCCTGTATCTTTTTGGCTAACACCTAATTGTTTTTCACTATATGTCTCTCACTACCTCACGTATATCTCTGGCTTACTTCTTCCAATACTTCACCTCTCTCCCTAGGTCATTCTCATTCTTTTTTGATGTTTTTTCATTAGGGACTTTGTGGTACAATGAATTGATTACAGTACATTTGGTCACAAAGGTAGCAGGGAGCTAGTCAGATAATGTAATGGATTATTTTACAGCAACCACATTCTCCTTTTGCGGTTTTTATTAGGCCAGTAAAACTATTTCAGCCTATATCTGCTGTGTAACGGTGAAAAAGTGAGCAATTAGGGGGTGGCATGCGAGCAACCTAGGTCAAAGAGGGTGGCAGGGTTGGTAGTTGGCTATGCGTGTTGAAGGGGGATATTAATGCGAGTGGTATTGGTGTTTGTAGGGTTGCAGTGCACAGTGCATAAGATGCGCGTGGGAATAGTTGTTGTGATGCCACCCTGTTGTGTTGAGTGCGATCGTAGACACCTAGGGTGATGGCTTCCCAAGTGTCCTGCCCAGTATGTTGGGTGACGTAGGTTACCGTAGTTAGCTCCACGTGCCAGTACTTGTGTAATGAGGGATAGTCCCATATGATGTGTCGTAGATCAGCGTAGTTCGAGCAGCATCGAGGGAACGTGAGTTGTGCGACTGGGTATATCCAGCTGGCATGGGATAAACTGTATGTAAATGGAGAATTTTATTTTTTTAATCGGGCGTTCCTGGAGAATGGGTGTGGGTAGTCTAATGCTTTTAGCCACTCCGAGTTGTGCATTCCCATCCCTATCGCTATCGGTTTCTCAGGTCTCACGAAGTTGCGTAAATTGGATAAGAGTTTTTATTCCAGGGCGCTATAGAGCCAGGTAACGAAGTGTCGGCCTTCTAGAATTGTTAATAATGTATGTAGTACTCCGTGGGTTTGTGGTGCTTCATGGGGTAATCCCCCAAAGCTTATTGCCGATCCTTTTGAGCTGTGTGTACGGTAGAAACTGTCCCGCTGGAAGACCCTGCTCAGTTGTGAACTTCTCAAAATTGAGGAGTTGGCCGTCCAGAAATAAGCCGCCCAGCATTAAAATATTTTTGTCTTGTCATTGTCTTAGTTCTGCGAGTGTCAAGGGGCAATCGCCATTGGGTAGGCCCTAAAGTGGGATTTCCGGGGCATATGGTCATAGCCTTCATGTGAGCTGGAGAGCTCTGTTGAGACAGCAGCTGTTTATAGGGTCAGCAGTTCAACTAACAACCTACATCACCAGCGTGCTGGGGCCACAGATGTGACAGAACCCAAACCATATCTTGAGAAGAACACAAACTATGCTTCACTGATGAGGATTAAGTAGGCCAAATGTGGCTTGGGTCGCCTGTGTTGCCATCTGTAGGGGGACTTAGCAGTTTGGGATAGACTACTCCTATTGGATCGAGACTAAGGCTTGATAAGATAGGGTTGGTCTCTGTAAAGAATGGCATAGTGTATCAAAAACAATGGACTAGAATCGTCCTTTAGCAATCACCAACTGCAACAAACAACAGCATTCTTGATGTTTGTTGCAGTCGTTTGAGGTGGAGCATTCTCAGTATCATGTACATTAGAAGTATATTCAGTTGTACACATCTCAGCTAAAATAGCAGAACTCCTAAATACACACCATTGTTAGAACAGTACGCAGTAAAATTCAGTTTACACAGGAAGACTAGCAGCAGAGTGAAACATTCGCCTCAGACACTAAAGACACCACATGTGTTGCTCCCATCCCTTGGCTCATAGTATGTCATCATGGCTGCTTCCCAGGAGGCCATGAAGCAGAGGAATGGTGGTCATCAGGCCCTCTCTCGGGTTGTGAAATAAATAATTGGGGATCAGTGGGCAGCCCGAAAGGTGGAAGCTGATGAAAGTATATTGTCTCATTTTATAACCCACACCTCTCCACTCTGTTGTTGTGTCTCCCAATACGTCTGCCCCAGCTGTCTCCATACTTCCCCAGTGTGTCCTATGCCTTAGAGGGGATCTTGTCCTGCCCTTGGAACCCAACCGTCCGAGGAGGTGTTGGTTGTGTTTATGCAATCAGGGCCCTATGCCCCTAACCCAAAACCTCTTCTTTGCCACACTAGCTGGACTCGGTGGACTGTGAGACTGACTTTAGATTTCTGTTGGAATTTTCATTTCAATGTTAACTTTTCTTTAGGACTTTTGGACTATTATTTTGACCCTGTCTGTTTGAAATTTTTAACCTTTGTTTGCTCCACTTTGTACTTTAATAGACTTGTCTTATAGCAATCTTTATGTGTTTTTTGATGGCCATCACCTCCGAGCTGACGTTTCCTCCCTGAACTAAGGCATTATTTATTAATTTTTCCATTCCTAAGGACCGTCCCTTTATAGTTAAAATGCAAATTAATTTCTTTAAAAAAATTGGTAAAAACATTTTATTTTAAAACTTGGAAGTGTTGGCTCTCTTTCTTGAATATGTGGGAATGCCTGTTGGTGTATGTAAGTGTATGGCAATTCTGAAAAAGAGACGACATGTCGATTTATAACTTTCCATTTTTAACATATAATCATTGTATATGGCTAGGAACATATGTAAAGACACCCTAGTGAATGGTAGGTAAAATTAATGTTTGTTTTCAAAGGTGCACACACAAAAAATTAATACAGTATAAGATTTGGGACGGATATAAAGGTTGTGTGGTTTTTTTGTGAGTCTGAATCATAGAAGGGTATGGGTGAATGGTTCAAGGGTTTGTTCTTTGTTGTCTTCGCGCACAGTGGTATAGGGGAAGTATTCATGACTCCAGCTATACAATTCTGTGTCCACTGGAGGCTGGGGTTGTGGAATAGGAGGTGGTGGGTGAGTAAGTGGTGTAGATGGGATGTCAGTGGGGTTTGTGAAAGGGGTGGGCATTACAGGTTGGTGTTGTACCCCAGTTGACTGAGTCATACGCATTGGTCGTTCAGGTTGACACAGGCACCTGCGGGATAAGGTTTGTATCATCTACATAGGCTGCTCCCTCTACAAATTAAAGTGTTCTCGGTGCAGCTTTGTCACGTCTTAGATGGATTTTTGTTGTCACTTCCAAAACATGGATCAATCTTTCTGTCAACCTTGGTACTTCCTTTTAGTGAACTTCATGTTGTGTTTTGTCTCCCCATTTGTCAAATATCCCCCTCACAGACGATTGCAGTTGGAAAAAAGATCCTCCTAGAGAACAAGATTGCCCATTCCAACCCCCAACAAGCAGGCATACCCATCTAACAATGCAAGTAGGTTGTCCATTACATTGAGATTTGCCATTTGATAGGTTGTGGAAGGTAAACTGTTGAATGCGAAGAGATCCTTCTCATCAGAGGTACCCTTCTCCCTCAGCTGATAAAGAGAAGATTAGAGTTGCACCTATTTAGGAGAGAGGAGCAGTGGAACAAATGCATAGGCATAGATGTGGGTTGAGGACAGTCCTCTTGTGTAGTGAGTACAAGTATTTGTGTATTAGTACGTGTTGGCTGGGGACTTGCCAACACGTAACAGTTGTCCAAAAGTGACACTGCTATCTGGCATTGTGGTTTCTTGAAATATTTTCTTGTGTTGGACCAAGATTCCCCTCCTCTTCCTCTTGAGCTGTGGAGGCCACAATCATGGCAGTTTAGACAAGTATACGTTTTCTCCCAGGACTGCACACGGTCCTCCACTTGTGGATGGTAAAGTGTCATCATTTGGCTCTTTATCGCCAGGATCTAAAAGTAAAAGTGCATTTAAACTATGAATGTACACATTAGAAATTGGTTGAAAAAGTAAAGTAAACATAGTTTGAAAGACTATAACACCTTGAGTATGAAGGACATGATGCTCGTGTCCTACACACTACCTTCCCAGAGCAGAAAACATGACCATCACGACCACCCGTTAATGGCAATAGGGCAGATAACCCTGATATCCCAATCTGCCCTATGCTATGGGGCAAAAAGCCTACCAACAACAGTAAACTGTGTAAAAAAAAAAAGGAACAGTGTGAGAGGTTGGCACATCAAGCATCCAACTACCCCAGGGCCAAAACAGTCTTCCTGTCCTCTCGGGGGGGCATTTTGAGTGATATTCCCCAATCTGCTCACATAAGGAGGGTGGAAAGCTCACTAGACACCATCAAATTCAATTATAAAAATGGAATGTGTGGAATGAGGTGGACCATCGGCCCATCAGGCTGCTCCTAAAACCCCTAAGTCCGAAACTGTTTTTTGCAGCTCTCAGTGGGGCAGAGTGGGCAATTTGCCCTAAATGCCTTAGATCGGGGGGGGTGGTGAAAAGCTCACTAGACACCAGGCAGTGATCTAAAAAATGGGGTTGGGGCGGTCTCGTCTGGCATTGGGCTGTGCCTATCCCACCAGGACCAAGACAATCTGATCCTCCTGTAGTGTGGATTGGGGGATTTTCCACAATGCGCCCACCCCAGAGGGCAGAAATCATTCCAGACACCAGGAAAAACAATTAAAAAAAGTAATGTGGTTGGGAAGGCCACCCCATCTGGCATCAGGCTGTCACCCACATCTCCAGGGCCCAGACAGACGTTCACCAATCCAGAGGGGGGTCAACTTGGTTGATTTACACCTAATCTGCCCTCCGTGGCGGGCATAAAAAACACTAATGATTTTTGAAAAAGTTGAATAAAATGGGGTGTGGTGGAGTTCAGCTTGTTCTAGAATAGGAAATTACATCTGGAGCCCAAGCAGTCCTTCTGCACCTTGCAAGACAGATTTGGGAATTTACCCCTAATCTACCATCCCTGGGGTGGCAAAATGTACACAAGATAGTAAGGGTCTGCACTCGCTCATTGCACTTCCTGGGGCACTTTGGTAATATAGAAGGCAGCATATGTTTGTGCAGCCCCTTCTACAATAAGAATCTTTCCTGCACACATCTTGCAACAGTGTGATCATGTGGGGTCATTACCTCATTTGAATGGAGGTGTGGCTGCATGAAAATGAGGGACCATTTTGCCTTTACACCTGTGCCATATTACAGTTGTGGGTGTAGAAGCAAAAGAACAGTTGGTAGAGGCACTGGCTGTTGCGCCACATAGAGGTGGTGCATCACTCTCTTCAAAGAGAGGCTCGTCCACCTTCAGTGAAAGATGCAGCTGCAGTTTAAATCCACTGCCCTGTCTTTCAAGACTACACTCTTCACAGTGCAACCGCAAACACAATCTGTCAGAGTTCACGCCTGCACTGCAACAGTGCATTTTTGTGTCCCAGTCTGTGCCAGGTACACCTAAATGAATGGATGTTGTGTCCAATGTGTAATTTGGGCCCTGGAAGAATGGGGTGAGGGCTAGTCAATCCTAGCATCAGACCACACCTCTTTCTCCTTGAGCCCAAACATTCATTCTGGTCCCCAGATGCCACAAGCCTGAAAACTTCAGCTATTCTCATGATAAATGAGAGGACATTTGATTTCCTTTTGGTGTAGTTTTGGCATATGTGCCAGCAGATAGGGGATGAACCCATCCATTCAGATTTCCTCGGGTGGTAGAAAGACTATCTGATGCCCATGAGTGTGACCCGATGTGAAGATGAACCAGCAATCCACACAATTCTTTTTTTTTTTTTTTTACACCAATTTGTGGTGTCTAATGGGGTTTCTGCCCCCTAGGGTAGGAATATAGGAGGTAAAAGCTCCAATCCTCCTCCTGGAGTTGCAGACTGTAGTCCACTGTCATGGTGGGAAAGTCCTGCACCCTATTCTGTTTCTTACTTTTTCACCTAATGGTCTGGTGACCTTTTCCCCTGGAAAGTATATATATAGGTGGTAAGTGTGCCAACCTACCCACCAAGGGGTGCAGAAAGGCTACCAGTCTACCAGGGAAAAAGTGAGAAAAGGAATGGGGTGGTGCAATGGATCATCCTGGCATCAGGCCCCACCTCTATACACCAGACAGTATTTCTGTCCCCAGGGTGAGGCAGAATGTGGAGTTACTTCTCTCTACCAGCCCATATGTCAAAACTATGCCTAAACAAATCCCAGTTTCCACTAACTTGCTGTGGGAGATTGTTGGAATATATCTAGGGTTGGTAGGCTTCCCTGGATGCCGATCAACCCTGAGCCCAAGTACCACAGCTACCCCCACCCCCAGAAAGATTGAAATTATAAGGAAAAATCTTGATGTCTCCACATTGCATTTTGGGGCTTTTCCTGTCACGGATGATAGGCACACTCACACAAGGGAGATACTATTTTTATCAGGAGAAGTGTGGCAATACTGAGTAGTAGAACTTTTGTTGATGCCTGCACAATTCAGAAAGTTTCCTCTCAGATATGTGAGAATAATCTGTTATTTTAGCCAAAGTTTGCTGTTAGCAGGGCATTCTGGATAGGAAAAACTAGAGGGGTCTACATAAGGGCATCTATTTCTCAGAACTCAAGCAAAGGTAGTAGTGGTCCTTTAGCACCCCACACACCTAAATTAATCAATTGATTCAAAAGACTGTCCTCACTCTCAGAGGTTCTACTGCCTAAGACTTTCCTAGTAAATTTTGAACTAATGCATATGAGATGAACACTCAAAAATATGTTTAATTTCACAATCACTACACCCTATATTTAGTAAATATATCAATAATATATAGATATAATCCACATTCAGCCCCTTAAATCATCCAGGAAGACAAATTAATTTATAGTCCTTTTTATTCTCGTCTTCTTCACTACATATTATAAACATATTGTCAGCCCAGCCAACGCATTTTGTCCATTACACAGAAGTACATCAGGGATCCATTATATTGAATTTCTTTTGCAATAAAACTTTTTTGAAATTTTTAACAAATCCAGATAACAATCAACATAAGACATAGACATCTTATAGAGTCATCTACCACAATGTCATACATTGCAACTTTATGATGCAGAGTGTGAGTTTACACAGTAAGTAGATAGCAGTCCGATTTGTGCTCTACAAGGGAACAAAGCTGGCATGGTTTCCATGCATGTGTCCTAAGGGAAATAAGAAAAAACATGAACGCAAACAATACAATTAAACAACTAAACGTAAGTCAGAGGAATGCTTCTCATATGCAGCAAAGCGTCTGGAGGCTTGGAGACTGAATAGGGACGGGCAGTGCTCCAGAAGGGAAGAGGGAAGAGTATGTTTGGGTATAAGAGCGACGCTGGGAGGAAGCGGGCTGACACTCTTGTGGCTGTTTTGTGACGACTGGGGTATGTCTTAATCCAAGAGTTGGAGGGCTCTAAGCCAGGAAGGGGTAAAGCATGAGTATTCTAGGCGAGTGAAGTAATCTATAAGGGGTTGCCAAATCCGTTTGCGCTATCCTATGAGATAGGATCTCCATGGCCATAACATGCCAGAGACACTGGAACCACTGCGCGATAGGAGGGGCAGACTGTTGCTTCCAGTGTAGTGCTATGAGCTTTTTAGCAGCGTCCACTGCCTCTGGAATACACCCTCGGTAGTGTCTACATGCCACCATGTTTGGTATGTGTGAGCTTGTGCCGGTAGAGAGTGTTGGAGGACCTGGTAGGTGCGTGATATCGCACCCTGTGTGCCATCGTATTCCCTCACCAATGTCTCAAGGTGCGTGTATTGCTGTGGCACCCCCCGGGCATTAGGAGTATGGAGTGCCCAGTGGCAGAGCTGACAATATTGCAGCCAGGCTGTTTCGGGGACCTAAAAAGTCAGCTTTGCATGCCTCAAATTACTTTAGGTTCGAGCCCTCAAATAAGTTGCATACGGTACAGCAGTCTCCCGCTTCCCAATGAATGGACCTAGAATGCTGGCATCAATTCTGGGTTCCGAGCGAGAGGGGTATTCGGGGAGGGGAAGGTGGTGAGACCATGCCAAAGCGCGAGCCTATCCCAGGTCTCAAGGATGGTCCTAGTAGAGGTTGCTATGTAGGTGCTTCAGGGTATCACGTGCTTGGAAACCCAAGCAAGATCCCACAAGGGCCTGCAGACCACGTCGCGGTCCACGTGAAACCAGGGCTTCTCGCTTTCCGGGACTACCCATTCATAAGTTTACAGCAGCAGCGCTGCCCAATAATACTCAAGGAGATTGGGACATGCTGACCCCCCTCGATCTCTACGGAGCATCAACACAGCGTTAGAGAACCTGGGGCACTCCTCCCCCCCCCCAAATGAAGGTGAATATGTCTTGTTGGAGGCGGACAATATCATGATGATGGATGGGAGTCGGTAAGGTCTGGAAGAGGTAGAGGACCTTTGGGAGGATAGTCATTTTGACGGCATTAAGCCGACCCAGCGATGACACATGCAATGGATGACACCAGCGCAATTCCTCCAGAATGGATTTCTGATATTCTGGCCAATTGACCTATGACCAGGTCATCAAGGTTGCGGTCAGGTTAAGGCCTAGGTACCTGATAGCACACAGGGCCCAATGGAAAGGGGCAAGAGACTGCAGGGCAGGGAGGTACAGTTTAGGGATCGTGATGTTCAAGTCATGGGATTTAGACATGTTGACTCTGAAACCAGAGACGCTGTAAAATTCTGTCAGGGCATGAACCATTGCAGGGAGGGAGAGAGCAGTTTGCGTAAGAGTGAGCAAGGGATCGTCACCAAAGAGGCTGAGTTTGTGAGGGCACCCATCAAAGGGGATGCCCACAAAGGAGTCTGTCTGCGATGACCAGGGGTTCTACCGCCAGGGCAAATAGCAGAGGCTAAAGTGGGCATCCTTGCCAAGTGCTTCGCGCCAGATGGATCGGTTAAGTTGGTTGGCCATTGACCCGAATTGTGGCCGTAGAGAAGAAATAGGAGGCTATTATCCTAGAGATCATGCCTGGTGCAATCTTTCGAGGACCGCTCGGAGGAAGGGCCAGCTAACACTATCAAAGGCCTTCTCTACCTTGAGGGAGAGGAGAAACAAGGGTATGTTGTGCTTGTGAGATTTCTCCACTAGGTGTGCAGTACATCAGATGTTATTCACTCCTTGCCTATTTTGGAGAAAGCCTACTTGGCCCGGTTCAATCAAGCCAGGGAGATAGGGCTCCAGTCGGTTTGCCAAGATCTTACTGTAGATCTTGGCATTCTGTTTAAGAGAGCGATGGGGCATAAGAGGCACAGAGAGTAGGGTCCTTGGCAGGCTTGTGAATGAGTGCTATTTCCACTGCCACAACCGCCACTGCAATATGCTCACGTCGGTCCGTGTCCGACGTGAACGCATTAAAAAGTGTCAACCGGGGATCCTGAAGGAGGTGGAGGAACGCCTGATAAAAAGCAACTGGAAGCCAATACAAGCCAGTTGTCTTGCCAATAGGCAGTTGCTTCAATACGCAGTACAGTTCGGCGAGAATTTTGGAGGCTTCCAGGAGTTCAGTGTGTTGTGGGTCGAGGGAATCCCAGACTCACAAGCTGTGATAAGTCTATGAGCTCTTGGGAGGCGTCTTCCCCGCTATAAAGAGTTTGGAAGAAGCTATGTAATGCCTGTTGTTTCGCAGGCTCAGTGTGGCCCAGGTCGCATCTCCTGTCTTGATCTTAGCTATGTGTGCTGGATCATGTTACTGTCGTAGTCTATGGTCCAGGAGCCCACCTACCTTATCTCCTCCCTCATAAAAGCGCTGCTTCAGGGCGCGCAGGGACCGTTCTGCTCTGTTCATCCTATGGGTCCTCAACTGACCCCGAAGCAAGGCCAGCAGCCTCATGTGTCTGGAAGTGCCAGGCTGGTCCAGGCGCTCTAAAGTCTTAGTGTCAGCGGTGAGTCCTGCCTCCACCAGTCGAGACTCCCTCGTGCGGGCAATAGCGATAGAGGATATGACTCCTCTGATAGTGGTTTTGAAGCCATTCCCGGAGTGTGTGCCCTGAGATCCCCGGGAGGACATTTAAGCAGAAGTAGTCTGTAATGCCTTTTTGAATCTCAGCAACATTGACAGGTCTCTGAGCAGATGTGGAGGAAAGCGCCAGCATGGCAGGGCCTGTCCTGCGCCTCCACTCTGTGTCCAACCCAGCTCGATGTGGGCATGATCCAAGATGGAGATGTCTGAGATTGTGACGGTCTCCAGACCTCGGAGCATAAAAGTGGGTGAGAAATAGGTAACCAATGTGGGAGTACGAGGTATGACCATGAGAGTAAAAGTAGGAATCCTCTGCAGCAGGATGCCTGAAGCACCATGCATTCACTAATCCCAAGTCAGTCAGATCTTGTTTAGGCGTAGCTGACATTGCCCCAGCACCCTGGAAGGAGGAATCGCTTTGATTGAGCTCAGGGTCCCACACCAAGTTCAGATCCCCTCCACCACTACGCCACCCTTCTCACTTGCCAGCTGCTTCAGCAGAAGAGTTCTCATATAGGTATCTTGTGCCTGGTTAGGAGCATAAACATTGAGGAGAGTGAGTGACCGGGTTTCCCTTTGTAGAGTTAGTTTCAATACCATGGTGCAGAATCCCGCCTTACATAGGATAGCCACCTCGGCCGTGTTGGTAGGGGTGTGTGCCCATAAGCAATGTGGGTATCTTGGGTGTGACATGGGATGGGAGTCTCCCACCGGAAGTAGATTTCCTGAAGGAAACAACGTCAGGATCTTGCAAGAGAAGATAACACCACACTTGCCTCCAGTTATTAGGGGAGCTTAGACCCCTGACATTGAGGGATAGTATCTTAGTGCGGTGGGTAGTGGTCATTGTGCGGTGTACAAAAGCGCAGCATCTGTGTCGCCGATGTGGCACATGTTGTAGCTCTGGTGGGAAGTACTGAGGTGGTGTGGCAGGGGTAGGCCCTGTTCCCAAGTGAGAGCCCTTGGCCAGAATGGAATTGTGGGTATGGCAGGGCACAGAACTGGGTCAAATAAGGAGGCCTGGGTGGTGGTGTTGTGGCTATGAATGTTGGGAGATGTGCCGCTTGCACTTGGGGGTGTAGACAATCCTTTCTCAGAGGAGCCTCCAGCTTAGGAAAGGTAAAGGGTTCATTAAAAACACAAACATCAAAAGGCCAATAGGGCCCAACAGCTCCATTCAAGTCCTGTAGTGACCAACCCTCAGCCACACCAGTCACAGTGGAGAAGTCACTCTCCTGAAGTGTGAATTAGGGATATCGTCCATTGAGAGTGTGTGCCCACTCAACAGGAGAGAGATCGTCTCCCCACAGGCAAGTGGGCCAGCATGTTCTCACTGTTGTTTAAGTACCCCAACCCCAACAGCCCACAAGGGTTGGTGAATAGACCATTGATGAAGCGGGCCCAGGCCAGGCACATATCCAGTGCCCCTAGATTAGGGGAGCCATCAGCCAGCAAGCCCAGTAAGTGGTTGGCGGGGGAGGCTCGCAGAAGCCGAGTGTGTACTTTGGTGGTCGTATTAGTGGCTGGGTTCGGCGTGCCCCTAGGGATACAAGCATCCTGCCAATCCCAGCAACATGTCTCAGGGGCGAGGGAACAACACCGAGGCAGCACCAGCTGCCCGTAACATAAGGCATGTTGGTGTGTCCTGGAATGCAAGAATTACAGTGATTCAGCAGTCGATGGGTGAGGGCTCCCATTCCATGTCCCGCAGGTGTTTAATGATATTCTTTTTAGTCTTTTGTGAGTCTGTTTCCTTGCATTATTTGTCAAAGTGGGAAGACAGCACCACGGTCCATATGGGGAGCAGTGGTTCATGGGTGGGAGAGTGGGGCGGTGTCGAGGCATCTTCCCACTAATCTGTTTGGAGTTTCAGGAGCTATTTGCCTCTGTCAAGGATCGAAGAGCTCTGCGTCTACCTTTCTACGTGAACATGATGGAAAATGGATGACCGCATTGATAGTGTATATTTAGCTTGCACAGTTTATAAGCCTGAAGTCCCTATGTCTGTACAGAGTGAACGGTGAGAGATCTTGGAACAGCTGAATAGAGTGACTGCAAAAGATCAAATTAGCTTTACTCCATGACGCCTTCAAGAATGCTTCTTTTTCAGTAAAGAAATGGGCCTGTGTCAGGATGTCTAGGATGGCGTCTGGTCAGCCCGGTCTGAATGCCACCCAGTGGGCCCTGTCCAGTGCTGGGGGTGGATGCGTCATTATCACCAAGGATCGTTAGCAGTAGCTCACCAGTAAAGGCCATGATGTCATTGCCCTCTGCTCCTCGAGGTGCACCTCTAATGCGAATGATGTTACACGGCTTCTGTTCTCTAAATCCTCCTGCTTCATTTGTAGCTCGATCTGCTGTTCTTCCAGTGCTGTCACTTTGCACCAGAGGATTTCCTGATCTTTGGAGCGGGCGTCCACTCTGTGTTCCAAGTCGTTTACACGTCCTCCCAGTTCATTGACATCGCATCAGATGTCTTGGATGCAAGACTTAAAGTCCCTTTTGAGGGAGCCTATCACAGCTTGGATTTATTGGAGGAAGTGGTCGATATAAGCCTGGGTTATGTTTACTGGAGCTATGTCTTCGGTGTGACAGCAGGCGGGGGGTCTGTCGTATCCATGTCAGGCTGGGGCGCTTTATTCCAAAGTGAGGTGATTGGGTTGTCTTTGGTGGCTCCAATTAGTGTGTCTTTGGTGGATTTGCAACAAGGTATGGTAACGACCTGTGAAGTGTGCCTTAGGGCAGTGTCTGGGTCAATTTGGGGTTGGCTCCCACGGCCTTTCAGTGAGATGCTGTTACGGTTTGAGGTAGGACAGCTTCAGTGGTCAGCAGGTTTCTCAAGACACTCTTAGGCAGCAGTGTTCCAGTGGCTCCCAAGGGAAGTCAGGGGGCCCACAAGAAGGCCACTGCTGGGCATTTCATCTGTGCACCAGGTCCTGCCACTTGAGCCCAAACGCCAACTAGAAGACTGTATCCACTAAGTAGCATCTATGTTGGGTGCTGCCCGCAGCCGCTGAACCCTCGGTGGGCAAAGGCAGTTTGGTATCTTACCGTTTCCCCGGGATTGGTGCAGCACCCAGTGTAGAGTTTGAAACACCCCGAGACCACAGTCCATCCAAATGAGGGTGCACCCAGCATTGCTCTGGCATGTGGTGGGTCAGGAATAGAATGTGTGCATGCACATAGCAGAGCTATGGCACCCAGGGCTCCACTCAGTCTTTGGGGCCTCAATGTTTTACCCAGAGATCTTAAACAGTGCCCACTGCAGGTGGCACAATGCACGGACTGGTGGGGAGACACAAATCAGGCACTGGGAGCTCTTCTAAAGGGGTGTCTGCTGAGTGGGGGCTGAGATGAAGACAGCTTCACCCAGCAGGATCCCATCACGTCGGGCCCAGCGGGGGCCTCATAGCAGGCCGGCTAGAGACTGACATGGTGGGCCCACAGCCCGTGTCTCCTTGATGCTAAGAGAATCGCTTCAGAGCTCCCACCAGGGCCAACATGCAGGAGAGGCTGTCAAGCAGGAGAGGCCGTCAGGTCCTGCCACAATGCCCTTCCTCTCCTGCTGTCCAGGCACCCTCAGCCAGGGTGGCCCAAAACCCCAGGCAGGGGCGAGCGCAGGCAGCTCTTGCAAGGCCTCAGGCATGCAGGTTGTCCTCAGGCATGTTCTGTTCACACAGGGACGTTCCATTGTCAATCTAGGGGTTTACTGCACTTAAGCAGGTCTCAGACTGTGGTTGAGGTCCCCACCAGATGGGTGCCAGGGGCTGCTGGTGTCACTTCCTTCGGGGGCACAGATGAGGGGTCGGGAATTTGTACTGTGTCACGGGCCGCTCCTCCCGCAAGCGGCAGTCCCCATGTGCTAAGCCGCCCTAGGGAGGGGAGAAGGAGGCACAGGCACCCCCAGCCAGTGGGGCTCTGCCGACAAAGACCAGTACACCCAGTCCACCGGTGACACCAAGTCTTGTCACCGCCCCAGCACGGGGCCAGCGTGGGAGGGCCGAGTTAGTTCCAGCATTGCTATGGCTTGGTTTCTCCTCGGGCACACTTGTTCCTTCCTTTTGCCGGCAAGCTTGCAGGTGCTCTTTTTTTGGGGGTTACTGCAGGGGTACCTCTAATCAGCCGGTGCTTACCTTCCAAGTTCATTTGTCGGGCAGTCGCCAGGGGCGTGGTAGCGGGCGCGTTGATGTGGGCACCAAGAGTCAAGTAGTGACCTTGCCGCAGCGGTCATGTGTGCGCCGGCTGAGTCCCCCTTTAAGAGTCTGCTCTCGTTCAGGCCCTGGCCAGTGCAGGTGGGAGGCAAGCATATTACCAGAGCCGCCTTGCCACTCCCCGGCCCCACAGAAGGTCAGTCAGCGCTGGGGGCGCCCGTAGGCCACATCAGTGCGTAGGTGTTTGCTGCAGGTGCCCCAAGATGGCGGGTCCTTGGTCTTCAACTGCTCTCCAGAACCACTAGGCCACCAGCGAGGATCTATTCATGGGATTGTCAAAGCTGGGCAGAGTTGGTTCTGTTCTCCAGAAGGGTTGGGGCCCGATCAGCCCGTCTGCCTCGCCATTAGCAGCACGAGCAGACAGCCGGCCCCTCGTGCCAAGATGGCGGGTTGGGCCGTCTGACATAGGCAGCAGGCCTGTGCCCAGGTCGCTGTAGCTGGGACCACTGTGTTTGGGGCAAAGACCCCCGTGAGTGAGACGGGGGAGGGCAGACACCCCCACTATATTTATGGCTTTTGAGTATGGTCTTGGTGCCTCAGATGGCGCTTAAAAGGCCAACGGGGGTCCAGAGCTAAGACAGGACCTGTCCTACTCCATGCTCCACTAGGCTATGCCCCCCTATACTGAAATTTGTAGTAAGTTACCAGCTGTACAGTTTCTCTATTCTCCAATATCTGTTCATTAATGTTCCCCGCTTGTCCATTGAATTCATCGTATCACTCAGTACATAGAGCAGAGGTCTTCAATCTGTGGGGCGCGACCCCCAGGGGGGCCGTGGAGTCCTGGGGAGGGGGTCGCGCATCCCCAGCTTCACTTATCCCTAGAAAACCAAACATTTGCTTTCCTTTTGGAAAAAGACAGTGGGACAGCTGATTTAGATCGTTATCAGCTGCTTGCCTGAATAAAATGCAAATGTGCACTGTGAGTTAATCTGCAAGTGAAAAGGAGCGGTTCTGGCTTTAATTGATCAAATCACTAAAGCTTTGCGATGACAATGTCTTTTTTTTTTGAGTGGTAGTGCAAAGAATTAACAACTGGGCTGGGAAGGGCTTGCTTTTAATTTTAACTGCATTTACACAGCCCTTAGTACCCCTAAAGACGTGTTGAAGGGACAGTTATGTAAAAGAAAATTGCATTACATACGCTCTGGTATTACTAATCGCAAAACTATTTGCACGTTTTGCAGCATTCTATCTTACACTGTGTGTAATGCAAGTATAAAATATTGACTTACATATTTACAGTGCTTTCTGTCACAGGCTGTGACCTTGTAGCACTAAAAATACACATCACTATTCTCCACTGCACTAATCAAGATTTAATTCTGTGGCTCTCTGGTTACACACAGAACTCTGCAGTGCATCAACTAATAGAGGTTTCATAATGTACTACAGTGCATTTCCCACTAACAACTTTTTACTTTTATTTTTAATTTACACTGCCCATTATTTTATGTGTAGCTACGTGATGGTGAAAGACCTAAAAGAACGTACAGAATATTTTGGGGCTTATTTATGAGAGGCTTGCATCGTCAGAGCATCACTTTTTTTGACGCTCCAGTGGCGCAAGCGTCTCAACCATACTTATGAGGCAGTGCAAAGTCACCCTGCATGACTTTGCATGGCCTCATAGATATCGAGTAAGACATAGCAGCGCAAGTCACTGCGTTGCCTTAATCTGCATCAAGGAGGTGTTCCATGGGCTTTGTGTGGGGTTCCCACGCAACACCCATGGATTTTGATGCTGCCCCATATTTACAAAGTCACATAAACCCGGGGCAGCCCCAAAAACGGACGCCTACCCAGTGGAGGCGTAACGAGGAGAAATGTTTTCATTTCTCCTCGTTTTTGCCTCTTTCCATGAGTGCTGCATTTTCCAGCTAACATAGAGAGAGGAAAACGCCCCTCTGGATTGTTTTTGTGAAGGAAGGTGCCCCTTTCTGTAAAAAAACAATCCTGCCTGTATTGGTGCTAGGCAGCAATTTGTGCGCCAACTCAAGTGAAAAGGACAGGAATGAACCATATTTCATAAATACTGTGCATTCCTGCCCTTTCACATTGGCGTAGGGCAGCGCTGCAAGAAGACTTGCGGCGCTGCCCTACGCCAATTCCTCATAATGAGGCCCTTTGTTTTTAGCTACACCTTTGACTACGCCCCAACGCTCACTGACCTATGGTTTGCTAAACACCGTTTAATATTATTTCCCCACCGTAAAAATTATTTGCTGTGGGAATTGGGGGCGTTTATGGTTGTCGATAGTTGTCGATGGTGAAGAGTATCAGGTTCTAGAAATGTTTGTCAGAAGGGGGTCCTAACGCCTTAAAGAGATTGACAAGGGGGTCTCGGCATCAAAAAGTTTGAAGACCTCTGACATAGAGGGTGAGTGTTGCGGCCATTTACAGCATACATCTATGGCTGCCTGTATCACCTATAGCCTATTGCGATTCTGGCACCCTGAGAGGTGTGCAATAAATGGCCACAAAACTTACCCTGCATGTGGTGAGTAGAAAGATGGCTTCTCAGGACTTAACAACTGCCTCCCGATATGCTGCACACAAGCCTGAGGCCAAGTTAACATGGGAAGGAAAAAATAAACCAAACATTTGCTATGCAATAGGTCTCATTTGGGAGAGTTAGAGTTAGTGGTGTTGTAAATGACAATGTCTTTTTCCCATATGTTTTGGTTTGGAGAGCAGTGGATGTATGCGATGTGGAGTGGAATTATGTGGGTTGTATTGGAATTGTTAGTTGTGGAGTTGTGTGGGGTGGAACTGTGTGGTGTGGAGTGTATATGTGTAGTGGAATTATGTGGCACAGTGAATATATAGCAGCAAGAGCTGCACAGAATAGATACAAGGATGGGCAGAGGTCGCTGTGGTTAGAGTACCAGTGGACTCCATGTGACCAGCTGTGGGTGATATTTTTTTCTTTTACAGTTTGGGATAGAGCAACTGAAGTGGACTAGAAGCTATACCTTAAATTCCAGAGGCAGGGGTGGGTGCTGGAATGAAGGAGTGGGGGGCTGTTTATTTTAATGTCATGTGAAGGTGCTAGTGTGTGCTTAAATATAATGCTCTCTGCTCACCCGCGCATGTAGAGCTGACCTGTTTGCATGAGTTCTTTCCACCCACAGCCTGGTCCCTAAGGCCCTCTAAGTCTGTGTCTTCTCTTGCAGCTAATGACAATGATCTGCTGATGGAAGAGGGCATGGCGTTTACAGTAGGTCAGCAGCTTATATTCTTACTTTTGTGTCGTTAAGACCTTATGGTTGTAATAAAATAATACATTGGTTCACAGTTATAGAGTGCATTAACATAAAAAGAAAAACAACTTGGCCACATTTGGATGAAATGAACTGTTGTTCGAGTGATTCAAGTATATTTACAATAAACTGCTGAGCACATAAAATATCACACGGGCCTTATAGACACTGCAGAGGCTGGGGTTTTGCACTTGTACCTTTTTTCTTGTTTTTTGCAAACATTACATTTTAAAAGTAACACATTTTTACTACTTGCATAATATTCCCTGAATTTTATGTCCTGGGACATTTCTCTTAATCATGGATGTCCACCTTGATAAAGATGATGTGTATGGGCCAGGGCACTATAATTTTACAATTACCCAGGACCGTTATACAAAAGTGTGGTGCTTGGGGCCGGAAGGGAGCGTTAAGCACAAACCCTTTAATGCAGATGTGAGTTATAACTTGTAGTTGCATGGGTTAATTTTCCTCATTTATGATTGATGGCAAAACAAGCCTCCGAATGCATGTGGACATGTTTGCACACTATTTTAAAATCCTTGTTATGTAAACATGAAAACCCAGACCCAAATCCTTTTCCGGCCGCATTTATTCTACCTGTCTTCTTTTCTTTGGACATGCCTTGTAGCCACAATGTTCGCCAGATACATGAATTAAAGGTAAGGAAACCCAGCAAAGCTTCATTTGGAGGCTACATCCTGAGGCAAGCCAACATGATGCTTTTGAATAAGGTGAGTACTGTGCTACCTCGCCCCCTCCGCTGTCAACACTACACTTTTAGCTATTCCTGCTCAGATCCTGCCCAAACCGATCACCTGACAGCGTTAGGCTTGACCTAAAAAAAAAAAAGAATAGTGGTAGTTTATAATTACAGTCCAGTACATTAGCATTAGCCAACAGTAAATTAGGGATCAAAGGTCATTCACTTCAAAACAAAAAAGAACAAAGCTGGACAGGATGACGTGTACCTACCTACACGTGGCTGATCAGACGTCAACTCACAGTATTCACCTTTCCATCTGACTTTTCCGATCCACACATTTTGTTCGAAAGACTCTCGCTTTCCTCAGAGATCAATATCTGTCTTACTAAAGTTAAACATGATGCGTTATTGCCTGGTCACAGCTGTCATCAGAACAGCAAATGCAACAGCACCCAGGTGCAGGTGTGTGAGTGGCCCACCGCAACACAATCATGGCTGCCACTAAACCCGGGACAAGGCCCGTTCCCCTTGCCTCCATTAGGGACCACTATGCTTCTGTCACACCACTGCCTTGCTTGTTGGCAATTGACAAGCTCGAAGGGATTCCTTTGATAGACCCCCAACACGAAGCGCTAAAAACTAAAAGCAAACTAAAAGGCATCATTGCAACCAGGGCTTTAAGTGGGATGAAAAAACTGAGGGGTCTCTCAAAGGGGCGTGGCCAATGTAATTAAGGGCGTGGCTTAAAAACATGTAAGCTAAAAATCTGTGCTTAACATAGTCTGCCGCCTGACTTGTATTTTGCTGCTTCTGTCATTGCATCCAGATATATGATACAAGTAGCATCATACCTAAAACAAGTCAGGACTATTGGCTTTGTCAATGGTTGTTAGTTGCATAAGATAAATAAGCAGCAACTATGGCTTGTATATAATATTAAAAAAGCTTCCACTTACAGCCCTGGTGACACCCCAACAATGTTGCTGCTCCTGAGTTTCAAAAAGAGAAGGGGAATCCAGAGAGAAAATGACTCTCTTTAAAGGATTTCCTTTCCCCTACGACGCTCACCTGGCATGACGCCATGCTGTAACTTCTCCACTAGTGAGAAGTGAGCAGTGTGAGCACGCGCACATGACGTGCCTGCTGTCACTGCAGTTCGGGAAAAACGGACCGCCGGTTCCATGGGCACAAAACAGAGCCCGATAGAGACCCGTTTCGAGGCCCCCTTTAAAAAACTGCTGGTGCTCAGCACCGGTGAGACCCGGCCCACTTAAAGCCCTGATTGCAACACACCCCCAGCAGTTCACAGTCAGTTCTATACAAACATCAGCCAAGAATTATAAAAGCAAAGTTCAGAACAAGCCAACCCGGCGGCAGAAAGCCTGCTTCAGCAATTTTATTTATTGCGCAAACAAAATACTAACCTCTAGTAGACAAGGAAAGAAAAGTTATCCATGGAAGGAACGCACAATCGGTACAAATACTGTGATGCAATGCCGCCGCTCCGGTTTCAGAGGCGAAAATAACTCCCCAGGAGATAATCCCACAGAGGAGAGTCTCTGGTACAGACACAGGGGGTGATCTGCAAAATAAAACCAGGAGAAAGCATGAAGGTGTTGGGAATGTCAAAAAACAAGCATATCACGTCTCCAACTAAGAAATGTGATCTCAGGAAATAGTTTAGAAAGACAAGATAAAGGCGTGCAAGCAGCGTGCATGTCACTGCTCGTTCCAGAGGCAATACTCCATGGGGTTAACTTGTAAGAAAAGGTGGGCATGTACCAACCACTAGCCATTTGCAGGCTATGATTCTAGAATGACACAGACATAAGCCAATCCAAATCAGTGGGATGGATCAGACCCCACAAAGTACATACCACAAATCATCTGACAGCCCAAGTGCTGTCTAGGTTCGACCTAAAAAGGATTACATTTTGATGACTGAGGCAGCCACAAGGTACGAGCAGCACCTGGCAGAGGCAGAGAGAGACCGCGCCCATTCCTCCAGGAAATGTTCCATCCTGTGCCAGGCTCTGCCCTACAGGGTCACCGGTCGGCTCTGCCCCCAGGTAGGACTCCTGAGAGCCGGCCAGAAACAACACCGTCTGGGAGGCAGGCTTTTCAGGTGGAAGCTGTTACCAGGGATTTTCGGGAAGCTGCTTACGGACTGTGCCGGCCACTTCACTCACCAGTGAGGCGGGCAAGAAGCCAGGAATAAACGCATCCTCTGCAGGAGAAGGGACTGATCAAACCTGCCCTCGCCGGCTCCCCTGCAGGGCACTGGCATCCACCTCTCTGCCTTGAAATGTTTCTCTACTAACTGCTTCTTTCCCGAGATGAGCATCGACCGTGTGGTAGGATTTCTCCGGATAGTCCTGTTTTTTTGTGGACTGTCCCGGTGTCCTGATACTTTTCTGCATTTTAAATAGATATCCCGGTTTTAGGGTCAAAGGTCAGGAAATTTAGCAAAGCAGAAGTGAAAGGTATGATCTCCTTTCAGTAGCGCCTCTGAAGGCTAAACAAATGAGTAAAATGTATCTGTCACCACAGGAGGTCGGCTACATGCTCCCAGCATAGCGGAGATGGAGTGGGGGAGAGGGGCAGGTTGCTCAGGGTGGAGGTCCTGCCATCCTGCTATAGATAATGTTAAATGTAGCAGAGAGAGAGAGAAAGAAAATATATATATATATATATATATATATATATATATTACCTACTGGCGGTCGCCAGTAGGTAGTTATAGTTAGGACTTATTTTCCATAGGAAATTCACAACATTCTATTTCCAATAACTTTGGCGCCGGTTGATGAATCTTCGCGAAATTTTCAAAACTCGTGGGGCGCTCCGGTCTGCTTCTATCCTGAAAGTTTCGGGGTGATTCGGCAAGCGGGGGCCGAGAAAAAAGGGAGGTCCCAAAACGTGTTTTCCCCATGCAATTTTCCATAGGAAACTTTAGACACGGCTACAGCCCGAACTGCTGAACGGAATTACACCAAATTTGGCAAAGAGGTAGTTCTTGGTTCAGAAAGAACCCTTTTTCTTAAATGGTGTAAATCCGTTCAGTAGTTCCTGAGAAATTTGAAAAAGAAAACATATCTGGGCGGAGCCTAACCACACATGTCATCGTGAGATCTGATTGGCTGTCAGCACTTCATCCTGGAATTGCTGGCAGCCATCTTGGGACCAATATAAATGATAGTACCCCATTGAAATGCATTGTAGTGAATCGAAGATTTTGAGGGTTACCAAAAGGAGAACTATAAAGGGTGATAACAGACTTTAGTTACATTAGAATTCATTTGTTGATGGTACCATACTAATTTCAGGAATTGTGGTGTGTTCTAAGGTGATTTTACCCTGTGAAAAACCTTCTGCTGGGATATCATGAATCATGTTTGAGAGAAAACTATTTTCACATGCTTGTCCCATACAGTTTTGGAAGGTGCTCCAGAAGCTAAAATGAGAGCATATTTTCTGTAAATTCACATTATCTTTCTCAGTCATGTGAGAATAAAGTCTGACATTCTCAGTAAAACATGTACATCCAACAAGGGCAGAGACTGTCAGTTGATTCCTTTGTGTTCTACTGCAGCTTCCCAGCTAACAGCCTTACTTATGACAAAAGTATGGCACACCTGAAGCCATCTTGATTGGAATAAACTGGTAACACTTAAAACATTTAATTTAAAAAGGAACAAAATGATGGGGTTCATTTTGCCATAGAAATTATGGTTAGTGCTGTAGAAAGAAAAATTAGGACATGTTTTAAGTGAGATCTCAAATATCTTCCTGTTATATTTCAACAGGAGCAGCCTGTCAGTTGATGCCTTTGTGTTCTACTGCAGCTTCCCAGAGTGTTCTAAAGAACAACTAGAGTGCTAACAGCCTTACTTATGCCAAAAGTATGGCACACCTGAAGCCATCTTGATTGGAATAAACTGGTAAGACTTAAAACATTTAATTTAAAAAGGAACAAAATGATGGGGTTCATTTTGTCATAGAAATTATGGTTAGTGCTGTAGAAAGAAAAATTAGGACATGTTTCAAGTGTGATCTCAAATATCTTCCTGTTATATTTCAACAGGAGCAGCCTGTCAGTTGATGCCTTTGTGTTCTACTGCAGCTTCCCAGAGTGTTCTAAAGAACAACTAGAGCGCTAACAGTCTTACTTATGACAAAATTATGGCACACCGGAAGCCATCTTGATTGGAATAAACTGGTAACTCTTAAAACATTTAATTTAAAAAGGAACAAAATGAGGGGGTTCATTTTGTCATAGAAATTATGGTTAGTGCTGTAGAAAGAAAAATTAGGACATGTTTTAAGTGAGATCTCAAATATCTTCCTGTTATATTTCAACAGGAGCAGCCTGTCAGTTGATGCCTTTGTGTTCTACTGCAGCTTCCCAGAGTGTTCTAAAGAACAACTAGAGAGCTAACAGTTTTACTTATGACAAAAGTATGGCACACCTGAAGCCATCTTGATTGGAATAAACTGGTAACACTTAAAACATTTAATTTAAAAAGGAACAAAATGAGGGGGTTCATTTTGCCATAGAAATTATGGTTAGTGCTGCAGAAAGAAAATTTAGGGCATGTTTTAAGTGAGATCTCAAATCCTCTTCTATTCATTAGAAAATTCTGACATGCAGACTGAAACAATCACTTTCAATACCAGCAGTAGACTTCCAGTTAACTCCCTTGTGAGCAGTAGCTTTACTACAGTGATCTAATGAACAACTAGAGTGCTAACATTCTGAATTTATGGCAACTGTGTGACACATCTGAATGCCTTCTTGATGGAATCAAAGTAAAAACTGACAGCATTTCCTACTGAGGAGACTGCAGTAAATGACGAAATTAGGAAACTTCATAACAAATAAGTCTCCCAAGATGGCCACCAGAGAAAAAAGAGCCCAAATGTAGCACAAATATCACCCAGATGTAGCCCACATATAGCCCAATGACAGAAGTGTGCAAAACACTTTTTATTTTTAGTTTTTCTGCAGTTTTATATAGTGCAAACTGGTCAGGTATTGGAGCGTTACATCTTACTTGGACCCCTTATTGCGTATTTTGCACGAAGTACATGAGATTGATCTTGCGAAACATTGAACTTTACGATTCTGTTAACCTGAAGTTGCTCTGAACCAGGCTTTGTAACACCCGTTTTTACCTACTGGTTTTAATTAATTCTCACTGTATTGTATTAGGAAAGAGGATTTACTGTTTTTATGTACACTTTTATGATCTATGTTTCTAAATCAGATCAAATAAAGTTTAATGAATTCTATGGCAGGACAGAGGCGAGGATTATGCATATCTTTCCTCACTTTATTTGCATAGCAGTTCAAAGAAAACGTAACACAACAATCATTAAACAAAAGACTTCACAACCCATGAACCATTAGGGGGTAGTCTCCAAGGCAACTATAGTCCAATCATATCACAGTCCATCGTATATAATATTGTGACGTCCCTTCCGCTTCCTCTTTCTTCACTGCTCGTCAGTTAAGTGCATTCCTTACATTCTTGGCTTAATCTGACGTTGTTGCTGTTTGTATAGCGGTTTCTTGTGCACGTTATTAGCATTATTGCCTTGGTATTGTTTCATATTCCCTGCGCAGCAGGCTCTTGCCCGAGCGCGTTCTCCCCCTCGCAGTTTCTCCCGCTGTGTGCTCTGCGCGCAGTGAGATCCTGTCAGGCGCGTCTGGTCCGAGCGAGGCAGCTCCGTCGAGCGCTCCCGCTGGTCTTTACGCGCGTTTGGGAATCTGGTCACTCCTTTAGTGTCCGCTTGATTCCCGACCAACCCTCGCCTACTTTTGACACCGCTACGCGGTGATTTCCCCACACGGCCACGTTAGTGACCAGCGCCACCTGGTGGTGGTAATTGGTATTGCGCCTCAGTCTATTCTTATAACAGCTTCGGGGGAAGCCCAGCTGTTGGAGCACCGGCGAGGGGGCTGCCTTAAGGATTTTAAGGGCATTTGTTCTGTGCTCACACCCTCTGCTATCATGTCTTCTCCAGAAGACCATTTTTACTCCTCCTACCAGGAAGTGGAGGAGGAATGACCCCCCAACTTCTCCCTCCAGCAGTGGACCAAGCCCTCTCTCTGGCTATTTCTAGGGCGCTGGCTCCTCTTAGGGATCAAGTTGATAAGCTGGCGAAAAGCATCCCTGGGGTGTTCAGTGACCCAGATCTGGTGGTGGCGGGTCCCAGTAGCTCCCAGATGGGGAATAAAAGGGCCGTTAAGCATAACGCGGGGCACTTGGAAGGATTTGATAAACTTACGGAGACCTTCCTCAAGAGTGCGCGAACGCTAAAACATGCACCCTGCCGGGAGGAGGAGGGGCCCGGAGAAAATTGCGACACTGTCACCACTATTGTAGACCCAGACGGCGGGTTTCCCTTAGAGGGAGAGGGTGTATCGGAGGACGATTTCTCCTCCAATGAGGATAAGGACTCGGGGCGTCCCTGGCGTCCAGAGTCCCACTCCTCTCAGTCCCCGGTTGGGGACGGGGTCCACTTGGACATGTTCGAGCCTACCCAAATTTACCATCCTAGGTCGGCGGAGTGGACACCTGACGCCTAAGTGGCAGAGTATGTGGTGGGGAAAATCCATCAACCCCTTGAAAGGGAGGTCAGGATTAGGATGAGGGGAGAATGCCCCAGGCCCTCACTGAAGGGGAAGGTGGCACACACGCCTGAATTGATGAGAAACTCTGTACCTTTTTCTCCAAGTATATGAGGGATCCCAAGAAAGGAATTGATAGGTCTTGGACGTGGTAGGGCCCTTGACCCAAATTATTCAATTGACGGAGCGTTCCAAAGAGTCAGGATCCCCTTTGTCCACGGATATTGTGGCTGGTTGGGCGCACTACCCTAAACCCTAAAACACTACCCCCTCCACTACCCAAACACCACTGCACTACCCTAAACCCTAAAACACTACCCCCAGCACAACACCCTACACTACCCAAACATAACTGTACTACCCTAAACCCTAAAACACTACCACCAGCACGACTCCCTACACTACCCAAACACCACTGCACTACCCTAAACCCTAAATCTACCCACAGCACAACCCCCTACACTACACAAACACCACTGCACTACCCTAAACCCTAAAACACTACCCCCAGCACGACTCCCTACACTACACAAACACCACTGCACTACCCTAAACCCTAAATCTACCCCCAGCATGACCCCCTACACTACACAAACACAACTGCACTACCCTAAACCCAAAAACACTACCCCCAGCACGACCCCCTACACTACCCAAACACCACTGCATGACCCTAAACCCTAAAACACGACCCCCTACACTACAAAAACACCACTGCACTACCCTAAACCCTAAAACACTAGAACCCAGCACGACCCCCTACAGTACGCAAACACCACTGCACTACCCTAAACCCTAAAACACTACCCCCTACACTACACAAACACCACTGCACTACCCTAAACCCTAAAACACTACCCCCAGCACGACCCCCTACACTACACATACACCACTGCACAACCGTAAACCCAAAACACTACCCCAGCACTACCCCTACACTACCCAAACACCACTGCACTACCCTAAACCCTAAAACACTACCCCCAGCATGACCCCCTACACTACACAAACACTACTGCACTACCCTAAACCCTAAAACACTACCCCCAGCACGACCCCCTACACTACCCAAACACCACTACACTACTCTAAACCCTAAAACACTACCCCCAGCACGACTCCCTACACTACACAAACTCCACTGGACTACCCTAAACCCTAAAACACTACCCCCAGCACGACTCCCTACACTACCCAAACACCACTGTCATGCTGGGTCTACCCCCAGCATGACCTCCCACACTACACAAACACCACTGCACTACCCTAAACCCTAAAACACTACCCCCAGCACGACCCCCTACACTACCCAAACACCACTGCACTACCCTAAAACACTAACCCCAGCATGACCCCCTACACTACCCAAACACCACTGCACTACCCTATACCCTAAAACACGACCCCCTACACTACACAAACACGACTGCACTACCCTAAACCCTAAAACACTACCCACAGCATGACCCCTTACACTACACAAACACCACTGCACTACCCTAAACCCTAAAACACTACCCCCTACACTACACAAACACCACTGCACTACCCTAAACCCTAAAACACTACCCCAGCACGACCCCCTACACTACCCATACACCACTGCACTACCCTAAACCCCCCAACACTATACAAACACCACTGCATTACTCTAAACCCTAAAACACTACCCCCAGCATGACTCCCTCACAACACAAACACCACTGCACTACCCTAAACCCTAAATATACCCCCAGCACGACCCCCTACACTACCCAAACACCGCTGCCATACCCTAAACCCTAAAACACTACCCCCAGCATGAACCCCTACACTACCCAAACACCACTGCACTACCCTAAACCCTAAAACACTACCCCCAGCACTACCCCCTACACTACACAAACACCACTGCACTACCCTAAACCCTAAAACACTACCCCAGCACTACAACCTACACTACCCAAACACCACTGCACTAACATAAACCCTAAAACACTACCCCTAGCACAACCCCCTACACTACACAAACATCACTGCACTACCCTAAACCCTAAAACACTACCCCCAGCACGACTCCCTACACTACCCAAACACCACTGCACTACCCTAAACCCTAAATCTACCCCCAGAACGACCCCCTACACTACCCAAACACCACTGCACTACCCTAAACCATAAAACACTACCCCCAGCATTATTATTATTATTATTATTTGTATTTATAGAGCGCACGGCTACCTCCAACGGAGGTGTCCCGGCGCTAGAGAAACAACAAAGTTCAAGCATGGTGTAGTTCGGGAAATTAAAGGCGGTTAAATAACCATGTCTTGAGTGCTTTCCTAAACAATTTTTCTGACTTAGCCTTCCTAATATATATAGGCATTGTATTCCAAAGGACAGCTGCTTTCACTGAAAAGGAACAGCCTCCAGTTCTGGATGTTTTAAAACGGGGGGTGGCCAGCAGTTCATGTTGATTAGATCTAAGGACTCTGGTCTGGGAATATTTTTGAATTCTTTTTTTTAGGTATTTTGGGCCTTTCTCCCCCAAGGCCCTATATACAAGCGTCAGTGCTTTGAATTCAATTCTTCTCTCTATCGGTAGCCAATGTAGGCTCTGAAGATGTGGGGTGATGTGGTGTCGTATTGGCACATTCCTGATCAATCTTGCTGCCGAATTTTGGATAATTTGCAGCCTCTTAATCTGATATGCTGGAAGACCTAAATACAGACTATTGGCATAGTCTAATTGTGAAGTTATAAGTACATGCACCACCACTTTCCTGCAGTCCATAGGGAGGTAGTTAAGGGTTTTTCGTAGCATTTTTAGTTTCCAAAAACATTGGGAGGAAACATAATTAATCTGAGCTTTGCCAGATAAGGTGTTGCCAAATTTGAAACCTAGGTTTCTTGCTGATTGCACCGGTATTGGGAGTGGATTAAGCTCAGCCGGCCACCAGAGTTCTGCCTTGGGGGGGTGTGCTTGATTGAAAAACAGCACCTCAGTTTTATCTGTGTTCAACTTCAGGCAACTGTCTGTCATCCAAGATGATATATTGAGTAGACATTGCCTGAAATTGAAAAAGGCTGCCTCCGTGTTGTCTTCAAAGGAGAACACCAGCTGGGTGTCATCAGCATAGGAGACAACCTTTACACCCCATTGTTCGACTAGGCAGGCCAGGGGGGCAAGATACACATTAAAAAGGGTCGGGCTCAAGGCGGAACCCTGCGGAACTCCACATGTCAGTGGATTTTCGGATGAGGTGAAAGGATGAAGGCACACTTGTTGGGTCCGGCCTTCCAAGAAGGATTTAAACCAAGTAAGTACGGTTCCAGATATTCCCAGTTCCTCAAGCCTTTTTAATAGGATACGGTGGGACACCGTATCAAAGGCTGCGGAGAGATCCAACAACACAAGCATGGCACACTTTCCCTGATCTACTTCCATCCGCAAAGTTTCTGCAACCTCCAATAAGGCAGTTTCTGTGCTGTAACCAGCTCTAAAGCCTGATTGAGAATCGTGTAGGAGGTCATTTAATTCCAAAAAGGCAGAAAGCTGTCTCTGGACTTCCTTTTCCAAGATTTTAGATGGTGCTGGAAGTAGGGAGATTGGTCTATAGTTCTTTAATATGTTGGGATCCGCATCTTCCTTCTTGAGAATAGGCCTTACTTGTGCTATTTTCCAACATGTAGGAAATACTCCCAAACTGAGAGAAGAGTTCCAAATGTCGTTAAGAAAAGGATTAAAACAGGAGGCCAAGAGATTAAAAAACCTAGCAGGACAAGGGTCAGTGGGAGAACCCGATTTTATATTCTTTAAATCCTGTAGGGATGCCTCCTGGTCAAAGAGGCTAAACTCTGACCAGCTGTTTATAGGCTTTGAAATGTGCGAGTATATATCATTTGCTTCAGATTGTGGGAATGACACCTGTATAGCCTGAATTTTCTCTTGAAAAAAAATGGCTAGGTTTTCACAAAGAGTTGCTGAAGGTGCGACTAGACTTTTTGTTACTATTGGTTTAGTAAAGCCCTGGACCAAGTCAAATATTTCTTTGGTCGAATTGTTGGAGGTCTTAATTTGCTCTGCCATATAGTCTCGAATAGTTGTATACTTCAATTTTTGGAACTTTTTAATGCAGCTTTATAGGCCTTTTTGGCCTCATTATCATAGTTTTTTCTCCATGATCGCTCAAGTTTTTTACAGGCACTTTTTTCTAACCTCAGTTCCATGGAAAACCATGGGGCCGAGGGTTTATTTCTAGTTTGTTTTATTGGTTTTATGGGAGCAATTTTATCAAGTGTCCCCCTACACTACTCAAACACCACTGCACTACCCTAAACCCTAAAACACTACCCCCAGCATGACCCCCTACACTACTGCACTACCCTAAACCCTAAAACACTACCCCCAGCACGACCCCCTACACTACCCAAACACCACTGCACTACCCTAAACCCTAAAACACTACCCCCAGCATGACCCCCTACACCACCCAAACACCACTGCACTACCCTAAACCCTAGAAAAGAAACCCCCACCCCATGCCTAATACCCCTTACCTCTCACTCCTCGTGGTTTCTCTATCCTCGTGGTTCCTGCTTCACGTCGTCTCTGAGGGGCGGTGCACGTCGTTAGTGAGGAAACGGAACAGCCTCTGTTTCCTTACAACGACATGGATCAGTCTACATGTTTTAGAACGCATGGTCATTTACCATACATACCTTTACAACAAAATTCGTTGTAAAGGCATGCGTGGTAAATGACCATGCGTTCTAAAAAAATGTGTAGTAATAACTTCGTGATGTACAACGCATGCGTGGTAATGCATGCGTTGTAATGGTATCGCAAAGTAAAAAAGTCGTTGTTACGGCTGTTTACCGATCGAAGCTGGCCCCTGTTCTTCAGTGAGACGTTTATTTGATTAATTAGGAGGAAGGAATGTGTTTTTTTTACCAAAAAGTGCATTCCCGTCTGTTGTATAGTGAAAGTGTCCGCGTGGCCTGGTTTCACTTCCGGTGAGAGAGTGGAAGAGTCTGTTTGGATCTGTTGTTGGACGGGGCCGGCGCGACATGTCATCAGAAAACATAGCTAATGGAAAGCGTCCTCCCTGAAGTGTGGAGCAGTGCCATGAGAGGTCAACGAGTGTGCGTCCCACCGCAGTATGACCGTACCGCGTGACCCATGTGCCGCCTCCTGGGTACGGGAGGCAGAAGCAGCATCGCAGGTCATCTTGAAGACCGTTGTAGCACTAATTCTACATTTTGGTACTAGGGCATTTTAACTTCGTTGTTCCTCCAGATACAAAGAGAAGATCCTGTGTTATTCAGTGCCCTCGTTACCTTTTTTGTGGGTTGTGGTGCTTGTCACTTCGCTGCCCCGCCGGTGCACACGACTGGGCACCCCACCTCATGCGCCATCTGCAGGGCCTCTGCCCTCGGATCACTGGTTTCGGTTTCTGGAGTGGCAACATAAACAGTTGCTCCCAAAGGACTAGCCTGAACACTTAGGTGAATATCCCCTACACCAGCATTCCACGGAAAGTCTTTCCTAGCTCTCCCACGTCAACGAGGATGTCATAATAGCACGGCTCCGCTCGCGATACCGTATGACGTCATCGGAGCCATAAGAGGACCTCGTCGGCGTGCTGACGTCAGTTCCACCCATTTTTTCCGTGCCACCGAGGCAAACAGGGGACCGAGACATTTTCACATGTATACATAGTATAATAAATATATATATATTCACTGAAAAAACCATAGGTTTCAGGCACGTTATAGTTAGAAATTAGCATTTAAAAAACCTTAGTAATTCACTGAAAAAACCACAGGTTTCAGGCATGTTATAGTTAGAAATTAGCATTTAAAAAACCTTAGAAATTCACTGAAAAAACCATAGGTTTCAGGGGCGTTATAGTTAGTTGGACATTTCACTCGTACAAAACCATAGAAATTCCCCCGTTATAGTTAGTTCAGCTAACTATAACTCGCGCGCCCGCAATGCACTGCTGATGACGTCACATATTACATCACTCAAGACATGGTCAGTGACATCACTCATGACATCACTGATGAGATCTCAAATGACATCACTGATGACATCACTGATGACATCATCCAGTGATGTGTGTTTTTCTGAAAATTAAATATGTTTTATATATGTATATCTCAAGGTCGCTGGAAGAATAAATGGGTATATAAGTGTCTAAATGGATAATTTTGTTTTGTAAAATTGATTGTATAACTGACTAAGTGTATCTTAGTGAATACATGGGTTAGTGAGTAATGTTTAAATATGAAAATTTCTGTATCAGTCTCTCACTTTGTGTATAAGTGGCTGCATGGGTTGGTGAGTAGCTACATGAGTGTCTATATGGGTTATTAGTTGGTTTTTGAGTATCAGTATGAGTGACTGAGTGTCTGTATGGTTCGGTGGGGGTATTACTTAGTGCATAGATGCATGAATGAGTGACTCACTGTTTGTATGTGTTGAAGACAGCATGTGTGCAGGACTGTATAGGTGGATGAGTATGTGTATGGGTGTGTTAGTGAGTGAATGACTGTCTCAATAGTGTCTTTAGGAGTAACTACATATGTTTTAAACTAGTATATGTGAGTATTGGTGTATATAAGTGAGTATATGTGAGAGTGAGAGATTGGAAGAGTTCCTGTACAAATAAGTAGGTGTTTCTATAAGTGATTGTTTAAGAGAGTAAGTATGTGTAAGTTTCTGTAGAAGTTAGTGTGGTAGTGTGTGTATAACTGTATATGCAAGTAAATGGATGTTTGATACTTTGTTTGCATGTGTGACTATGTGTGTGAGTAACTCTATGGATGAGTGGTGGTGTGTAACAGGATGTATAGGTGTATGAGTACATATGATGAGTGAGTACATGTATGAGTGACTGTATAGGGACTGTTGGTGAATGAGTGGATGTGTGTGTAGATCTTGGAATTATTGAATAGGTGTGTTGTAACTGGTATTGGTATGTCCATTGTTTTGAAAATGTTAGTTTGTATTTTTGAGTGTGTGTATCAAAGGTTATATTAGGGTGAGAGGAGGTCTGCCACTCTATCACAAGGATGATGTCATCAGTGATGTCATCAGTGATGTCATTTGAGATGTCATCAGTGATGTCATGAGTGATGTCACTGACCATGTCATGAGTGATGTAATATGTGACGTCATCAGCAGTGCATTGTGGTGCGCACGAGTTATAGTTAGCTGAACTAACTATAACGGGGGAATTTCTATGGTTTTGTACGAGTGAAATGTCCAACTAACTATAACGCCCCTGAAACCTATGGTTTTTTCAGTGAATATATATATAATATACACACAAAAAGTATCCCACCTAAGGTATTATATATGGAGTGTTGGGCAATGCTCGTCCTTAATATGGCACAGCGTTCCTAGGAGCGGGGAAGGAAAGACTTCCCTTCCTTTAAATAACCCTCACACACTTTAGTAGTGTCATGCTTCATTATCGGGTTCACCCTGGCTGCTAAAGGTCAGGGTAGGCTTCCAGGGAGCACTTGAAAGAAAAGACCAGAGGGTGTAAAGATTAAAAATCCTTCGACTTTCTCCAAGGTATCCCTTCATCGGTGGAGAAGTTGGGGATGTTAAAATTAAAAATATATGTAGGGAGTTACGATATGATGGTCCTATGACTCTATACCAACATGTTCAGCCCTACTCTATGGCCCAAATAGGTACAGGGATTTCGACAGGGTGATATGGCTCACCTCCCCAGTGTATTCATCTCTTTGAGTTATCCTATTTCTATAAATTTGATGCATGCATCTCTGTGCATGCCAGGGCAATGTGTATACTTGCCCTTTTATTTCTTTTTTCTTTTTCAAGTCCAACCTGTAATTAAAACTGGCCATATTATTAGTGCTTCAAATTACGAAAGGCAAGTACTTCATCTAAAATCCCTGTGTGAGATTCTTACTTGTGACATGCGTCACCCAGTGCACGCTATCATGGTGGTCACAGTAGAATTTCCATGTTATCCAGCCATTGGTCATTAGTGGAGTACCTGTGTATGTACCTTTCTCATCAAGTCTCCTTCAGTAATATACACATCGCGTTACCCACTAATTTAGCAAAAAATATTGGTGTATCACTCATATTTAGTCTCATATCATTCACAATAGCCTTAGCGGTTAGTGCCTGTTTAAGAATAAAACCATCCAATCCCAAATGAGAGCGTTAGTATCCTCCGTTTATAACAGCATACCTTGTGTATGTGATATGCATATTAGGTGTCTTTGATTGCGTAATTTTGACGTCAATCGTGCGATAGGTACACACATAAGACAGATATTCAATCCCCCGTTGGTGTTGAACTTCTGTTTCTCGGTATGGGAGGGAAAGGGTCGCCGTGGAGTCACACTCTGTTTTTTCAGCGGCAAAATGGGAGAAAAAAAAACAGCATAGGAGAAGGTGGGTGCCCTGTCATAATGTGGCACACAGCATACCGTGGCTCCAGAGCGCATTCATACAGAGACTTAGGGGCCTATTAGGATGGCGGGCCGACTTTTGTCCGCCCGCCACCCTAGCGGTGCTGGGACCGGCTGCCAGTGGTGCGGCGGTTAGGATGCCACCGCCACCGTGGCGGTGGCATCCTCCATTCCCAGCATTGTGGTGGGCGGTGCTCACAGCACCGCCCGCCATAATGCTGGGAATGCACTGTGTGCATTGTCATGCACAAGGTGACAGGCACCGCGCGGTGCCTGCCACCTTGTCCATGACAATGTAGGAGGGTACCATAGGTACCCCCCATGTGCACCCCCCACCCCCCCAATACCCTGGGGGCCCGCAACGGGCCCCCAACAGCAAACTCCGCATGCCTTTCCGTGGCGGCATCGCCGCCACGGAAAGGCTGCTTCCCGCACCCATGCTAATATGGATGGCGGTGTCTAGCAGACACCACCACCATATCTAGCCCCTTTTCCGCCCGGTCGACTGGTCGACCGGCGGACGGTCTTTCCGTCCGCCGGGGTCCGTCCGCCATACTAATATGGCGGGGGGAAATGGGTGGCGGGTGGAGGGAAATGTAGGGCGGATCGCCACCGCCATGCGGGCGGTGGCGATCCGCCCTACATCCTAATCACCCCCTTACTTCGTCAAGGGTCCTATCCTACTTTGTTGCCTATTTGGTTCCTCGTCTCCTGGCTTGTGATTAACAAGTATTGCAGTTCAAGGGCTGGGTATTTAATTGGACCCTAGCATGGCAGAGAGAACTTACAGGTAGCTGTGTGGGCACCTCGGTTCGAGGCAACCTCCGCCGCTCCCCCTTCACAATAGTTGGTAACAGATCTGATTGTTCTGTATAACGCACTTTGAGGTCCTGCAACCACATATGGCAAAGTGTTTGGTTTGGAAATAATGCGTTAAAGAATTAAACGTAAGGAATTGAAGAATGAAATAGACGCTGCTTTAAATGTGTGCAAGGGGTTGCGTTTTTTAAATTAAAAATAAAATAATAGGTTGCCATCAGACGAAGGCATGGTAAAGTGTATCTGACCACTGCCCACATTAATACAATACAGTGGTTCTCTGTCACTTCTGTGCCACCCGGCGCCACCCACTATAGCTCGACCGGTTACCAAGTATTTCATATAATTCTCATTTTACATACCTTTGGCTCAACGCAAACAATACAGGAGACTGTTTTACTTCCGCTCCAACTTTCGGAGCTAGGCTCTGAAACCCCTATGTCATAGTTTACAGATCACAGGCAATGTTTTTAGAAGTAAGTACTTCGTTTTCAGAAGAGAATATGGCTGTAACATAGACAGAATTAAAACGCGATGTTTATCCCCGTTTAGAAGGGGGAATTGATAAAATATAGCCGAAACTATTCTGCTCTGCTTGTGCCCTTGAAAATATCTAAAATACATTTTAGTGTTCCTCCAAAATGAAAACTAAAACAATTGCACTTTATTTGGTTTGGAAAACAAGTAAAGATAGGAAAAAAACAAAGAAGACCAGTGTAGAACATTGTTACGGTTATACCATCTTTCAAATAGAGCTGGTTTTAATATAAAATACCAATATCATTTACTTTAACACGGATTCATAAAATATTTATGTTGTAACTTTTATAAACCTAAGCTGCGATGTCCTAACTCTCGTGTGATCTCTTGCCAACTTCCTCTCCAAAGCACTGCTATAAGCATGCCGCACCCCCAACAAAGAAATGCGATCTTGGGGAATAGTTTAGAAAGACAAGATAAAGGTATGCAAGTAGCGTGCGCGTCACTGCTCGTTCCCGAGGCAATACTCCATGGGAGTTAACTTGTAAGAAAAGGTGGGGCATGCACCAACCACTAGCCATTTGCAGGCTATGATTTTGGAATGACACAGACATAAGCCAATCGAAACCGGTGGGATGGATCAGACCCCACAAAGTACATACAACAGATCTCCAGGCAGCGCAAGCGCTGTCTCGACCTAAAAAGGACTATGTGAACCCACCAACTCACTGTCAGCAAAGAAACAGGGCCCTTTGTCCTAGAAACAAAATATAGTTGCAACTCTCTCCTTCCAATTGCAGCAAAATGTTTACCCTGTTTGGTCTGTGAAGCCAAACTTTCTTCCCCCCCATACTCAAATAAAGAAAACAATGTTCTTCGATCTTGCTACCACTTACAATAATTATTTCAACCATACAACTTTCCCGGCAATGGCACCGAGGCTTTCTATTCTCCTAATGGATTATGACTGAGAAGAAAATTGAAGAAAAAGGAGCATTCTCATTAATTTAATTTTATTGCAAGTCACAGACATACTGCATGGAATATGCTGATAGCAGATTGTTGACGAAACTCGACTGACGTCACCTACCGTTAGAATGCTTTCATCCTCTGTGTTTCTCAAGTGCCATTAGAAAATGGACTACAAGGTTCCCTCATCTTTTTGAGCGTGGAAACTAGACTAATTTTCCTTCTAAAAGGAAAACTACAGATTGTACTGTAAAAGACTTGCGTTGTATGTTCGATGAAGTAAACAACACTTTGCCCTCAACTACAGGAAACAATTATTTTCTCCATTGCTACCTTTTAAGATAATTATCTTGGCTTAAATATCTCCTGACAATATACCATGAAGCTTTTTTCTCTCTACTGACAACTGATTATAAGAGAAAATGAGGATGAAAACAAATGTGTTCTTTTAAAACCCCTCACAGACTTCAAACATTGTTTAGTTTGTTCACAGTTCTATTAAATGAAGTAATTCCTCACATGGGATCTGATCAGCTCTAATGAAATTGTCCACTGGTGACTATAGAACAGAAGAAAGATACAATAAGGAAGCTTTATAGCAGAGAACTAATTCAAATAGCTTGTTAAAAAGTGTGACTTTCTTCATAGATTAAGGATATCTGCCACATTTCAGGCCACGAGGCTTGAAATCTGCCCCTCTTATCTTCAAGTATACAAATAGCATTGAGCACCTATTTCATCAACCATCAGTTCATCTCCAGCTAACAAACACATTTTCATCATGAAACGTCGCCCCTCTGTAACTGGAGACCACATTAGAGCGATCGAATTTACAATGGATCAGGAAAATTCATTGATTGTGTCCTTGGTCACTTATGTGTCAACCTGCCTTCTCCCTATCTTCACATCCACGATGCAGCCTTAAGTAAATTTCCTCAGCCTGCTAGATGAGTACAACTGAGCCTAATTCAAGCACAATCCTCACTGGTGCGATGAAGCCCCTTTACCATCTGACTTGTGAATCTTCAGTCCCAGGGCATCCGTTGTAATTTCTTCAATAATGAATGTAAGTAAAGTGGGTGGCTGGAGCACAGTCCACTCAGAGCACAAATGCAAGCCCCTCTAACTTAAAAAAACAACTGCCAACCGTCAGCATTCAGTTGCGTTACTGCCAACAACTTCTGAACTAACCTCCCAACTGAACCATCCAGAGACAGCGGACATTTTGGTTTTCAACATAGATCTTCTGCCATTCACATCAGCTAACATGTAGACTATCAACTAGAAAGAAAACCTTTCAGTTTATATCAGAGAGACTGACCTTGTTTTAATGCTTCTCATTCCTGGCAAAGACACATGATAATTTTTGGAAATGGCCCTTTCTTCAGCGTCCTCCATAAAATGTTGGCATTCTTCCTCTCCTTTTTGCTGAATTATTTTTTTTAACTTTAGAACTCTGTGCATTTTACTACTGGTAACCAGTGCTAAAGTGCTTGTGCTCTCTCCTTAAACCATGGTTCATCCCCAATTGGCAAATTTAATTTACTTATTAGTCCCTAGTAAAGTGGTACTTCTTGTTCCCGGGGCTTGTAACTTAAATGCTACTAGTGGGCCTGCAGCACTGATTGTGCCACCCACTTAAGTAGCCCTGTAACCATGTCTCAGGCCTGCCATTGCAAAGCCTGTATGTGCAGTATACACTGCCATGTCGACCTGGCAAAATAAACCTTTTATATCAAAGCAACGTGATGGAATGCACACCTTCTTTCACTCATAGTGAACAATAATTATAAGCATTAGTTCACAAACTTCTGTCTCTATCACCTTTGTATCTATGATATATTTATGTACCCTTCGATTGATTCGTATTATAAGAATATAAATGTATTTTAAAAGAAGAAATACACCCTACTTTGTTTCTTTTATTCTGAAAGATTAATTCATTATTAAGTTACTGTATTTAAGTTGAAAATGTATTTGCCAGGATGCCAATATGAGGGCATTCATTAACATTGTCTAAAGAAATGTAATTGATGGTTAAACAATATCCCTTGTAGGCACTTTTACTTGACACTTTCTATTACCTAGGCCCACAAGGGTATACAGGATAACCCAATTTCCACAAAAGACTTTTAGAAAGTTGGCATTTTCTTGCCTTAGCCATTTGCTGCCTGCAGCCTGTCTCTTGTCACATGACTGAGTGTAGTTAGCAGTTGGGCTTTGTGTATTCCTCTTAGACAGTCACACACAATGGGAGCTTAAGTGTGACTTGATGGGCCATCCTAGCAGGATGGGAGGGAGAAGCTGGGCACAGCCTCACTTCCCCTGGAATAGGCTGTGTCCTGTCCACACACAAAGGGATTCATACACCCTGTAGTTAGTCTGGAGCCAGGACTGGTAAGGTGGGTGGGGCATCTGTGCACGAGAAGCTTCTCCCCACTTCAAAGGCACAACTGTGTATAAAAGAAGGACCTTAGGCACCACCACTTCAGTACACTTCTAGATCTATGGATGCTGTGCCAGGTAGAAGTACTGCTGTGCTGCTGAATGGACTGCCACTCTGCTGGACTGCTACTCTTCTGGACTCCTGCTTTGATGTGCTGACCTGCTTCCTGCTGTCCTCTTGCCTGGGTGAAGGACTGGACCTGCATCTCTTGACCACAGAACCCAGAGTGACTCCAAGGGCAAGTTGGCTGACCTCCTGATCTGAAGCCTCAGGGACATAACATGTATCTGCACTTGGACTCTGCCATCTGTGCATCTACCCAGCCAAGTGGTGTCATCCTAGTCCTGGACCCTTGGAAGTGGGCCTAAGGTGCTTACCAGCAGAACCGACTCATCTTCTTTGCTGAGCGGCGCATCCCTGAGTCGAACCAGTTCATTGCTGCTGCTGCATGGATTGGACCCAGCACAGAAGGCCCACATCGCCCTAGCAGTTCGGAAACAATGCATCCCCAACTGCGCACCGCATCCCCAGCACAAGGACTTTGCATCTCAAGCCCCATCGATGGGATCCTCGATGATGAAACAACAGGACTTCACACTGCAGCCTTACCGTATCTCGGAACCAATGCATTGCCTTGGCTGCACGGCGCTTCTTTGACCCAGATCCACGCAACGCTCCGCAGCTAGGATTTGAGGTACTTTGTTCAGTGGGCGAAACTAGGTCCCTGTAGCAGGCCTGCGCTCCATCGTGGTCAGCCTAATCTTGTGACTTTGTCCCAGTCCGGCGTCACCAGACATCTCTTGTTGGCGTTTTTTGCTTTTTGGCACTATTTCAACTTAAAAATTTGTAGTTCAATATCTCTGGTTTTACTGATTGGAATTTTGCCTTTTTGGTCTTGTTTTATTTATGAAAGTAAGCTTTATTTTTCTAAACCTGTTGTGGGATCTTTTTGTGTGGTGTTTTCACTGTTTTCCTGTTTGAAGTATTGCACAAATACTTTAACATTGCCTTCATGTTAAGCCTGACTGTTCTGTGCCAAGCTAACAGAGGGTGACCACAGGTTAATTTTAAGTTTGCTTGTGCCTTACCCACTTCCACTTTAAACACTCAGCTGTGGATAAGAGCAGGTAGATGCGTGGCATAAATATGCAAACCTGAATCTTCCCAAGCCCTCCACCAGATACTGTACAATCAATATCTATCATAGGAAAAGATGGGCATTTTTTGAAACTGTTAGGCCATTCAACCTGTATCCACAGATCCCTCACTTATCTGAAACTCTTTTCTGAACTATCTTGACGCATTGTGCTGTAGGTGATACCTAGAGGAGCTGAGCTACCACGCAACGTATCTCATATTCTGTCTGTTGTTGCTATATGTTTTCATTTAGAACCTGACCTATCCATCTATCACTATGTATGCCAACAAAATGTCATTAAAGCTAGGGAATAGCAACGCAATTGCAGCTGTAAAACAGAACATTCTGGAAAATGAAAATTCTAATATTTTAGGGTATCACTGCAACTTGTTTTTTCTGATTATTCTTCCATATTAACCAATACGCTGCCCACTCAATATGGAAAAACAGAACCACAATTAGTGGTTGGGAAGTGGCTAACTTTCATCATAAATTGAAAATATGGTGGAAAATGTCTGGCATCAAAAATGTTTCTTTCGAAACTGTATCCATCTGTGACACAGTCAATGCCAATACATCTTTCTTTGTGGCAACAATCTACATTTCTTGAAGAATTTCTGAACTTCACCATGCATCTACATTTATTAGGCAATAAAGTTCTAATTGAGTGATTTATTTTTTTTATTTCAAAATTCTTTATTGAAAAATTGTAGCAGTGTAATAAAGCAACGTTAGAAGTGGATTACACTGCAGTACATTATGGCATTATCAGTGAGAAAAAGAGAGCAATATGCATAAGCTACACAAAGCTTACATGTTGCAAACACGAAATATGAAGGTATTAATGTGTATGTAGTCTGTACCGTGTTTGGGACTCTTATATATTAGCCTGTGTAACTGGTAAATACACTGACTCTATATAAAGGAAATAGAGGGAGAGGAAAGAAAGGCAGGGAAAGCAAGGCAGGAAAGAAGATAATTAGTAAGAGACAGAAAGGGAAGGAAATGGAGGGCAAGAAATGGTAGTAGGGCTACTTATATTATTTTCTGGTCACTGTTGTATTATTGCACAAGTGCAAAGTTGAATGTATGCAGAATTAAGGGGGATGAAGCTTCTGTAGAAACCTGTCCAGGGATTTCCATATATTGGAAGCATTCGTAGAAATGTCAGTCGGCTTAAGGTATGAGTTGTGTGCTCCCTGAATCTAGGTAGCACAGGCACACCAGTTGTACAGATATTGGACAGACAGATTGCCATTCTATCAAGATGAGATTTGTGGTTATCGTTAGTAAGAGATCCTTAAGTCTCCTATCGCAAGCCGAGAGTTGTGGAATGCTGGGAGTTGCAAATGACTTCAAGAGGTCCGTCGCACAGTCTAGTTCGATGTTGGCTTTGAAGATGGTCTATATGCTAAACAGAGACATTGTACCAAAATTACTTAATACGTTCACAGCTGAGGAACATATGCACTAAATCACCAAGTTTCTCTTTGCAGTTACACAGTCCTCAAATCAATTAGGGCTCGTTTAGCAAGTTTGGCTGGGATCAATTAATCATGGTGAAAGGAGAAAAAGTTACACTGGAACAAGGTTTGGATAAGTTTATATTTTAATTTTTTGTCAATAGTGATACACCAGATTTCGTCTGGAAAGTGGTATCTGTTAAGGTTGATGCAGGGACTGCGATGTATCTTTATGCATGATAATCAGTTTATGATGCTGTAAGTTGAGATGTAGCTTCTTAAGTAGAACTGGGAGGTAGGGGCTTTTAAGGTTACTTAACTTTGATATTTTAGCCTTGATTTTTAACTAGTTATAGAATTCTATGCCATGAAGAGAGTGAGGAGTTTGACATTTTGGAGCGGCGTGATGCCTATACAGAAGTTTTTAATTAGAGAAAAGCTTATTCACCCAGGCTGGCACAATGTTAGGACAATTATCGATTTATACCATTTTATTTTTCCAAAGAGACATAACACTTGATTTGGGAAGTCATTTTCTTATCGAGTGGCATAAGAGCCCTTGTGGTATCAAGTATGATCTGTATAGAGAGTAGAATCATAATTGGTTTCCATGTTAGGTTTTCGTGACTATTTTACGGGAAATCAAGGCCTTTTCCAATCTGACACCATTTAGGGTCAATGAATCAATATGCACCGTCTCTTACAAGGTGATTCTTACCTCTGGGTCGATTCTACAACTTCTCACAACCAAGCAGTAGTCTTCATAGAAAATAAGACCATTCGCTCAGTCTGATGCTGGCATGCAACCTCAGTGTTTCAAATATTACTTCACCCCATTTTTATGGTCGGACCACTCACCGATCCATGCGACAGTGCATTTGTGTAATCAGCAACATACACATCACTTTGCAAAAACAACAACATTTCCAGTTTGTGCTTTGAATAGAATTAATCACTCTGCCTTTCATCTAACCTCCGAAATAATGCAGGAAGATTCCACTTCTAACCATGCACTCGATGAACTGTTCATTCAGCTGTATAGTAACATAACTAAGGCATAGTAAACTAATGCCAACCTTGATGTATGGAGAACTTACATTTAGAGACCGCCGTGAGACATTGCTGGATCATGATCATGAATTCCATCTACCCAGGCAGAACCTGACGCTAAAAGCTTGCTTTCTGGCATATGGTTTAAAAGTGAAGAAAACTACCCATTGCACCTTGAAACACACAATTTGGCAAATCTTTACTGATTTATCATAGTGTTGGTTTGCCCTTGCGTCAGGGGAGGTAACGGAACACTAAAGTAAGATATACCTAGCAACCCAAGGCCGCCTTGCTTGGCCCTGAGGTGCTTAATAAATCTGGAATAACACAGGGCAGTGCAAATCACTGCCTTGCGTTTCTCTGCGCCAAGGAGGCGTTCCATGGGTGGAGCATTAATGTTCCCACGAATCCACCCATGGATTTTGGCACCTTCCCAGATTTACCATGAATTGTAGACCTGGGAATGCATGAAAATGCTGGGCCTCCCCAGGGGAGGGTAATGAGGAGAAATATGTTTATTTCTCCTAAAATTTTCCACTTTCTACATGTGCTGCATTCACACCTAGAAAGAGAGAAAAATCCTCAGAGGGTAGTATTTTGCAGGAAGGTGTTCCTTCCTGCACAAAAACAATCCTGCCTACAAAGCAGGCACCTTTGCATATGGCGCAAGGGTGCCTGCGTTGGCACAAGGCAGCACATTGCTCCAGTACAAGGAGAGGACAAGAATGTGCCATATAATGTTAAATATGGCGCATTCCTGCCCTCTCCCTTTCATGCAAGGTGTCTTGCTTCTTTGCATTATAGTTTGATAAATCTGGGCCGAGGTGTGCAGCAGCAGTGAAACATTACCCATGTGCATAAAATAGACTTCAGCTGCTGCTACCCCTGTTTCACTGATTCTGTATAATACTCCAGATTGCGAACATCCTTTTAATAACAACATCAACATATTCTTTCCACTGTAAACGAACACATGAGCACTTTAAATATATAACAATACAATTCTCACATAACAATGTTTACATATTATTACTACGTTTTAATCATTTTGTATGTAAACTGTTACTGTTCCTCTAAGATGCATTAAAAGTGAGAGTAAAAAAAATAACCACCGATTTTGCTACCTATTGTCTTTGTCATTGACTGGCATTGTATTTATTCACTTCTGATCACCAGTCACCTCCGTTGACTCTTGCTGAGGGAGGTATATAAAACCAATGTTTCGCTGCAAATGAAATTCTAAAGCTCACTTCAAAGACAAGACTATGAAGTCCAGTAATGTGCTGATGGGGTGCTATTAGGAGCAGAATGAAACAGAAAGCAGTTGATATTAAATAAAGACTCCCTGGAGCATCCAAATGTATGTTGTGCACTGCAGCAGGGCTAGAAGAAAGGGCAGCTTGTTTAGCCAGGGTGCAGTCACAAGGATGAAACGATGCGGCTGCTGCCTGACTGTACAGCACATTCTAAAATTAGACTGCATAATCAGATGGGAAGGATGGGACGATAATGCCTTGTGGAATTCCTTTATGTAAGACCCAATTTATAATCAGAACATAATCATACTCTAGTTAAGTCTCGCTACAGGGAGTAGAATACAATGATTTGCAGAATAATATATCCGCTGGGGATTTTCTTATTGGAAATGATAAAAACGCAGGTTCAGCAAGGACTATACATTTATGCTGACAGATATATTTTTGTACAGTTGCTAGCCACCCAGATATATAGTCTAAAAAGAGGAGTTGGCCTAACGACTCGGGCGGTCGACCTCGAATCTGGGGAACTGGGTTCGAGTCTCGGCAATGACGCTGAACATCCTGTGATTCTGGGCAAATCACTTAATCTCCCTGTGCCTAACAAAAATGAATGTGTCCTCCTGTAACGCAGCTGGTGCTATGTAAAGCGCTCTGATACCCGATTCAGGTCAAGTTCGCGCTATATAAAACTCCTAAAAAAAAAAAAGATTGTACTGTGAGGGGCACTTATGTATGCTGTGCACTTGTGATCAGAATAAGAAAGTGAATTATTAACTGGAGTGGATGGTAGTCCACCACAAGTAATAAAGTCAATAACCTGTTAGGTCCATTCGAAGTCTTCAATAATTTAAACCTATGTTCAACCCCTAGTATCTATGGTACAGAACAGACATACTTAACTCAAAGTATATGCGTAAAGCATTTAGAAGTACAAAAACAGTTAAAAGGTCAAAGGCACAACACAATAAAAATCCAATTGAAATAAAAAAAGATAGAGAACATTTCATTAAACAAAATGACAAAATCCAATAAGGGGAACTAGAGAAGTGTATACATTTTTAAAGATTTAAGTAAAAATAGGGCTAAAAATCACACAGAAATTATAGTCTATGGAAGCAGTAGACCGGGACCTAGGTGTGATTTGAGGCCAACTGCAAATGTATTGGTCCTGGTGAAAGTCTGGAAGTCAAAAAGTTTGAAAAAGTTTCTAATCATCACTCCAGAAAGGCACTCTGTCACTTTTTTTTAAAGAAAAGCCATTACACTCCTTCGAAGTGCCAACACAGAAAGGGACTTTGTCACTTTTTGAGAAGAAATATCCTCCCTGAATGGGCCTCCACTGAAGTTGTAGTCGCTGTTATGAAACCACAGGCCAGATACTTGAAGCAGGTTGGCCACGCTGGAGCTCTGACATTTTCTAAGTCCCGCCACACAATGGGATTTAGTAATTTTTAGGTCGAGCCTCGACAGCGCTTGCGCTGTCTGCAAGACCTGGTGTATCTCTTCTGTGGCCTTTTGGCACACCCACCGATTGCCATTGGTTGTTATCTGTGCCATTCAGAAATGCTGGGTTGTTATTGGTGCATTTGTGTACATGTCCCTCCTTTGTGTGCTGACTTCCCTCCCCGGCGATTTCACTAAGAGAATATTTTGGTTGGCCATCACACTGTACAGTGTGTGATGGCCTCTCCTCCATCCTCCCATCAGGTTTTGTTGGCCATCACCCACGCTTCCGCCTGGCACAGTGCGTGATGGCCCCTCCCCTCCTCCTGTCTGAGCAGCGCAGCCTCCGGGTCCTTCTGGCTGTCCATCTCTTCTTCTAAACAGCTGTGAACGCTCACTCCTTCCTTCCTCCGTTTGCCTAACTTTTTATACACCGCGCACGCTTTTAATTTTATTGTGCCTGGTTCCTTTCAGGAGGTAGAATGATGTGTCCTCGGATTGCAGAATTGTTGACACCTAAACCAATCGTGCTGTGCGGAATTCTGAAGTGCTTATTGGCTGTGAAGTCCGCACGTGCCTCTCTAACATGCAAACACTGTTCGCATCTTATGACCAGCGAAAGCAAGTAGGCCTCAACTCTTCAGTAAACATGGAAGGGGTAGGTCCTGCGGTTAGAGGCCCAAGCTGATGACTTCTGCCAAACATGACAGGGCGGGTTTACGGTTATAGCCGGCGACCATATAGAATTTTAGAGCATGGCTTGCTGTAGGCTGTGAGGGATGATTTGACACCGGTTAGGGGTTATCCATGATCCTTGGCCGATAAATTCACTGCCCGGGTTCATTCACAACTAACAGTCCGCCCGCTGTTCTGTTCCCCGCAAGGAACACTATTTCTTGCTGTGATTTCATGTGTCCCTGGCCTCCTGACGTCACATTCATCATCAGATTAATGGTCTCTTTTTTTTTTTTTATCGATGCACCTGGGATCAGGATAGGCAGCCGGAATATTGCTTCTTGCTGAAATGCATTCAACGTCTAATGTGTATCTTAACTTGTCTGTTTTTGGTGAAACTTTACTTTTGCACAATTCTCAAGGATACTAACCATTGCCGTGCTTTTGGTCTGTGTTTATCACCCTTTCATAGCAGCCAACGTTTAAGGCTGCTTGTGTATGGCATTTCCGAGTTTGGAATGTGTGTATATGAGACATTTACATGCCTTACGAGTGACACGTTGTCAAGAGCAGGAAAAAAGAAAGGTATCTAATTTATCTCCATCCTCATTTGGTCTGCAAAGCACATTCTGTGACGTTCCGAAGTGCTTAGCTATGTTACGCAACTGATGTGCTCAGATGGAGCGGAGTATCCCTTAAGTCTGCACAGCCAGTCTGTGCGGGCTGGCACAGTTAAGTACTGATGATGAGTAAGTGCATGGGCAAATGTGAACTATAGAGGTTGAGGACTTGCCTTACGTGAGCCATGGAATTGCAGAGCATGCACCAGCTGAGAGTGAATCTATTATAATAACTGCAGTTACCCTGTGGTCTTTACTGGTCATTTCAGTCTGAGTGTCACAGTTAGACTTCGAGAGAGGACTGAGGCAGCGCCGGACAGCAGGGATCGGTAGCCTGACTGAAGGCTCCATGAAAGAGGATAACCTGGCAAGGTCACAATGAGAGACTGTCACTATTGCAGCTGCCCGTGTTCTTGTTGGTTGTATGTGAGTGTGAGCCTGACTATAACACACTGAAGGAGGAAAGTGCTCATTAAACTTTTCGAGCCATCCTATCTATGATCTACTACCTCTAAAAGGCACATTAAAACTCAAAACTGTAGACTGGTTTTAAAATTAATTTCATAATATAGCACCGTTGAGTTTAATTGCAAATCAAAGTTAATACTTTTTATGAAATTACATGTTGAATGAAGTCTGCTGAATTTGCATAGTGTTATTTAATAAAATGTACATAATTTAGAGCAGTGATTTCTTTTATGTATAACTGTGTCAAAATACCCAGATAATAATAGAAACACTTGCATTATTTGCATATTATGCTGCAAGATGTGCCTTACCTTTGCACTTAAGTCAACATTGCCTCTTAGTACCATCCACCATTGCGATTTTTTCTAATAGCCCTGCAAAAAAAGTTTACATAAGACTACTTAATTGGTTAACGATTTTTGGTGTGGATTTGTAGCAAAGAGGAACATTGCTGCATGAGCTATGGGGTTGCCCTTTACTCAAATTAGGAATACTCTTGTAAAAGTAATATCTTAGAGCAGTGGTCTTAACCTTTTCGATTTTTTCGTATACTCTTGAATAACAACTAAAAACCAGGGATCCCTAAGCCATTTCTGCAGTTCGTACTTCTACAATAATATACATAACTACACAAACAGCTACACACTGGTTGACCTCATCACATGTACGTTCTGTGGCATATTTAACCATATGAGAGCGACAACACACTGGTATAAGACCCAGTTTGTATTCTCAATCATTACATAACAATGAGAAGTTAGAGCTCTCGGCAGAAGTGGTAGTACTTGCTTAGTAACTGGACTGACATTGAGCTTGGTATGAACAAAGCTAGAACCATGCAAGGTCCTTGTGTCAAAGGTCACAAAGACTGACAGTGATTGCATGCAATTTAGGAGACCATGTACTTCTAGTAAGTGGTACTCTGTCTTTGGAATATTAAAGCTTTGCTGAAAATTCAGGCGTGCCTCATTCCAAAACAAGAAGTGTAGGTGCTTAGTGCCATTATTGGCAACACACCCCACCCGCACAATAACAGAGCATGCATGAATAAATAAATACACAACACAACTTTTGTTTGGGAAAATATTGCTGCAGATTTATTCCATACAAAAGTATGCAATATGGTGGGTTATCTTACGGGCGATCCAAGGGCAGGCAGCTGTAACCAACCTATGCTGCCCCGTCCGCCTGATGAGCCGAGCACTGTGGAGAACCCAATCAGTGCTACACCTTATGGGGTGATCCTCTTTACCGGATCACGTGACACATTGGTCCCTTATTACTCACGCCCCTTTCAGGGCGTAGCGTAGCAAGGCAAGCCCCCGGTTGCTCAGGCACACAACCGCCCGAAGGACTAGCGGGGCGCCAACGCGGTTTTCCAGCAACCTGCCGTGAGGCTCCTGGTCTTTGGCTCTGGCAACCCTATTGTGCCCCGCAGAGGTACCCTTCTGTACCCATCTGCTTCCAGATCGCCCTGTAACTCCGCCTGCAACACAAAAGAAAACATTACAACATTCTAATGTACCTTGCCTGCCACCCCCACGCCGGGTAAGCGGTAGGGTGGGAGACGGAGTGCCCGGCGCGACAGAGGATGCCAGGAAGGCCGGGGGAGGCATAAATACCCTCCCCACCTCCTCGGCATGCCGGAAGTGATGCGCCTAGCACGCCTAAGGTAAGGGGGACTCCTCCCTGAGTCCCGGCATTGGAGGGGTGGGTTAGTGCCCAAATGGCACTAAAGGGCCGCCCTCTTCGGGTGGCCCCCTGCGTGGGCTGCGGGCAGCTGCATAGTGCCATTATTGGCAACACACCCCACCCGCACAATAACAGAGCATGCATGAATAAATAAATACACAACACAACTTTTGTTTGGGAAAATATTGCTGCAGGTTTATTCCATACAAAAGTATGCAATATGGTGGGTTATCTTACGGGCAATCCAAGGGCATGCTGCCCCGCCCGCCTGATGAGCCGAGCACTGTGGAGAACCCAATCAGTGCTACACCTTATGGGGTGATTCTCTTTACCGGATCACGTGACACATTGGTCCCTTATTATTCACGCCCCTTTCAGGGCGTAGCGTAGCAAGGCAAACCCCCGGTTGCTCAGGCCCACAACTGCCCGAAGGACTAGCGGGGCGCCGACGCAGTTTTCCAGGAACCTGCCATGAGGCTCCTGGTCTTTGGCACCCCTATTGTGCCCCGCAGAGGTACCCTTCTGTACCCATCTGCTTCCAGATCGCCGTGTAACTCCGCCACAGCTCTGGAGGCGGCCCCTGTTGTCGCCAGAGCCCCCCACCAAAATTTCTCACCTGCAACCTGCTTTCTAGGGCCTCCTGCATGTCCAGTGGAACGTTTCCATGGCCACCTGTGACAAATGCATCCCATGTTTGTCAACTTAACCTTAGGCGTACGCCTGGATGGCAAATCCATACCCACTGGTGACAAATGGACCACATCTTTATCAAAGTAGCCTTTAACATTGGCCTGAATCAGCTCATGTCTGATGAACCCAGACCCCTCTGATCTGCGAACTTACGCTTTGAACTGCTCACTCTCTTTCGGGAATGTTCAACGGCCTCCTCTGACTTAGCCCCGTGGCACACTCTGCGGGGGATAATCTCAGATCACCAGAGCTCATGTATTTGCTGATCTCACCTAAGTCAGCCTTCATTGCTTGCAACAATGTCCCCCTACCCATGGCAGTGAGGTCTTTGCCTCCTAAGTTCCCTTACAGAAATTACACCTGTTCGGTGGGAAAGGGAGGTCTAACCTTAACCACGGCTATATTACCCTTCAGGCTAATGTAGGCTCCAACCTTCTGCAACCTGTAGTTGCCGGCCTTCTAGCACTGTATGTGCCTGAACACCTGTGTCCCCAATCTATGGGACAGCAGCCCACTTGTTAGGTTACCGCTCCCACAACCTGCCTGTCTACTTTGGCTATCAGGTCGAGAAGTTTTATGCTTAGCTGAAGCAACCCATAACCTGCCCGTGGAGCAGGGAGCACATATTTTGTTGCGGTTGACCCGACATTGGCACAGTCCTTTTTGATTGCTAAATCCTGGTGCACAGGAATGTTCATAACTAGGAGTATGTGACAATGAGCAAGTGTGTCCTCATGCACTTACCATGTATGCCTTATTCCTTATGGGAATTTCGCCTGCTCAGTTCCCCCTGTGGTGACCCCCCTAGGCTTTCCAGGTTTGTGATTCTGTCTGATTTAATCCAGTGTGCACTGTCTGCAATATAGTGCCTAACATTCAGGATTGACTAAGCCCTTGTTTACCCCCATACTAGATTATTCCCAAATTTGGGGGTTCACACTGCCCACCCTGTGCAGCCCCAGCAGTGACAATTACCTGCTCCGTTAAGTTTTAATTTTCTTGAATACTGGACGTGCCAAATGTTCTTTTTTACATCGTAGCCTTTTGTGCTTGACATTTCCCCAATTATTGGGACAGCAGCACACTATGTTGGCCGACAGCGTCCCCACCCAGCCTGGCTAATATAGCTATCCGAGCAACATGTCACCCACCCTCGGTTATGGAGTGCACTTACTTCGCCCCGTGGACCAGACAATTGCACAGACCTCTTTGATTGCTAAACCCTGGTGAACACATTGATGGTGTCAAATCTGGTTTGACAGAATATATGTATTGTGCCCACTATTGGAGACACCTCACCCTTTCGTGGAGTGACAACTTGCGCAGCTCACCTGGCTTGCTTAACTGCCGTCCAGTCACCGATGCACAGTACCTGCTATCCCGCTGTGACATTAGATGCTTAAACCAGCAAGAGTGTCGGAATCCAAGATTCCCAGTTTCATGTTTACCTGCAGCCCACCTTCAGTGGATCCGCTGGGACCCATCTGCATCCCTGCAAATGACCTTGTTACTTAATACCGCCCCTTAATGCCCTTGCCTGTCACTCAACGACACCTGGCAACAAAATGCCCAGCAGCTTGGTGAAGAGGATTTTTGAGCCCAACGTACGCCAGTCTGTGTTTCCAGCATTTATCCTTTATAGGGGCTCCAGTTCGTGTGAAGTATGTGTCACTGTCCTGGCAAGGCATACCCAATAGCCTGTCCCACCTTGGTGACTATCCCGCCATGGAATATGTGACAGCAAGCCAGGGAGTCCTCGTGTACTTGCTATTTATCCCTCCTTTCATACAGGAATTTTGCCTTTACAGTTTAATCTGTGGTATTCGCCCCCCGGCTCCTCAGGCTGCGTACTGCTCGCCCTGTGCGCAGCTGCTGACGTTAATGGGGGAATCTCCCGGTTGCAACTTGCAATAAAACACCGCCCGCCTTAATGTGCTACGTTGTAAGTAATTAAGTGCCTAACTTATATCTCTTCTCCTTGAAAAAATACCACAAACCGCATTGGTCATGAGATTGGGGATACTTTAATACCACTGGTGGGGGGGAACTGGTGGAGTGCTGGGCCTACTGCCATCATCTCCCATGCTCCGTCAGGGTTTCCTAAGCACCAGTCCTGTACCCTCCTAGTCCACCCTAGGATTTAACAGAGTTGACCCCCCAACCTGGGGTGCGATGGCCCGGTAGCCACTGGAGCAGTATGTGAGTACTATCAGGGACCTAAAGCTATCATCTATCTCAAGCAAGGAATGGCCACCTGCAGCGCTCAATTGCTCCCCAATAAAATTATCTTCACTGGCAGTTAGCATAGCTCAATTATTACTTGATGTCCTATATGGGTCCAACCCAGCACCCAAAGAAATGCTTGCTTCCTAGGTGAGGTGATGCAGCCTGCATATACTATGCTAAGAGCAGAGTGCACCTGCTCTGTAACCCCCTGGCTGCTTGTCTGGCCTTCCTTTATGCCCAGGGATACCTAAGGCAATGCTTCAATTCCGAACTGGTGTGACTGTGCAAGAAGTGTAATGAGCCTTCGCCTGCACAAGTCGCCCAACAGACAAGTTGGTCCTGACTAACCTTGTGTTCTGGTGCCAGATTTGGGAAGGCGTTTCCCATGTTCTATCAACTATTGTGCTGTTGGAATGCTGAATGCAAGGTGGGGATGCTAACCTGCCCCAAACTCTGCGGACACCACAGCCTGCGCAAGCTTGCGAGATACTAGAACATTTTTAGACGTTCAGTAAATGCGACACATTGGACTTGTCCCTCAAACTTAAGCAAGGCACCTCTAGGTGAGGTCTGGCTCTCCCAAACTTCTGCTAATGTGTACCAGGGGGCAGACCAGTCAGTGGGACAGGGGGTGAACAGTACGTCCAGCTACCTGCCCTTTCTAGGATCTGGGAATGTCTAGTGTTCCCTACTACGTTATTGCCCCTTGTGTTTCCCCAACTTTCTAAAACACAGCGCACTTGTAAGGTGACAACTCCCCATACCCACCAGGCTGCCATGGCTAAAGGGCGGGTGATTATAGCTTGACTTAAGCAACATGCCCATCATTAGTGGCATCGACCCGACAACAGCGCAGGCAATTTTGGTGATAAACTATGGCGCCAATTGAATGGTGTCACTCTGGCTTGCGAATGTATGTCTATTGTGCATCAGACCCAGGGTGCCCTGCTTTGTTTCGGCTTGGTGAAACTTGTTGCCTGCGCCACCCGTCCGGCCTATGGAAATTGTGCAGAACTCCCGCTTACGGCGGTCGCTGCATCTGTCAACCTCGCAACATTCACTTGCATATAATGAACATGGCGCAATACCCAACCTTGACTCGCAGACAAAAGACGGGCTTATCTTTGGACTATTTTGTGCTCATGTTATGCAGGAGGAAAGATCAAATTATTGAACCTGCATTGCGAATGGCTGGCCGCAGTTGCCAATCATTAATAAGACGTGTAACAGGACCTGTGGCCAGACTAGGCATTTGATCTTGGGCCCCTATGGTAAATAAGCAACAACTGTGGCCTTGTTGTAAGAATATTGACCAGATATATACTACCAAGTGGACACTACACTTACAAGCCAGTACTCTTGGCTTTCTCAATGCTTGTCGGATGCTTAAGCTCACTAAGCCCCAATGTGGCTTCGTTGGGCTAGTATACTGAAAATGCTACCCTTCTGAAATTGTGAGACTGTGAAAGAAGTATAGTGACTAACCGCCCAACTGGCCCCGAACTCCACAGGAGGAAAATACCGATTGGTTTGTATAAGCATATAGGAGCATTACCAGGTAAATGAGCAACCCTCTGGTTGACCCGCAAGACTATTGCCAATGCTTTCGTTCTGAACTGGTGAGACTGCGCAAGCTCTATCCTGAGTTTCTTTAACATACATCAGTCTCAAAACCTCAAATTACAATCTTTATCGAAGTGTTACTCCCATGACCGCATGATGCCCCAGCTATCCGCGCGCTTCACCTGGGCACCAGTTGCGTTACAGACTGTTCCCTTCATTTGTAATGCGCGGGGAGATTGAGTGATTCGCCCAGCATCACAGGATGCGCACTGCTGCTAAGGGAGGATACAATCCGTTGCACCTATCTCGGTGTGGCCAACTGGTAACGTTTGGATGGCTAGGAGCATTATATAGCTAATTTACAATTGCCTCTGACTGGAGGGGGACACTATGTTTTGCGGTGCTTGGGTATGGGCCCTTACTGATTTACCATGTCAATTCTCTAGACTCAATCGTTCAATGAACGCACACAGGCGCTCGGTGTGGCCTCCCGCACCGAGACACCTGACGGCCAAGCAATGCAAGACAAGGAGGGATCCATATCCCACTATTCTCCTCGCTGTACCGCCCCTGTGTCACCAGCCCACAAGCTGCGAGTGCGTGCGCGTTACCTAAGCTCTCTCTCACTGAGCGCACGTGGCACACGTGGCACACGTGTCCACGATCCAAGATGGTTTCCAACTCATGTTTTGAGCTCTCACCTCCGGGAGTCCAGCCTCAACCAGTCCCCCCGACTAACTGCTTGCCTTCCATACCCAGGCCATGCTAGTCAAGTGTCTCATATCTAAACCCCCTACCTACCCCGCTAATCCCCCTTCACTGAATCAAATGATAGATTAACGCGAGTATGTACTTCTATTGTGCAGAACATTCCCAATTGACTGGCCCCAAACAGGTCAGCTGAGATCTTTGCTTAGCCTAGTGTGGTGCATGGCTCTGCCTCTTTAGTCATCGCTCCAGCTGTACACTCTAAACGTGACGTTACAACTACTGCAAGCCAGGACTATAGCCTTTGTCACTGGTAGATAGTTGCATACGGTAAATAAGCCACTACTATGGCTTTGTTGTACAATACTGAAAACACTTCAATTCCTGGGATGATAGGGCTGTGCCTGATCTATGATGAGTCACTTTGACGTTAGATAACAGTTCCAAAACTCCCACTTTCACGCCCCCCAAGGGCCGGCTCCCTAGATTACATTGGAGACCAGCAGCAGCGGGGGATACCGCACTAGGGAAGTCTGACCTTGCGCCTATCCCGAATAATGCGTGGGTGAGTGGTGTCTGCCTGCTAATAGCATGCTTGCTTCAAAGCGTCAGCTTGTTGGACCGTTTGCAAAGCGCCCCCTCTACCCACTTCGGTCCGATTACAATCTGCTTTGGCCAGACACACATACCGCATGAATTACACTGGTACTGATGGTGTTGCGTCCGCCACGACCGGCTCGCTAGACTTGGATGCAGCAGCTGGCCCCACCTTCTTGTCTCTCCCCTGCTGCCGGCCCGCACCCTCTGGAGTGAGAAAACCAAACCCCAGCTGCTTCATGGCGGGGCCAACCCGCACACAAGGAAACCAAGGCCAGGTGCTGCTGAACCCGCAACCCCGAAGTCTTAGGTCCTGAAACTGGTCCCTTTGCAAAGCGCTCCGACACCTTCATGTAGGGTTCGTGCTAACTAACATTGCATTTAATATATCCATACATGCACCGATAAAGCATGATACGACTGAGTCACGGGGTGCAAGGGACATGGCCACTAAAGGGGGACCCCACATTAACTGCTAACTACGACGCAACATGACACTGCCTAACGTGTGTGCCGCGCCGCTCTGTTACCGGTGGGGGAGGAGCTGCCGCGCCCATCAAGCGCTACCTGCACCGTGAGTACCGGCTCCCCCGGAGCGACATAGTAGCAGGGGAGCACTTCCCGCCACAATTGAAGTGGCCCCTCTGGGCTCCCCGGCAAGCCCACCCGGCAAGTGAGCCACCCCCCCAATGCCAGAGGGCCTCGGGACACCGTGCTGCAGGAGAGCACAGGCAGCTCGCGCCACATCGGACAAGCGCCCTTGGAAGGGTAGAGCTGAGCACGTGGCCCCCTCGGGGGTACACAGACAGCTCCCCAGACACCCCAGACAAGCCATTCTACCGCTGGCAACAGCCCGGCCCCAGCCCCCCGGGGGGGATGGCCTGGCCGCGCCAAACCTGCAGACACCCACCCCTCCTCAAAGCCCCTCGGGCCACAGACGGTCGAGGAGGAACACAGGAAGCTGCAAAAACATCTCCGATTAACCCGGGAGGTGAGAACACGATCATAACCACTGCCCCAACCGAGCCTCTCCTCGGGGCTCCAACGCACCCGCTCCACCCTGTATCACCGCCCCACCAAGCCAGCATCAGGCGGCTGAAGCGCTTGCCCCAACGCTGCCTGCAGCCACAAGGTGCGACGCAGAGCCGAGTGTAAGAGCGTCACAATGCCCAACGGCGGCGCGCAGTTCTTCCTTGGCACACTACTTGGCCTGAGCCAAGATGGACGGAAGGTGCGCAGGAAGACAATTGACTCATGAATCACCCCCCCCCTCGCACTGCAGATTACCCTCTTCTAAGGATTACCCATGTTCACCCCTCTGGCTGGTAGATATTACCCCTGACACCTCTGTCTGCACCAAATTGGCCTTCTCTCAAACTGTAATGTATTCGACCCGTCATAGACACAGACCATGTGCCTGGAACCAGCGGAGTCTAATTCCCTGATACCAGGGTGAACGGGCCATTTTCTGTGGAAATCCTCGTGTTTTAATTAGGTACTTAGAGCTAAATAACTCCAGGCGATTGTACCACGTGTGGCGACGGGGAGCAAATATTTGCAGACGCCATTCGGAAAACAAAGTCCTGCAACCCCTCACTTCAAGAACACCAAAGGTGGCATTGCGCCGCCTGGCCATAACGACGCCTCAAAGATTCCTGTCACCTTCGTGCTGGGTCGAATTGCTGGATAGATGAGGAATGCATTTTTTTTAGCTAATCTACGGGATGCGAAGCATCGCTCGGCCCTCCTTGCAGGCTACTCCCTGTTGATTGTAGTCCTGCTACAGAAAGCAACACATGGTAAGTGTGCAAACATAGCCAGAGATGGCAGAAACACATTTAAATGTATGCGTGTGGATACACTGAGGTGAAAAGTGTGTTATGGTCCAGTGGCGGCACCAGGAGGTTTTGGTGTCAGAATGCGGAGGTTTAACTCAATTATGGAGCCCGGATTGGTGGCCACCCCCCGTGCCCCTACCCCGGACCCCTACCCCGGACCTGTGCCACTGCGCAGCCTATTCACCGCTGATTCTCCTACCTTCCCAGGAGCTCCGGCCCAGTGCCACTTGACACGATCCCCGAATGACAACCAGCCTGGCAGCAAAGAGGAGATGCCCCTTGCAGCATCGCCTCTGGAGCCCTCAGGGGGAGCGCTGATGTCGGAAGGACCGTGCATGGGGGGGGAAAGAGGAGCTAGAAAAGCTCCTTCGTTTGCAGCTGCTTGGTCAGGCGTGCGTGGCGTGAGGCCGGGAAGCTTGAGCCCCCCCCTTACCCTGCCCCGTCCCAATTCCTCGCCACAACCCCGACCGCAGGCACCAACCCAGCGGAGCTCATGCGGGGCCGGGCCAGAGGGCTTGCAACTGGGACAGGGACCCGAGTGGGGGGGGGGTTGGCTGATAGCACTCACCTCGCTTCCCGACGTGGCAGGCCAACCGGGACCTCAGGGCACCGAGACAGCAGCAACCCGCAGCACGACCAACCGACGGCGTGCCCGGCGCGACAGAGGACGCCAGGATGGCCGGGGGAGGCATAAATACCCTCCCCACCTCCTCGGCGGAAGTGACGCGCCTAGCGCGCCTAAGGTAAGGGGTACTCCTCCCTGAGTCCCGGCATTGGAGGGGTGGGTTAGTGCCCAAATGGCACTAAAGGGCCACCCTCTTAGGGTGGCCCCCTGCGTGGTCTGCGGGCAGCCGCATGAAGTCTGTAAGCACCCACCCATATCGTATCTAAGTTATCAAACCATTACAACATCCTTCCTTAACAAACCTATCCACAAGAAAATAGTAGCTAAAGGAAACTCAAAAATTCATTTATCGTACACTAACATCTCAGCTGCGTGACTGAATGGGGGGGAGGGGGGTGCGAGTATATAAAGCTGAGATCTTATTTGTGAGAACGCATCCCTTATCCTTTACAGATTTGAATAGTTAGTGTGATCTGCTGGGTAACTTCTTAAGCTCCTTGACGCTAGAGCGGTGGACTGTAGACAGCCAGATAGAAGACGGATGCTGCTGTATAAAATGCATCTCTCTAGACAAGAAAGATGGAAACTTCACCCTTTGCCTGTCCTCGTCTAAGACATTTACCTGTGCCCGGTACTCCGACCGGGCCTGGCCCTTGAAGAACCCTCTCTCATGCTGCCTTGAGGCTCCCAGCCTCGCTCTCCTGCCTCTCTCCTCCACCGCGTACCTCTCTTTTGCCTTTCAGCTCTCTTTCTACCTCTTTGACGTCTCTCATTTTTGCTCTTCCATTTTGATTTAGCCTTTCTGCCCACTTGTTTCCGCTTAATCTTTGTACTCTCATTGCTGCTCAGTTCTTCAGTCTTTTTCTCTTAAATCGTTATTTTACTTTTGTCTGAGTTTCTCTCTCATTGTTTGCACCCTCACTTCTGCTCAGATCTCTTGCCCTTAGCTCGTTCTACTCTTAGTACGTTTTTTCTCACACTCTGCAATCTCACTCTTCTGTTACTATTACAAGCACACTGCCAGTCTTCTATGGTGTAGGGCCTGACCCTCGCAGCTTGTTCGCTCTCATGTGCCCCATACAGTCCCCTCCTGGCTTCACTGGCGGCTGTGGATCCCCCTTTCAGCAGTGGCTAGTGAAGTATCAGTAGATGTTGTAGCACCCAGAATAATGTGCTACATAGCTAAATACTTACAAGGTCCCAAAGGCGAGACCTATTGGCTATGCCAATGCTTGTTTAAAGGAGCTGGGAGCCTCAGCTTGGGAAAGCTGAAATTCAGTCGGACAACGCTGTTATTTGTTCCTGAAGATCTAATTTTCATGCATTCTTTAAACCTCTCAAAGATTTATGCTCACCAGACTTTAAGAAGTTTCTGAATAGCTGAAGCTGATCATGTCTCATTTTTAGTAAATGAAAAATGAACAGAAGGGAGACAAACACTTGTATGTGAATAAGACTTTCAATTATTCCTTTCAAAATATTATATCGTCTTTTTCACAAGATTGCAGCTGGTATTTATATTTTAAATGGTCTAAATCAAATAAACGGTCTAAATCAAATCAAATAGATATTCATTATTCCAGACTTGACTAAACTTAATTATTGCAGAATTAATCCAAGAGGACGAAAAGGTAAAATACCTGTTTTTGATTCTTGGCCAGGTTTCTGCCTGTTTAACATTCCTTATGAATACATACTGCTTGCTTTAAATGCTTTAGTGTTTGTTCATAAAGTTTAATACTTGCAACAGTAGATTTGGTCACTTTGGCTTACCGTTTGCATCTTTCCTGAATTTGAAAATGCATGAATCCCCAAAGGTTAGCTTGTATTTATATAAATTGGATAACCTGAAAACATCTCTTTTTGTATCCTTTTTTTAATTTTCCATGGTTAGGTTTCTTTCTCTGACTTCTGAGGAAGTCTCCCAGCAATCTATAAGCAGGCTATAATTTTGTTTCCTTATTTACATGTGATATCCAACTAAAATGGTGTAAGAACCTAGGCAGTGCATTCATTTTAATAACATTCATCTTAGACCCTCATAAGAGGATAATGTTTGCCCACTTGTTATTGTTATTGTTAATTGGGATTTCTAGAGCGCATAATCACCTACTGGTCTCTAAGCGCTGTGAGAGAGAGCCCAACCTTGGCACCTCTGCTAGAGTGTGCGCCCCGACTTGGCCTAGGTTGTGCCCCAGGCTTCCGTAAAAAGAAGTGTTTTTAAATTTTTCTTAAATGGGAGGAGGGCGGGTTCCTTACGAAGGCCTGCCGGCAGCTCATTCCAGAGTTGAGGGGTCATTGTGGAGAAGGCTCTGCCTCCTTTCGAAGAGGTCAGGAAGCGGGGGCAAGACAGCAAACCAGCATCCGAAGACCGAAGGGAGCGCCCTGGCACATAATTTACCAGGCGTTCCTTAATATATGCTGGGGCCTGACCGTGGATGGCTTTGTGGGCTATGCATAGCCCCTTGAATCTGGTTCTCTGCTTGACCGGGAGCCAGTGTAGCTGCTGCAATAGGGGGGTGGCGTGAGCCCGCCTTGGGAGCCTGAAAATCAGTCTGGCAGCGTCGTTCATGACTACCTGGAGTTTTGTTAGCAGCTTTTCCGGGAGGCCAACATACAGAGAATTTCCATAGTCTAAGCGAGAAATAATCAATGCTGACACTGCCATACGGAGTGCCGTAAATGAGAGAAGGGGGGCAAGTTTCCGTAGCATTCTTAGCAGGCCCACGCATGTTCCCACCACGGTAAAGACCTGGTGGGACATGGAGAGTTTGGCATCTATTTTTATGCCCAGACTCTTTACAACTGGGGCTGGCTTTGGAGTGGAGCCAAGCTCTTGTGGCCAGAAAAGGTCACTCCAGGGGTTAATAGCCGTGGTAATGGCCAATACCTCGGTTTTATCGGGGTTAATTTTGAGAGAGTTGGCTGTCATCCAGTTGACTGTGAACTTCAGGATATTCTGCATCCGTACATGGGCCGTGGGAGAGTTGTCAATCTGGATGATGATTTGGGTGTCGTCCGCATAGTTGAAGACTTGGCACTTCATACCAGACAATGCGGCCACCAGGGGGTGGAGATAGGCATTAAAGAGAAGGGGGGACAGTGCCGATCCCTGAGGGACACCGCACGTTAGCTCACCCGCATCAGACACCTGGTCAGCAAGTTGGATCCTTTGAGATCGGCCTGACAAGAAGGACGCAAGCCATTGGAATGCTACACCCTGGACTCCTAGCTCCCTAATCCGCGACAAGAGTAGGCCATGATTGACCGTGTCGAATGCCGCGGACAGGTCTAGCAGGACCAGGGCGCATGGCTTCTTGTTATCGACTTGTGTCAGGTCACGAAACATGGAACAAGAGAAGGCAAACATGTAAGAGATATTTATACTTTTTGAGTATATGGATACGGAGGAAGATCTGCAGCCATGAAACAGTAAGTTATATTTGAGCTCTTTATTAAGGGTAGAAAATGACATATTTTTTCAATTATGGGAATTTTATGTGATTGCTACTTTTTTAATTATATTTTATGTGTTGTAATTAATTTTTTTTATCGATTTTAGTTGTGATTAGGCCTAGGTGGAGCTCGTGGGATTCTGCGGAGCAGCCCACAACCTCAGCGAGATTCCGCAGTATTCCGTGGACAGGATGAGCTTCTCAAAGTGCCAGTTTGCACTATGTTTTTGACGTTCAGTAGTGTGAGGCTCATTCTCGTGCTGAAAACTGCGTGCAAACGGCACCACCGGTTCGCATGGGCACCTCCATTTAGTTTTTTGTTCTGTGCATGGTGCTGTTTAATCCACCCTTAATCTTTTCATTCCTTCCCCTATCTGATTCATCCCCCCCTCGTTTTCCTTTTTTGTCTCAGTGTGTGTTTTTGTGTTTATGTATTTTACATTTTTGTCATTTTCTTTGTGTTTTTTGTGACTATTTGTACTTTTTTTGGTTTTCCCACTTTAAGGCTTTAGTTTTCCTTTTGTCCTTCTCCTATTTCTTCTAATTTTTCATTGACCTCCCAGCACCATGGCAGAGCAGGGCGAAGGAGAGAGAGAGAGCGACGGAGCCAGTGCAGCTGCTAATTGCACACCTTGTGGTCATCGGCGCCGCCAAGGGGTGCTGCCTGCACCATTTTCTCAGAGGTGGAGGTGGCTGCGCTAGTTTTTTATGTGCAGCGCCACCTCCCCTCCATGCTGGCAGCAGGCGGCAGGTCTGATAGCGTGTACGGCCTGCAGGAGCGTCGGCTTATGTGGGGGAGGGTGCGCCGGAGTGTGCGCTCGAGCTCCAGGGTCCAGCGCACCCAGCAGCAGTTGACGCACCACTTGGCCAATATCCTGGACAGGGAGCAGGACCTGCTCGACCTGCTCGACCTGCTGGGCGTTGAGGTTGCGGGGCTCGGTGAGTTATTATTAATTTTTTGTGTTCTTTTAATGATTATTTTTTCCCAACTAGTATGCTGCTCATACCTAGAGGTAAGTTAAGTTTACATTACAAATATTATGTGATTTAGCCAGGTGCTCGGCGCTACCTAATTGTACTTGTTGGTGCTCACTTGGGCTGATTATTTAAGAAGTCATAAAAACTCCTCTGTCCTGTCACTAAGATAGTGGTAGTAGTAATATCAGTGAGTTAGTGCTATCTGTGCCTTTCTTTATGTAGCTTGTACAGTCCCAAGCAATCTCCCAGTGATGTGTAGTATGCATCTATGCATTGGAAAAAAAGGGATACTGAGTTGGCCTGTCAAAGGCGGTTGAGAATGAGAATTAGTTGAGAAGCAAAGATCATGTGTTGCAATGCATTAGTAGTTCCAAAATGTAGTTTAGGATTAGGAAATTTGGAATAGGGCTTAGGAAATTAGGAATAGGTCAACTCAATTGATACTAGTACTAAAGGCGATCTGATTTAGAAAAGTGCAATGTTACTTCGTTTGTCTATGCCTGTTAAAATATTTTTGAGGGAGATTATTAACTGTTCAACAAGGAGAGGGACTAGGGGCATATTTAACGAGGTCCAACGTACATACCCCGCAAGGACTAATGAGAAAAAAGGGGGGGAAGAAGAACCCTTTTCGGAACTAGGGCTCTCACACACCCAGCAAGCTAGGTGTCATGCTTCATCATATGAGCCTGCCCCTCGTCAGGTCGGCACTGCAATACCTGACGGGCACCCGTACCGGGGCTCTTTGTCGGGGATCTTTTGTTCCTGCCGGTAGGTGCAGTGGGGGTGAGGGCCCTAGTGTGTAGATGTGATGTATGGTGAAAGTAAAATAGGTCAGTTAATCCTAAAAACCTTTATTGGGAAGGTAAACTGCAGCGCCGACCTGACGAGGGGCAGGCTCATATGATGAAGCATGACACCTAGCTTGCTGGGTGTGTGAGAGCCCTAGTTCCGAAAAGGGTTCTTCCCCCCCTTTTTTCTCTTCCCCATACACTCAGTGGTTCCCCTTGTTTCTCCACACCAGTCCTCCACCCGCTTTTCCAATCATTTAGAGGAACTTCGTACCCATTTTTTGCTCATTAGATTATTAACTGTACCACTAATCTTTTTTATTTTATCTTCTTTATTTCTTACATCAGCATCCAGAGATAAGAAGAGGGCTAGCAGCACGGAGGTGGGTCATGGTGTACCACCACCAGTGCCGCAGCAGGTGGAAGTTCCACCACCACCACTACCACCAGCACCGTGGCCAACGGATCTGCTGGCCCCAGTAAGTCCTCCTGTTAATATTATTATTTCCCTAACTTTTACCGCTCCACATTTAGAATAATTTTTATTTTTTATTTTTTACTGTGCTTGTCTACTAATTTTTTCCAACTCCTCTTCGTTCTGTCTAATGTTTGTTAAATTCTTGTTATCCCTGCATTATCCTAGTTATTTTCTAGATTTCAGGTTTCTGTAGTTGACTACCTCCTGTCTGTACTAGTCGGCCTGTATCTTCCTTTCTTCTGCTTTGTCAGTAAGCTTTTCCTCTCACCTTTTATATCTTGTGGACTGGTACTGTAAGATTAAGAGAACCAATTTTTGGCTGGCATTCATGGTGAAGATTGCATGCCCAAGTAAGCTATTCTATGTATGTTTGTTGAGAAGGCTTTCTTTTGCTTGCTCATGCTCAAACACTAAAACTAAAGTGGCTGTGGTCATGGGTGGACCCGCCCCCAATTTTGTGGTTGTATCATCATTTATTTTTACAGTAGTAGTATACCAGCATTTTAGATGACAGTGCAGCAAGGCTAGAAACTAGTTTGAGGACGGTCCCATTGCATTTGCCAACCAAGAACATATGTCCTTCATTGACCAATTATTTCACCCCTTCAATGCACTTCAATGACTCAGAGGCATCATAGCTCCGCCTCTCCATTACGAAAGGTTTTTGGTTGGCTTGACTACCTGGCATTTCAAACATTGCCAATTAACAAAATGCCCAACGTTATATTTTTGATAGAAAATACTGCAACCGAACTGTAGTGGTTGTACTTTGTTAATCTATAATAAAAATAATAAAGGGAGGTGTATCTGGCATCTAAAAATTTGCGTTTTTTCTAGCTGCACAGACCACCAATGCCGGGGCCAGCGGCAGCACCAGTAGAGCAGATGCAGCGACGGTCAAAAATGGAGTACCAGCTGCAGCAGGGACAGGCTGTGGTAAGTTTCATTGCTTGCTTATTGACAATTGTTAGTATACTCACTGCAAGGGTGTCATGAACCCCCTACTTTAGCAGATACAGTGGAAGTTGAGTTCAATGGCCTCTTCTATCTGCAGCTCAGCAGACAAAAGCTCACAATGAACAGTAAAAATGATGAGTTGATGGAAAAGGGAAAAGGATGGAAGACGAACGGATGGGTGAAATGTTATATGAGTGAAATGATGTGTGGGTGGGTGAAAGGATGCATAGATGGGTGATAGGATACATGGGTGGGTGAAGGATGGCTGAAAGGGTACATGGGGAAAGGATGTCTGCCTGGGTGGGTGAAAGGGTTAATGGGTGAAAGGAATGCTTTGGTGGCTTAAAGCAGGATGAGAGAAAGTGAATGGGTGAAAAGATGCGTGGGTGGGTAAATGTATGGATTGGTGAAAGGATGATTGATGGCCCTGGATAGTTGAATAGATGGATGGATCGATGGATATATATGTATGGATGATTTTCAATGGTGAAAGACTGGATGACGGAATGCAAAGCTTAAATGGCAGGTATCAAAGGGGAAGAATGCTAGAACAATGAAATGATGAATGAATAATTGCTTAGATGAAGAAACAAGGGTGCTCTTCTGGAGAGGGGCATGCTCACATATTTCACCTGCTTGGAATGGTTTTATCAATGCTTTGGTTCAAAAAAGGGAGAGTATTTCTGTCTACTCCCTTGACTCACTGTATTTGTTAAGTGAAGCAGACATGTATCCCACCCATTATCAATCATCACCTCCCTGCCCATGGCATTTCACCAGTGCCAACATGACCTAACTGCTGCATGCTTCAATTCGGCACTGCAGTGTTGGCTGTGCAATGTGCGTCTGCTTCAGTTAATGTGACATTTACAAAGTTTTCTAATGCATGGCAAAGCTCAGACAAGGTGTGTTTCCCTTCTCTCACAATGCCCACTCAGTCACCTCCTAGTACTTCACTCCTTTATTCTTTCTGTTCTGTCCCAGCCTACCAATAAAAATGAAAAATCCCTTCTTGGCATGTGCCACATTTTTCGGGCCAAGCGATTTATATATTTCATGGCTTCCATAATGGATTTACGCCTTTTCAAAGTTTTTCCTTTCAACTACAGAGACTGACTAAGCCTAAGCTTAGCCACACGATGATGATCAGTGACACCTCGCTATTTTGTAGTAAAACCTCTACTTACCCAGCCTTATCCCTCTAACTTACCCTGTAGTAGAGTAAGTTAAGTTTCCTTTCCTTACTGTCAAGCAAAAGTATTTGTTGGAAATAATTATAAATTGTGTTGGAGGGCGAGGCCAGGGAGTAAGGTGGTACTAAATGCTTTGAGTTTTGCGGATGGGATAGTCTGTGACGAACGTGCCAAATACAATCTATATGTAGTGCATTGTTTTTCACACCATCTACTTACAGCAGACAGGATATCTGCATTTTATACATGACATATGTGACGTATCATTATTATTCATCTGCATTTTTGGAGTCAGGGTAAAATTGAAAGACATTTTGGAGAAGAGCAGGAACATTGGAATTAAAGTTAGAAAATTGTCCATTACAGCTGCTCCAGCTGCGGACCACAGAGGGTAACAAAGTACTTGCTAGCTAGCATGCCTCCATTAAAATAGCACAAAAGAATATATATACTCCATAGTACATAATACCTTCTTCTTCAGAGGTAATTTATTGTTATTTTTCCACACAAAGTGTCTGTTTAGTTTTTACTAGGAAATTCTTTTAAAAAAAACTCTTTTTAAACTGGTGTGCTGTTTATTCTGCCTTACTTCCTTTCAGCCAGGTAGTGCATTTGCCGTTTATGTGAGACATGTGTGGATAAAAAATGGCTGGGACACTAATCACATCAAGTTCAAATGGCCCTGGGGGACCAGCAATGTACTGCTACTGTGCCACTATATAATTTTAGGTTACATCAAACAGGGACAGCCCTATTACCCGAACCTGGGGCAAGTAAAGTATATAATAATAACAATGGTTAAGCATAATAAAAGACTTATTTACTAAAGCAGTAGAAAAAATTTACAATAAAACAATGAACAAACAGGTGCTCGTATAGTTACACAACCAACAATACAAAAAGGAACGATTGACAGTGTAAACAATAAAACTATGCCAGAGGCAAAATATACAAAAACAACTGAAGCGAACAATTGCATAAACAGAAATGGCAATAGATGGTTACTCTTTAATATGTGCCAAAGATGAGCGTTGACGGCGTTTCAACCAAAACAAATAGCATGGTCATCATCAGGACAGAAAAGACACAATTCAGAGCATCCAGTATGTAATTTTCAAGGTCAAAAATAAATTGGGACCTTCCAGGCGATGGGGAATGAACCTCACACGGTCAAACCAACAAGAATGAATCAAGGTGTTCCGCCCACAAATGTGGTGGGAGACCAAGAATAGATCAGAAAAAGGGAGGCAGTATAATTTAAATGGCCGGTCTAAAGCGGGTATGGGAGAAATCCTATGCCCGACCGCTAGCTTACATCAGATAGACGACTCAACGCCCAACAATGTGGTGGGAGACCGAGAGTAAATCAAAATACAGACAGGTACAATTTGAATGGCCGGTCCAAAGCGGGTATGGGAGAAATCCTTTTCAAGAGAGTTTTGGCACCCGACCGCTAGAACCGGTGATTCTAGCGGTCGGGTGCCAAACTGTTGTTGCTTGGATCCTTCATAGTGTTTGTTAGACCTGTCAACCTTAGGATGCTCTTCTTCCAACTTTTTGCCTTACTCCTCCATATTTTTCTGATCTCGTTTTTGTTGGCCTTAGGACTCTGTATACGTTACCAGTGGTAACCAGTACAAAAGTGTGTATGCCTACTCCTTAAAACATGGTAACAATGGTTTGTCCCCAACTGGCAACACATCCCCAGCAAAGGGCCTTCATCACAAGCCTCTCGTCGATGGCTGCCTCGACGAAAACACAGGACTTTGCATCCTAAGCCCTGCAATCTCTTTGGAACCAGCTGGTAAACAATGATTCCTTGATGCAGGTCTTTGCATTGCAAGCTTCCCTCGTCAACGACCTCCTCTGATGTGGGATCTCTTTTGTGGTGTGTTGTCATTTTGTTACTGTTTGAAGTGTTGCACAAATACTTCCCACATTGCCTCTGAGTTAAGTCTGAATGTTCTGTGCCAAGCTCCCCGAGAGCTGAGCACAGGTTAATTACTCAGACTTATATGGCCCAGCAGACTAAGGGCCTTATTATGAGTATGGCAGTTCATAGGACCGATGTACTCGAGATGGCGGTCTGACCACCGCCACACTGCAGGGCCTCCTGCAGTATTATGAGTGTGGCGTTCAGACAGCCACAGGACCGCTGTGACCACCGGTGATCCAGGATCCCATGGCAGTAGTGCAGTGGTCAGGGAGCTGCAATATGCTGGCAGTGCCGCTGCGGCACTACCAAGCAAAGGGTGGTGGAGAGGCAACATAGGGGGCCCTACCACTCCTGGGCCTGGGGCTTCATGCGGGGGGGGCACATGTTGTGCCCCCCTGGATTTGCAACCCCAGTTCCTGCACAGTGTAAAATGCATGCACATCATGCAGGAACATGCAGCAGACGCTCTCACGGTGGCGGTCTAGATGTTAGGCTCTCATATGAGCCTAACAGATCACAGCCATGAGATCACCTCAGCACCGCCCGCCTGACCAGGATAACAATCATACTTTGGCGGGCGAGTGGGCGCACCACTACTTTGGCGGTCCTCCAGAGGAGAGCATGGTGGTGGTGGTGCTGGAGGACCACCAAAGTCGTAATAAGGACTTAACTGTTGAGTACACAGAGCAGTAATGTAGGAATGGTGAGCCCATGAGGTTTATTATCATATTTTTGTTTTATTTTGAAAATAGTTTGCTTTGACTTTGGCCGAACTTTACTTTTTCACTGTGATGTATTATAGAACAAGTAGTTGTGGATGTAATTATGTAGTGGCCACACAACATCTTTATTCCTATGTTCTATACATTTTATGACCTTATTTTGAGTTTTAAACACACATAATCTGAGCAAAATGTCTGCAGGATTGCAAGTGCATCATAGAGTGCAGAGTCCTATTTAGGCCTTGTCAGACTTTACTCTTACACCAGGGCAGCACGGGAATGTACTCCAACGTCCTGGCAGATTACAGCTGGTCATATTTAGAAATCAATGCCGATTTGGTGGGAATCTCCATTCTTTCAGAAGAGCCACCACTGCAGCTGTTTTCTGAAGACACTGTAGCTTTACTGCATGGTTGTTGTATTAAATACAAATTATACTACCAAAGCTTGAGTTTGTTTTTTGCAAAACCAAAACAATAGTCCCTGACATGCTAGGATATTTTCTGTTTGTAAAAGCAGAGCTTACCCAGGCAGTCATAAACAGTAAAAATATACATCAGAACATCCACCATAAATACATTTGATAGTGTGAGGTACTTATCCGAACATCCCAATGTCCGTCGTGCCATTGATAAAGCTTCTGCTGACAGAAGCAGCAGAACTTGTGCCAGCTAAAAAATCATGGTTCATCAGACTCTCAATTGAGCTGGAGAAAATTATGTTTTACAGACACAGTAATCTACCACATTGTGCCAGAGTACTATGTCCACCAAGCTCCAATTAATCCACTATGGCACTTGTAATACAACAGACCAGACATCTACCACGTTTTAAAGGAGTACTCAGTCTGCCAAACACTTAATAAGGCCATAAACATTTACAAAACGTGATGATTTCCATATGGGACTCACTTATCACACTTGAGACATGTTCAGTGTTAAACAATGTAGATATATCCTTCCTTTAAAATAAATGAATCAGCAGGGTGGTTGAGTAATACACATGTTCGGGAGATAACGATGGCAGGTTGGGCCACAGTGTAGTCGCATGCTATGACTGATAGTCATGTCAATTGGTAGCCTTTTTATTTAGAAACTTTTCTGTAACTTTGAAAAGTGAAATGATTTCAGTACCTAATTTTGTAATTTGTTTACTGTATACACTTGTAAGGTGCATCATAGCAGTAAACAATACTTTAACAGTTTGATATCTTCTACTGTTTAGGTCAGCACACACCCCAAGAAGAAGATCTGGGGCTGTATTATAGAACGTGTCTCAGGGGTGCAAAGGGCATGTGAGCCCACTTTGCTTGCCCCCGTGGCACTTTGGTATTACAGAATGGGCCGCAGACACATGTTTGGCCCCTTCTGTAATACTGAAAGTGCGGGCGCACGTCGCGCCAGCACTTTCTAAAGAGGGCATTCCCTCTTTTGCATGGAAGCGTTTGCCTCTGAGCCTGCAGTGTATTATTGGCCCAAGCGCAGTGGCAAAGAAGCAGTCAGGAGGCGCACTGTCAGTGCCCCCCTGCAACTTCGCAGCTGCCCTGTGGGCAGTGTGTTCAATATAATTGGGCGTACTTTCCCTGTTTGCACCCAGCACATCTGTTTTAAGGTGCGCCGTGGCGCAAACAAGGATAGTGCACCCTATGTGCAATAGGGCCTCTGGTGGATCTTAGCCATAAGTGTGGGTACAATGGAAATCTACCAGCGTCACAGCAGTCACATGTGAAAACACTGAGTGGATCTCTGTCAGTGGAGCCGGCTCACTGCATTGCAACAGCTGGGAAGGGCCACCCAGCAAAAGAGGATGGTGTGGTGCACTATGAGCCACACCATGCATAACGTAGTCAAGGAGACCTACCATGACTTGACAGAGCAGCTGTGAGTGAGCAGCCGCAAATGGACATCATAAAATTGTGCTGTCTGTATGGATGTTTTTTAACTAATCAATAAACCAATCAACGTGTTTTGTGGTTATAATGTGAGTTGTATGTAAAAGAATGAAGGTTATTAATGTGCAATATTTGGCATCTTTGTGCAAATACTAATAGCCTTTACAAGTAAATGTATGTTCCTACATTGGACCACACTGTACGTTAAGAAATGTTCATAAATGGTTACTCGGTGCAGCTTCTGAAATCCCTTATGCTGACTGAAAACCGCCCAGAACGCATGTACTACATGTCCACTACTTGGTACTTAAAAGGATCACCATAACACATTTTTGTTGGTGTTGTACTGAATCATCATAACACATATGAGCTTGCGGTGTACTTTTTTCATATTCTTGAAATGGCCATGTTTCTGCTCATGGTCATCTGTTGTGATCTTATTTTTTGCACTGATAGGTAACAATTTACTGTGGCCAATTCAATGTTGTGATGAGCACAGTTAAAATACAACTAACAACTAAGACATTTTTTATTTTTTGTACTGATATTCAGACTACTAACATCTTACTACTCACATCTCATGATTTGGCTGTATAACATTTTGTTCATGTAACTTTTAACCAATAATTCATTAGTCGGATGTTACTTATACAAAATGCACATGTGAATCAAACAAGAATTGTGTAACTCTGCAACATTTGCCTGGTGTAATGTGTCAATTCAGCTATGCTTGTTGGTAAGTGACAAGATTATATAACCATCACACTCTTGGCCTTAATTAGAATTTGACTGACAGGCTACCTTATAAAATGTTGTCTACATAATTTGAAACTTAGTATAATTTAAATGGGATTTTGGAGAATAAAAGATAACCAGTAGAGGTGTACCAGTGACTCTGCAAAACTCGAACCCACAGGGTCAAAAATCCCATAACAGGCCAAATCATTCCGAAATAAAAAATAATTTGAAACTTATCAGATCCACAGCACCAATGTTATTGATTGGCTGGCTAACAAAAGATATCACATGACATCACATGGTAAACTACCCTGCATCCAAGATCAGTACATTATAAAATCAATCACTGTAGAGCTCTGCATAACAACACACTCTTCGTGACTACCATGTGTTTACAAACCACATACTGTACAACGGTATACAGCCTTAACCCGCAGGCTATTATCACGATTGCCTTTACCATGCAGTTAAGTACCACAGTGACCGTTTTTCTCACTTTAGCACACAGGTAAGTTTTTTTTTTTTAAATAGCATAATCATTAAGACATTTAAAATAGAGGGATTTAAAGATTATGGAAGGGTAAGGCTTCAGGGAGGTGAGGGCTGTAAAGGGGTGCTTATGGTTCAGGTAGGTAAGGGTATAGGGTAGTAATGGTTTTAAAGGGGTTTAAAGGATTCAGGGAAGGGTAAATGAATGCAGTGGTGGGGGTGTTTAGGGTTTAGAGATGGGCAAGGGTACATGATAGTAAGGGTTTTTTTAAAGGTTAAGGGAAGGGTTAGGGTATCAGGCCAGTAAGGAGTTTTTATGGTTCTGTCTAGTCTTGGACAAGGGTTATTTGGCAGGTTTCCTAGCACAGATTGTTTCGGGAAGGTACATCCTCCTTTGAAATCAGGACTGCCCGCCACTCCTCTATCCATTCACTACAGTTCCCAGAGCCCTGAATTGCCTCTTGTTGGTAACATACCGCCACCTTCTCTAGGCACACACTCCCCCGTACCCTCACCGAGATGTATGGGCATCCAGAGTTGCACTGGAAGATTGCCCTAATGGGGATAAGCTTAGGAAGGCAATATAAAGGCCATGAATTTTTATGTTTTGTCCTCAGTTTTTCTTTCCCGAAACACCCACATCCTCAAAGTCAGGAATATGTTTATGTTTTTTATCAATGATATGTACACCTTAAATTTATTTTCCGTTACAACTGTGTTATGTGGTCTTTCTTTTTACAGGTGTGTGGAGGAATGTGGGCTACATTTTACAAATGTGATTATAAGATAAAACCGTTTCAGGTCCTTCAACATTCGAACTAACAGTATTATTGGTTGCCAATATGTTCATTTTTGGTATTTCTTATGTATTGTCATAACATATCTGTGAATGATAATAATACCAAGACTAGTTCTGATTTTCATATATCTCGATTGAAAGTTCAGGGTTGGCATTTGGTGTTAGTGTGACATGATGGGTAACCCTTCTTTAAATCCATTTTTAATATCGTGGTTCAGGGGACCCATTGGTGAGATAACCCAAATAGATTGTGTGTGTGTGTGTGTGTTGTGTGTGTGTTGTGTGTGTGTTGTGTGTGAGTGTGTATTTGTGTGTGTTTTTTTGGGGGGCGTTTAGTATGTTGTCAACGTTTTAAATTATGCAAGTGCCAATATTTTTTGTAAAATTACATTTTGGGGTTGTGGACACAGGGAACACCACAAATTTGACACCTCAAAATTTACCTCAACAGAACTCTCACAATTTAGATGAATCGGAGGCAATATTAAATCTCAGTGTTTATGAAGTAATATGTCCCGAGATAAGGCACGTCCCAGTACATCAAAATATCAGAAATACAGTCAATTAAATAAAGGGCCCTCTCAATGGCGGAGTTCTAGATCAGTGTAATAGTTTAAAGATTTAGTACAAAAATTCAAAAGTACGGCACATATTAGTTTCCATGAGGGCTCTCAGCAAAGCGAACTTTACAGAGAAATGCAAAATAAAAATAAAAGATTCTAAGTTCAAAGTGGGCAGCAAAATCAGGAGAGAAACGAACAGCATCCACAGTAGAAAATGAAGGTTTCTGGCTCACCTCCATAATCAAAGGTTTTTCTACATTATTTTCACCTAGGAAATCAACAAAACCACAGAATTATTGTTGTATAATCAAAAACATTACTTTCATAGCAAATCATCAGAGCACAGTCTCATATAAGGCCATATTGTCTTAACACCTAAGCACTACCCAACTATATAAATAATTATTCTGCCCCCACTATGCTAATATCATCTGAAGATGATGAAACAAACTAGATACATGAACAAAAACAACCTAATATGAATGAATAGGGTACAGTGAGCTAACGGAAGGACCTTGGGATGTAGGTAAAGTTTGTGACCTAGCTGGGGTAAGTTCATTGGAAACAACATGAACAATGACAATGGAAATAAACAAATAATATTATTCTTGATTAAGTGCTGCAGAAATGACAGAAAGTGAAATGTGCAGGGTGAGGAGGACAGGAGTGACTGTAATGACATCCATTTTAGACAAGATGGCTGTTAGGCCTAAATTAAGGCATACTTGACAAGAGTCAGGGAAATGTGCATCTACACATCATATGTATTTCGCTTCAAAGACAATAGTACTATATCAATCTATAGATATAATTAAGTGTGAAACTATATTCTACACACTTTTAATGATACATAAAAATATAAACACACAAATATCCTTTACAGGGTTGTGCACATTTGAGGGTCAATGGGGTTACACATGCCATGTGGTAACATTCACATTTGTGGTGTCTGATTTACTTTACCTTATGTGTGTTTTTTCGGTGCATGGTTTCAGAGTTCATATATATATTATCATTACTACTTTGTCCTAACATGTAAGTTTTAGTTATTGGACTGCCGTGAACATAGCTTAGATTTTATACAGCATTAGCCAGTTGATCCCCAACCTATCTCAGATCCATTTCCAAGGCTTGCTACATAATGGATATTTTGGCTGTGTAGATAGCGGTGTGGGTGTGGTAAGGTTTGGGTAATTGGTACTTTTTTCCTCCACAGCAGGTGTGGAAACCTTCGAAGGATCTGCCAGCATACTCGAAATATGGCAGAGTAATGGTTTTTGGACAGTCTGTCAATTTTCAACAGAAAGACAATTGCTGAAGTGAAGGCGTAGCCAAATGGTAGAGGCAGCAGCTGACAGCAGAGGGGTGTTTAACAAGCTGACAGACCAGTAGCATTGCAAGTCCTTGGTGCAAGTTAGGAAGTACAGGCCCCCCACCCACCGACCGCTGGTTGAACTGTGAAATATAACAATAAGGGTTCTCTGGGCCCCTCAGGCCTCTGACTTCGGTGCCTCGGCAACTGCTGAAGTACCAACGGAAGCTATGACGGTGCCACTGACATGGGACAGTATTTTATAATAGAGGACGGATGTACCGTATTTTTATGCCGGTTCTTCGTATCCCCCCAACTCTAAATAAGTCCATGTATCATGTAACTTGTTCACGTGTGTTTTCGCTATCCACCCATAACAAATTCGTTTTTTTTATTTTTTATAATACATCAATTACCCATTATGGTTGGTGTTGTTTATTTTAGCTTCCTTTCATGCTCTGTGTACCACTTGAGTACCTTTGAACAATATTTCTGCTCATGCCAAATAAATACACATTTAATAACACAAATTCTTAAATTCATAGATGTATTACACAGAGTTTGGACGTGCTATACTTTCCCTTGCAAATGTTTCTTCTGGAAATCAAGGGGCATATTATCAAGAACGGAGTTATAATTATCGCCGCTTTAGCGGCAGAAAACTGCCGCTAAAGCGGCGATAATGGGCTTGATAATATGAACTTGAGAATTCCAATAGAAGCCCATGTTGACACCAGAACATGGGCTTCTATTGGAATTCTCAAGGGCATATTATCAAGCCCATTATCGCCTCTTTAGCGGCAGTTGCGATAATTTTAACGCCGTTTCTTGATAATATGCCCCCAAGTGCCTGGGCAATACTGATCTCTGTGCCTGGTTAGTGTGTCGTGCTATACACAGTGATTTGCTTTCTCGAAAACCTGCACGGAACTTTGAAAGACTAAACAATGACCATTAGCTCACTTTCTAACTCGTTTTTTTAACACTGGCATCGGCATTTAACAGTAATATCTTGTTATCCTTCAGACAATCAGATCACTTATGATACGCCGTTGCTCGATCTTCTTATTACAAACTAGAAGTTACCCATCAGTTGACAAGCTCTTTTCTTTTCTTATTTGTCAGGAACTGCGAACTCAACTATTCTAAGCATAAAAGCCAGCTGCTCTAAGATTAAATCCTGTTTAAGATCTGACTAAATAGGTTTGATTGACTGAATCAGGTCTTAAGCATGCCTACTCTAAGTTAATGTCTTATATTCTCATAATGTGTCAGAAACAGTCAACTCAAAATAAATGGTGTTCATTCAAAAGGCAACCTTGAAGAGAGCAGGAGAGTTTTGAAGATCAGGAACGGGAGCATTAGTTGCAAGAAAATACTTTTCTCATTGTAGCCTTGAGAAACAACTAGGGGGGTGATATAGGTGTAGTCGTTAATAGCGTTAATTCTACATGTTATTAATATAGGGAAGACTATTTATTTTCTTTGTTTCCAATGTTGTAGGGATCATTGTCTATTCTGATTAATGCGATCCCTTTATAGGTCTATATCTCTTTTAGAACAGCACCATCACAATAAAAAGACCTGGGTGCTTCAAATATACCAATAATCACGTACGTTTTCTTCTATTGAGCTGAATGAAATTTTTATTTCTGGTTTCTCTTAGCTTAACATAGTTTAAATGCAGAAGGCTTTCTTAAAGGCTTTTTTCTTATATGAAAATCTTCCGAAATTTAGGCCCCATTCTGAGTTAGACAATGTGCTATAATATACCATTTCATATGTTATTTCCAGGCGAACTCTAAATATAAATTATGATTGTAAACCAAAGAAATGCGAGACATGCATTATTTATTTATTTTAAAATTTATTGAGCCATCTCTAACCTAAAAGGAATCCTGGTGCGTAGCTAGCAGTACGACAAATCAGCCACATTCAAGAAGATAGGCACCTAAGCTTTAAAGAACCATGGGCCAGATGTACAAACAATAGAAATAGCGAATACCAAATAGATACTTTTTGTGACTCGCTATTTGGTAATTGCTATTACTAATGTGCCATATGTACAAAATTTCCATTTTGCATTTCCTAAATAGAGAATACTAAGAAATCACTATTTAGGAAATGCAAAATGGAATGTACAAAAATAGCGATTTCCTAATAGCGATTCCTAGAGACTAGAAATCGCTATTAGGAAACCACTGTTTAGGGAATACCAAACTATCGTTCTTATGCAAGGCCCATAGGTACAAATGGATTTGTATTTCTAAATCTGCGATTTCCTAATAGGAGATCGCAATTCTGGGAATGCAAAAGCATTCCTACCTATGGGTCTAAGGCCCCTCCCAAATCAAAGGGGAGAAATAGGGGTGCTTGTGTAGAGCGCTCAGTTGCCCTCGGGGCAAGTGGGTGCTCCATGGCACCAGAAAAAATGCAATTTAGGTGCATTTTCAAAATTGCACTTTGTTACCATTAGCTTGGAGTCGATGGTCATTTCGCATTTAGGAAATGCTTTGTACATGTGCTTAGATAATTGCAAATATGTAATCCCTATGTGCGATATCCTATTTAGGGAATTACAAAATGCAATTTCTGCTGGGTGGAAATCGCATTTTGGGACCGCCTTTAGGCCTTTGTACATGCCAAAAGGCTATTTAGCATTTCTTAATGGCCCAAAATAATGATTCGGTCCATTAAGAAATGATAAATAGCTTCATACCTCTGGCCCTATGGCACCTTTAAAAAAAGCATTTGGGGGTGCTTTTTAGGTTTTGCCTGCACACTGCCTGCGCTGTGCTTGTGAAATCTATTGAATTTAATATACATCTTAAAAGGGGCTTACATCCCGCCCTTACTTTTCATTGGTTGGTGTGCTTGGCACATACTTTTCCTCCGTTTTTATTGGCTGTAGCATACTATTTCTTGTTGTTCCTTGAGTGTTTCTCTTATCAGTGTCCCATGGCCCAAGTACTGTTTTCATCTGCTTTTGTACAACTCTTTTTTATAGGTTTTGCCTGCACAGCATTTTCTCTGTGCTTGTTTTGTTTGTCCTCTGCCCTTTACCTAATCTTTCTGTGGCTGCATGCATTTCAAGCATGCTTGTTTTTTTTTCATCTTCGCACACCAGTTGCATTACAATAGGATGCATTCTCAGGCACAGAGAGATTAATTAATTTGCCAAGAATTACAGTATTTTGAGCCTCCCGCCAAGGCTCAAACCTGGTTCCCCAGCTTCAAGATAAGCCGCTCTAGTCCTTATGCCACAGTGTCTCTCCTCCACTCGGACATTGAGCTCACCATATAAAATGGCTGGCACTCCTTTGCAACGCACAATGAAAGAGCATTTTAATTATGCGTTCCAAAGCAGTGCCGGCCATCTTGTTGTTTATTGTTGACCCATGCAAGTGCGCACACTTTTGGTGTACTTCACTTCTTAGATTCTGGTGCGTTGCACTATCGGCATGCCATTATGTACAAACTTGGTCTATTTTTCATTTTCATCACATTTACGTTGCACACTGTGATGTTAAAAATATGGATGACACCCATGTCCGGCTTTTATTCTTGCACCAGCACTGCAGTATTTTCCCACTGCGTGTTTTGGACAAGGACAGGTAACTTAGAATTTTGACTCGGTATAGGTCATTTTGCATGGAGACTAACAATCAAAGACGTGTTTGTATTCGTGATGCAGTAGAGATTGCCCAGGTAATTTTTGTTCACTGTTTTTTGAGGTACCAACGTTAAAACACAATGAAAGGACATATATTTTCCTGATACCTAACACACTTCAAGCTATTCTTTCAATTCAGTAGAAATCACAGCAAGTATATTTCAAGAACACAAGAGGAAGGCACATTGAATAAATATGTTTTTAATAACTTAAAGTTGATGAAGCTTCATGTTGCAATGACTTCAGATTTTTTGTCGGTAATTGTCTCTTTTCGTTTTCCTGTTGAATCAAATTTCTTTCTATTTTACTTTGGGGTTTTTTGCTTTTAGGCAAACTAATCTTACTTTCTGGATCAGGACTCTTACAGGAATCAAGGATATGTTCATTTATTCCCTTCCCTGGGCTCCAATTTTACATCATTTTCATAATTTCCTTTTGGGTTTAATTTATGGCCTCTCCTTAAATGTGACGAATAATTTTAAGACAAATTTCTCAATGACCAACTTATAATAAAGAAACCTTCTATTGTTGTTGCCCTCTCTGACATTTTCTCCCTTATTGCTTCTTAATTCAGGTGTATACCTCCGATACCATTACCACCTAATCAATCTTCCTCGTCAGAGTCCTATAAAGTGAGTCACACAGGGAGACAGGTTTCTTCGCCTGTTTCGATGGGTATCAGGATTCAGCAGTAACGTTTTTGAGTTTTGTTTACATTGCTCTAGTTTAAGTGAAGGTATGTCCTTATGGGTATTCATCGTTTATTGCTTTAGCCATGGTTTTAGTCTAATAAACGGGTATATTTTCATTTTGTGTTTTGTAGCCAGGGTTGCATTGTTCCCTTTATTCCTGCTATCCATTTATAATTACACTTTATTGGTTGTTGCAGTTGCATATTCAGTGAGCATGACAGTTTTTGGAGAATTTCTTGTTGCATGCAGGGTCTCGTGGTTATATATTTAACACACTATTGTTCACATGTGGGGAGTTTTGAGGATCGCATTTTAACCTCATGTATGTAACGCACGGTAGTGATGTCATTTTGAATTTGGTCTCAATCAAACTAAAAACATTGTAGTCAGTTGTTCCTTTTAGCCAAGTCATTGCATTATCTTATTTGATGCAATCACTACGCGGTGATACCACGTCCATGATCTGGCACATATTAAACAACGCTGGTACTATGTTTTTAAGTTTTGGCTGTGAATCTAATATAATCTTAAAAGGGGTTTACATCCCACCCTTACTTTTCATTTCTTCGTGTGTTTGCCACTTACTTTTCCTCCGTTTCTATTGGTTGTAGCATACCATTTCCTGTTGTACTTCTTATCAGTGTCCCATGGCCCAAGTACTCGTTTTCATCTGCTTTTGTGGAACTTCTTATTTTTAGGTTTTCCCTGCACAGCACTTGGTTGTTTGTGCAATTCTACATAGTACGAGACCCGAGCCCCAGTTCTATTATTTAGGTTTCCCCTGCACAACTTGACGAACAGTGTAGATATTTCATTAGGTCTGCATATAATTTGTACATGTTTCGGCTGCATTCTTGTTGTTTGTCTTATGATTTTAATGTAATTTCCTCATGTCAGCATGCATTTCAAGTGTGCTTGTTGCCCGCGTGTTTTGTTTTTTTGTCCTCCGCCCTTTATCTAATCGCCCGCTTTATATTACCACCAGTTACTAAACAATATATTGCCTTTCTCAGTAAACAAGTCATAACACTTTTATTATTTTCCCACTGCCTGCTCTTAAAAAATGTTTTTTCAACTATTCTCAAAGGGGAATGGGTCCCATGGAGACCCCTTTCCATTTGCAGGTGGGTTACCACCAAGTTTGAGTTGGCAGCAAAGTGCGAATGTTTTGCGACCACATTTTGGCGCAAACATTAGTACATACCAATGCGAATTAGTGTTTGAAAGGGATGATATAAACATGCCCCTTCCAAATACCGATTTGCAAACCCAAATTGCGATTCAGTAACAGGTTACTGAATCGCAATTAGGGATTTGTACATTTGTAAATGCCTTTTTGCGTTCGCTAGTTACCCAATTCTGCAAATCGGGCTGTTTGCAACCACAAAAAGGCTATGTACATCTAGCCCCGTGTCTTTAAGGCCTTCCTAAAGGCCAGTAGATCAGGGGAAGCTCTCAGTGAATGAGACAAGCTGTTCCACTGCCTCGCAGCTAGCACTGAGGAGGCATGGCCTTCCTATAAACCTATATAAGATCTGCGCATTTAGACTACATAGTCTGTGGGATTGGTGTCCAAACTGATTCCAGACACCCTCACCGGGTATGTTCGCCTGTATACCAGCTAGCTCACAGTGCCACTGTAAACTCCTCTTACCAAGGAGACAATAGTTCTTGGCAACCATCGAACATGACAACCCTGTCCCATCAGGGATCGTGGAAACAGTACAGTACTTTTCACCCAATCACTCACGATCACTTGGTCTCAGAGAGATACACAGAATAAACGGTGGGGACATTTTTCAATAAGTATTTATTGAACCAGCGTCATTCTAGTGTAAAATAGATGTGTGCTGAAACAACCATCAGACAGAAACAGATATAAATGATTATAAGCACCAATAGAGTAAATGGATGCTAAATTCCTACCATAGTGCTAAAACAATGAATACAGGCAAGTATAAAAATACATGACAATAGTAATGCGTACTCCTATGATCCAACCCTAACTAGATATACCTAAGTGTACCTAGCATGTATGTAGGAAAAAAAACAATTGGAGCCATGCTGAAGGTTTACCAAGCCAAAAGCATGGCCATAGCTAGCTATGGAAGCGAAATCTGGGGATACATGGCTGGGGATTCCCTCCAGGTGGCTGAGAATGATTTTCTGAAGCGCCTGTTGTGTGTTCCGCGCGGTACATCAAATCTAGTGGTCCATGAGGAACTGGGGGTCCCCTATTTAAGTGATGCCCTCGCGCTGCGCCCCTTGGTGTTTTGGTTGAGGTGCTGGCTGAATAAGGAGTTAACTCTTAACCATGCAATTTTAAGAGAGTGTATGTCCCTCGATTACGCATCCCGAATTCCCTGGCTTAACTACATTAAAAGCAGCCTTGAAGGGGTAGGGCGCGTTGATTTATTCTGTAAGCCCGAATCCATTGCCAAGAAGGACGTGGAATTAATTAGGGTGGCCTTCTTAACCTCAAGGAAATTGGACAGGGAGGCGCGGGAGATGACGAAACCAAGTGTTCATACGTTTTTAATGCTCAAAACAACTCCGACAACGGAACCTTATCTTATACATCAATATCAATACATGAGAGGTTTTTACTAACTAGATTTCGGATGAACCTTTTTCACCTCCTGATAGCCAGGCCCAAGGGCTACAGTAGAGGTCAAGTGCTAGCTCCCTGTGGCTGCGACGGACAGTCTCCAGAGGATTTGCTGCATTTTATGTTTTATGTAAGTTTTATGAAACCCCTCGAAGGTATTTTATGGTTCCCATTTTAAAAAGAATGAATTTTACTCAGGCCGTCCTGCCCTTATGTACCTTCAATTGTTGAAAGAGGACTGTATTTATTTTATAGTGGGGTTTTGAAAAGCTACCGTGAAATCCAGGGCCTGTATGGATGTTTAGGCAACAGGAAGTTATGTTCCCCGGGCACATTACACTTTAGGTTCTGAATATTTTGGGAGGCTGGGTACTGGGTTTTATTTATGAATTGGGTATGAGTCTTACTTTTATAAATCATGTTTTAACGTATCACTGTTTTTATGTACATGTAACTTGTGCAACTTTTATGGTTCTCCGACGTGAAACCGAATAAAGTTTATTTGTTGTTTGTATTGACAGGAAATATACAAAAAAAAAAAAAATGTATGTAAGTGTAGAGCCAACAATACCCCTAGGCTGAAGTCAACCCCATTATCTGAAGTGAGGGACTGTGGGACCCCGTCTTGGTCTCGAGATGGACACCCCACGAGGGATCTCAGATCACTCTGAGCTGAAGTGTTTGTGTGCAGGAACCTCAGCGTCTCGCGTCAGTGTGTCAGCATGGAAGTCTTTCTCCTCTGCCTGCCCCAGCAAAGATATGGTGTATAAATACCCAGAAGGTACCCTCTGGGGTTCTACCTTGCTGTGTCATGTTGGATGAGGATGACGGAAGGGATGACCCTTATACATAGTTATTATGCAGAAGATGGTAATCCTGCTGTGATTCTGAGAATCCTCATGCATAATAAATGAGGCTAGTTTTCTGGGAAAACCCCACGACATTTATGCAGCACCTTAACTAGGTAAAAGGTCAATATCAAAAACCTTTATGTAGTACAATGGCAGGGAAATGTAGGTGAAAGTTTAGGTGACTCCCCAGGCCTATATTGGAGTACTTTACAAAACATAACAGAACTCTCTTTGGCACAGGGAGGCAGTGTAATCTGGACCACGCAGCAATAGTGATGGAGGACCTAAGGAGAGAAAGGGCCAGATAGGCAGTGGCTGCTACTACATGGTACAAGTGATTGAGCTGATACTTTGGTGCTCTCAAGAATAAGACATTACAATAATCAAATCTACTCAAGATGGAACTCTGCACCACCAGCTGGTGAGAATGACCCAGCAGGAAAGGAAGAATGTTATGAATCATCAGCATTAAGGAAAAGCAAGAAGAGGAAATCTTATTAACATGAGAGGCAAGAGATAGATCCTTATCCATGTGTACCCCCAGCTCCGCAGGCAAGAAGTAACCACGGTTAATATCTTCTGGGGCCTGAAGTCTGCTGGTAATGCACAAAGTGGCTTCCCATCAGAACAGCACATTACCGTTTTTTGTCCCAATCGAATTTCAAGGAATTTACACTGAGCCAGGAGGAAATTTCGCTCATGCATCTATGAAAAGATTTTAGAGCCACCTGCTGAAAATGGTCCACAGTCAAAATCAACTGAGTTCATCTGCATAGTTTTTAAAATTCATGCCATAAGACTCAATCTAGATGGCCAAAGGACGCAGATATACATTAAACAATGTTGAGCTCAGTGCTGGCCCCTGGTGAACACCCTGACTGATAGCCTTAAAGGAAGCTTGGAATGGGGGAGGTGAGTAGCTTGTGCTCTGTCTTCCAGGTAGGATTTACACCAGCTTAAAGCCCTACCACTGACACCAAACTCTGACAACTAGAGATTAAGATCTTGTGTCAAAATTGGCAAACAGATCCAAGGGCCACCACATGGCCCTTGCTGCCATCATCCTCAAATCATCCATGACCAAGACCAGCACGGACTCTGTAGCATGAGCTGGGTGGAAACCAGCTAGTGCCTCATCAAATAGAGCCTGGGATTTAAGATAGTCAGATAACGTCTTATTGACGTATCTTTCCATGATCTTAACTGGAAAGGGTAGCCATGAAATCAGTCAATAGTGACAGAGTTAGACAGAGTTAGAAAATTTACATTAAAAATAAATTAACTAAAATGATAATTTAGGTATTAACATAAAAACACACTTTAAAATGACACATAGTCGAAAAGTGTAAAACGCACCAGGCTGCCATATTCACTGGTAGGCCACTGTTAGATTTTCCCTGTAACAAATAGAAGCTTTAGAGATTGCTGAACCACGCACAACTGTATTTGATAGCTTGACCTTAATGTGACTTGCTTAGATTTAGTCATAGCTGCAAAATGTTCTGGGTTTATAAGATGTATTCCTTTCTTTAAGTTACATATTCTTAATGTACCAAGCTTGGACTTCCTATCTATCTCATGTTCATATAATGCTGTAGAGAGAATCACACATTTTAACAATAACTCTCTGAAATACGAAAAGCATTACTTAAATAGAATTCTGCAAGCAAATGTTTCTGTCTTTAGTGTAGTTCATTGATACTCAGTAAAACATTGAATAAATGATAGTATAGACTCTGCAATAAACTTCCCTGGGAACCAAGGTTAAACGTTTCCAGATACACAAATGTTTAGTGATGTCTGTTACATATTTGATAGTATACTGTTAGCGTCCTGTGTTTTCCATGGGAAAAGAAGAACGAAGCTGCTCACAATCGAGATATGTCTTCTCATTGGACTGAAGTGATCTAACCAGCAACATTGTTGTTCGCATGTTTTCTTGTCTTTTATATTAGTGTGTGTTCCTAGTTAATTCAGAACCATTCACTCAGAGCTCTCTTTTCTAGGATCTACAATTTACTATTCCGGTGTGAGCTACTGCTGACAGCTATTACTGTTGTCTGCCACTTTGGAGATGATGCTACATTATATTTTTCTTATCCTGACTGGTGTAGCTACTGCTCCATCTGTTTCTCATATTTCCCTGTTGAGGCTTATTTTGTACAGATTGCTACTGCAGCTGTATACTGATGCTTTTTGGAGATTGAGACTCGGCTGAGTTTCACAAACTTCTCTTTATGGGGATTTCAACTACTTAATTTGATTTTGAACTTGATGCTCCTTTGATCTTACTCTTTTCTTGAACTCTTTATGGGTTCTATTAGCTTTTGATCCCATTTAGTAGGGACTAATTCCTTTATGGAACACGCGTGTCAAATTGAATTATCGATGAGTCTAACAATATTTGCTTTGATAATTTCTGTAAACAGATTTATTTGACTTACTAATTAAATAAAAAAGAAAAATAATTTACTACTCTCTTAGAGAGAATAAAGGTTTTTAAAACCAGTTTAAAACTCTCATTATTGACTGAACTTAAAACTGTTAATTATGATGTTGTTTGACTTGATTTGATTCAACTTCCATTCAAAAACAGTGGCAAGGATCTGTCGCCTAAAAGAAGAAGATTTAGCATGGAGTTGGAACCCATTCTTATAAGTCACAGGTTGAACTGGGATTGGAAAGGTGTTTTTGGACTCTTTCTGTGATATCAATTTTCTGGTAGCAGAGTACAGTTCACACCTTGAATGGAGCTATAAAATAATTTTTCAAGTTAGAATAAATGACCTGAATCCAATGCCCATAACTTGAAGATCTGACAAGGTGGTATTCGAAGGCAGTTGCTGTTTGGAGGTGTGAGTATTAATAGGGTGATGCGTCGTCTATGGTAACTGTGTTTTGGAGTGAATAGATAGATGGATGAAGATGTTATTTGTTTTTATGTGAAGAGGTTGAAGAGTTTCAGGCTAGTCAAAGTCTCAGATCCCGGGATAGGTTGAGAAAAGTGTAGAAGAGACTTGGTAGACCCATTATCATATGGCATTCTTGTCAGCTTTGAGTTGTGCAGTGTAAGGTGCCATCCCTTCTACCAATAAGATAGAGATAGTAAAGATATTGTTGTGATTGTTTAACATTGATTGATGTTAGCATAACCTAATTGAGCAAAAAGGTGATGCAGCATTGATTAAAGTGATTTCACGCTGGTCGAGATTTCACTTGTGATTGTGTGATTTTCTTTAATGATTGTAATACATTTATTCCTTTAGAGGATCAAAAAGAATTTAAAGTTTTTGTTGAAGTTTTTGCAAGTATGAATAAATTGTAAAGGAGGGTGAACTGGCGCAAGGAGTGAAGTCATATGTCATAGGGTCCGTGCTGGGATTGGTTGGTTAGTGTGCTTTCGCGCTGGGATTGGTTGGTGATGTCAAGGTGTCACGCTGGGATTGGTCAGTGGTTGAGTGAATATCGCATTGGGATTTGTTGACAAAACTTTGGAAAATAATAGCTGTGACAGGATTGGTTTACAGGGATTTGACATATATGGAAAAGAATCAAAATATTGAATTGAAGTTGTTTTTGCATTTCAATTTATTACAACCATGAAATGATTTAAAGAAATTTAGAATTTGGTGGAGGGGAATGTTACTATTCCAGTACGGAAAGAGGAAGAGGCACCTCAATGGGTATGCCTGCATACATTATGACATTGGTTCCCAAACTTTTTCGACCTGCGGCTCTCTTGAGCTATTGGCCGCTGACCACGACTTACCATTATGTTACTTTTTTTTGGCAGGGGATGTAAGCCCGCCTCTGGAGTACTTCCATTTTTCTCCCTGAAAATAATTGGAATGACCCCAATGAAGGTATTATAATCATAGATGTAACAAAATAAAAATATTACAGTTGTTTAATAAAAAACTTTAATTGGTTAAGTCAGAAAAAATACTCTTCAGCACTGGGGAATGCATATGGAATTTTAAAACATTTTTTTGTTTTAAAAAATTGCCTCCAGCATGTTGGAGGAAAAGATACTTTTTTCTGTTGTTGGTAATTAGAGTCAGGGAAGAAAGCATGTTACATTTTTCAGAGGTGCCCAGTCCTATTGGTATAACCATGTGTGAATGTACTGATTTTGCCTATCTTAGAACAGCAGAATGGTGAGTGACCTTTTGAGGATTTAGAGGTATAATCGGCAAATTATTCTAAGATCTCTATATCAATCGAAGCCTCTGAGCTATATTAATGGTATACTTTGCTGAGAATATGCTACTAGCAGGGTACAACTCTGCAGCAGGCACTGTAGCATTCAAGCTATCCAGCAGGACTTAAACATGCCTGTGGTAAACTAAGTCCTGTAGAAGGCACATTAGTTGATAAGATAGCAATGCAGCTTTCCTTTGAAAGTGAACATAGCGCTTGAATTCTTGGTAGCTAGCGCTGAGATAGTGTGATCTTCTTTGCTACAAGTCAGTAGGGCAGGAGACGTCATATTGTTGATTCAGGGGTATCATTTGCCATTTAGTGGGGTAATTTATAACAGAATCTTATAAACTCAGTACAATACAACTGTAATTCAGGAACAGAAGGAATCACAATCTCACTATTCTATAGGCACTCCCTTTCAACCTACAATACTCATCTGTAGCAAATCTAAAATGAAACATTTTCTAATTCCAGCTAGACTAAAGATGCGGTACAACCTTCTTCTAAGTGATGTTTCAAGTGCGGGGGTATTTTAATTGTTTGCCTACTCCCTTTGCTAAGTGTTTTATAAATAGAGACCATTCACTCCTTTGTTCTTGAAGAGAACACTTGCAACATGTATCTTAAAATGTTAGCGCTTCTTAGAGATTAATCAGCTTTCTGTTTTATATCCATTCTGGCAATAATTCACACCTGCCTAGATGGAAAAACATTGATTTCATATTTACAAATTTTAATATGTATAGAATGATCTTGTAAACTGGGTCATGGCCTCCCGTGTTATTCAAGTGCAAATCAGCCAATGCACCTCCACCCTGACCTGCTGCTCCTTTGCTGGTACAGTCTGAGACTCCCCACTGCTCAGTCTAAATGCGATGCAGAACCCTAATCTTCCGGTACTGTGAGGACACATGGGTGCTAGACAGTACAGCTCAGAATCCAGAGTAGATAACCTCACATATGACTATTTCTTTAAAGATGCATGTTTTATCATAATATTTATTTTAACATTATATTTATTATTGTATGTCTTGAGGGAATGGCTAAGGCCGAAATCTTCATTACTAAAAGTCAGACGTCAGTAAGCGGAGATATCCATCATGCCGGCTTTGGTGACCCAGGCCTTACTTACCCTAATGGTATCGTTTGGTTAGTTAATCGCTGTCGTGTTTTCACGTATACACTCAGGGGTCGATTCCGATCTCGGCCGGTAGGGCTCCGAATCGGATTCGGCTTTACCGGATCCGATTCGGAGCCCTGTTTCCCGACCGAACCGTACGCGGGTCCGGCCGAGCGAGTACGATGCGAGTCGCCGACCGACTCGTCCGGCCGTCCCGACCGCTCCGACCGACTCGCTCCCGGCTCGAACCGCTCCGACCGACTCGCTCGGACTCGACTCGCACCGCGCAATGGAGACGTTCCCCGGCCGGGTAAGTACGATGCGCGCCGCGAGCAGTCCGACCGAGCCGCGCACTCCGGCTCGAAAGAGCTGTCGGAGCCGTACTTTGGGGGTCCGTGTCGGACCCCCTGTACGCGTAGCCGCGCGAGTCGCACACAGGGTGGACCCATGGGTCCCCCTACCTGTGCGTGTACGGCGCGAATCGCTTCGCCGCGTACCCGCTGTAGGGGGCGCACTTGTCCGACTCGCACCTATTGAGTCAATGGGAGCCCGCGTACGCGTTGTACGACCGGCTCCCATTGACTTCAATGGGAGTCCGACCGACTCGAGTCCGATAACATACGGACGCATCGTACTCGTTCGGTCGGACTGCACGGGTCCGATTCGGTCGGAAATCTCTCCGGGTCCGGCTCGGTCGGAGAAATTTCCGGCCCGAATCGGAATCGACCCCATAGTCTTTTCACCAGATGACATTTTCAACAGATTAAAGGCTCTATGTTATTTCTTTTCAGGAGCGCCACCTCTAGGCTTGTCTTCCTCTTTATAGTATTATTTTTTTCCAGTTCAAATAATTTTATTGGGTTTCCGGGAGAGGAAAGCAATTAAATCGTTGTTTGAGATATACAAGATAAAGAGACGACTAACCACAAAACTTAGACAGAGATGTGAATATAAAAGTTCTTTCACAAAGTCGAAGAGAATACACATTTCAATAGTATGATACCCTTGTAGGCGAGCTTAGATCATCTAATGCTCATCTGTTTGAAGCGACACAGGCTAGTTTTGACAGCTCACCTGGGTGTCGCAGCGCACAGATTGGGAAACGCTGCATTGTGACAACAGAATATGGGTTACAAACATGTTTTTCGTTTCGTCAATGGTGCAAGATCACAGAGAAAGAGGGTCCACTGAGTCTCCCAAAATATGGAACTTTTGAAACTAGAATTCTTGACAATTTAAATGAGAAATTGTATGAAATGTAGCAACCTCCTAGACCTGCTCAATATGAAGCTCTAAATTTATGGGAAAAAGTTGCCCGAGAGACAGAGAAGGAAAAATATCAGAGAAGGACAAAGAGAGCAGTGTATAATTATGCAGATGCTCAATGGGATGAAGGACGCGTAAATGGAGAAAAGCTGTAATTGAGGGAACCAGATTGTATCCAGCTATTACAACAGGGATAGCAGGACAGGGAAATAAGAAGAAATCAATAGAGAAGAGTGAAGAAAAGAAAGAGATGATGAGACAGAAAGCGATTTAGGCGATGATATCCTAGAAGAAATGTTGACTGCAAGACCCCCACCTCATGAGCAAAGTGAATCAAGAACTAGTACGAGCAGTAACGTGGCTCCTGCCCCTTTAGGACCAAGTATAGTATAGATTGAGGGACCTATGCAAATACTTCAATTTTTTCCACCAGTTGTGGCTCAACAACAAGTTGCAGTTTCTACTGTGACTAGTACTCCTGTAGTGCATAATTCAGCACAAACACTAACAGTAAATGCACAGACTTTACCTAGGCCAGTTACAAATGTCCCACAGAATTCACAGATTGTTGTGTGGAGACCACCACAAACAGTGCAAGCACTTATGGATGGAGGAACGCTGGTTTTTATAACAGTTGTGACCCCCGTAGGAAATAAATTCTACTGAGGGTGGAGGTATTCCGCCTTGGTTGGAGGAAGCAGCAGGGATCAGAAAGATGGAAAGCACAGAATTGCAAGCTAATTTAACTTTAAACATTACCAAAATGAAAGTGGAATTGGAGGAAATAATAAGAGGATGGTTAGAATTAGAGCATTTAGAGCAATATCAGAAGAAAGAGTTAGTTTACTTGTATAAAGAAATTGCCAGATGAGCAGCTGTTACACATAATAAATTGACGGAATTAGCCCAGAAATATGGAATTGATCTTTCCAAAAATGTACATTCATAGAAAAGTTATATGGTTCGATTGGATGATGTACCAATTGATATGAATACAACAGGAATGCAGTGGCATATTATGGCGCTAGTAAAATGCATTCGCAAATTGGGTAGACTGAAAAATTGGAAATTAAGTGGACAAAGAAACATGAAAAAAAGATGGAAGCTGAAGCAACAAGGAAGAAAGATGAGGAAAATGAGGGAGAGACTACAACATACCCCTTAAGTGAAATAGCAGGAGGAATGCATGTACATGTGCCATGGAGCAGAGGCGATCTTGCAGCATTTAGGAACAATTTTCCAAAATTGAGAGACAAACCTGTGCAGTGGTATTCACAAGTAGAATGATTTATAAATAATTTGAAGGTGTTGTGGGCTGATTTGGATACTTTCTTTGATATTGTAGTGCCAACTTATTTGTAGGCTGAGTGTAAGACTGCTGTACAATGGCCACAAGAGGAGCCTGTGAAGAATATTAGTACTAGTGCATCATCTCCTGTGGTTATGGAGCAATATGAAGCAGTGATTACTTTCCTGAAGGGCCGAGTGCCACCAAAAGATTTAGACTGGGTTAAGATTAATTGAACGACCCAAGAACCAAAAGAATCAGTTCATGAATTTTATGAGAGACTGTTATAGGTGTTTCAACAGCATAGTGATTTTTGTGTCTCAGTTTGTCTTAGGGCTTAAACCAGAGAATAGTTTGAAATAACTCAAAGCGTGATCTGCTGGCAGAACAAATTGCTTTATGAAGTTCTGAGATACGTGAAATATGGCAGTGACAAGCTGGAGATGAAGCAGAAAAAAATAAAAGAGAAATTTATGTTGGCACAGATGAGGTTTGCTCAGAAAGGTTTTCAGAATCCTTCTTTTACAGGGAATCAAGTAGGTATGCAAGATGTTGTCATTCCACAAGTTGGTTTCCAGGGTAACCAAAGAGGGTTCAGTGTTCCTCAGGGTAGAGGTAAAGGTGCTCCTGTTAATACGGGTTCAGGAACAGATATTGCTGCTATAAAAAAAGGTTACTCTTTGTCACATCTGTCACAGAGTTGGGCATTGGAAGAGGGAGTGTAGATATAATCCTGCTAATGCAAATGGAAATGTACAAATGCAAAGAGGAGTGCAGATGCAAAACATTACCGCACAGCAAATGCCTATGTCAGGGACAAGTCCCAATGATGACAGGTCCACCAGCTGAATTCATTCCACAAAACATGGGAATCCCAGATTCAATTTAAATAAAATGCCAAAAATTAATACTAACTCACTTCAAAATACATGGCAGCAACTTCCTAATTCAAATCAAAATGCTTTACAGCACTATCCCTTTTTGGAAAATGATGGTTCCATTTCTGATGTTCCCAAATCAAGGTGCCTGAGACAGGAGGAAGAATGTATATTTGGCGCAATCTTAGTGATAGACCAGAGTGGCTCATATGTAGATGCTGAAGTGTATAGCCACTGTATCATTTCTTATTGATACAGGTGCTACTTGATCTACTGTTAGAACAGTAGAAGCCCCAGACCTACCTCTCTCAGGGAAAAATGTCCAAGTTGTAGGAGTAACGAATAAACAGTTTACCAATCCAATTTCAGAGAAGGTCCGGGTTAAAATAGGTTTATTTGAAGAAAAACAGCGGTTTGTAGTTTGTGGTTTAAGCCCTATAAATTTGCTATGGGGAGATTAATTGTGCAAGTTAAATTGTAAGTAAAAGTAAGGAAGTATTATGCTTGTAGAGCGCACCAATGCCGAGGCGTCTTGGCTCTGAGGGAGGACACCGGTTTAGCACAGGAGAGGTACCATTACTTCTGCCTAGTAAATAGCCACGTCTTCAGCAACTTCCTGAATCGTGGTCTGGACGGTTGGAGTCTGATATCGTCCGGTAACTCATTCCATAGTTTGGACGCATGGTATGTCAGGCTCCTACCCCCCATCTAGCTCTATGTATTCTGGGAATCTGGACTAGACCTTTGTTGGCCGATCTAAGATTGCTCCGATGAGTGTACTGCTGAAATAGTTTCTGTAAATCCGCAGCTCCTCCCCCTAACTGAGTTTTATGTACCAAGCACAAAGCCTTAAACTCAATTTGCTGTTGCACCTGCAGCCAGTGAAGAGTTTTAATGCTGCCAGATATATGGTGGAACTTAGGAATATTCAACAGCATTCTAGCTGCAGCATTTTGAATAGACTGCAGTTTGGACAGTTGGCGATTGTTTATGCCCATAAAAAGGGCATTACAATAGTCAATGCTTGAACGGATCAAATCGACAACAACTGATATCCGTAAATCCGGAGGGGTAAAAGGGAAAGTTTTTCGTATGACTTTCAACTGGAAGAAGCAAGCTGATGTAAACTGGTTAATTTGGCCTAGGAAACTCAGTTGATCGTCCAATAAGATTCCCAAGTTCCTGACCTTTCCTGCGGGTACAGGGCAGTTTCCTGCCTCTGCCGGCCACCATTCCTGGTTCCAGAGCGGTGCACCAGACCCAAACTCCATCACTTCAGTCTTTCCCGTATTTAGCTTGAGATAGTTCTGGTGCATCCAGTCCATGATATGTTTTAGACAGCCATGGAATTTTCCCGCAATGGTGTCTGCATTTGAAGAGATGGAAATTACCAGTTGGGTGTCATCAGCATGTGACACTAGCGAGAAGCCATGTCCTCTGGTTAGCTCAGCCAGAGGTGTCACATAAATGTTGAAGAGTGTTGGGGACAGTGCTGACCCCTGGGGAACTCCACAGGGGAGGGATAACTTCTCTTATTGATGGTTGTCCCAACATACCCTTTGTTCCCTATCCACGAGGAATGAGGCCAGAAGACTAAGAGCCATCTCAATAACACCTATTGCCTTCAGCCTTTGAGTCAATACCTGATGGTTCACGGTATCGAAAGCGGCTGAGAGGTCTAGGAGGATTAGGATGGCCTTAACTCCACTGTCCAGTTGCCTACGTATCTCCTCCGTGGCCATAATCAGGGCTGATTCGGTGGAATGGTGTTGTCTAAAGCCGTGTTGAGAATGGTCTAAGATGTTATTTAGCTCTAGATAGCCCATTAAGTCTTGATTCATGGAACTTTCCAGTATTTTTGCCGCTAGTGGCAGACAAGATATGGGCCAATAGTTTTCGATCACGTGGGGGTCCAGAGATGGTTTCTTTAAGATTGGCCTGATACATGCCTTCTTCCAAGAGGTGGGGAAGATTCCTGAGCTCATAATATTGTTAAGAAGTGGGGCCAGTTGGGTACTAATTTTATTCGAGATGAAATGTATAATCGCCGGCGGGCAGGGGTCTGTTGGGGACCCAGATTTTGCTGCTAGTAACATGTCATTTGTTCTCTCCGTGGATAGAGGGGGAAAAACTGCTCAACTGATTTGACGTGGACAGCCTAGTAAAGCTAGCTAACTCCTGCGTGCTAGTACTACAGGGGCTCGGAACTTTTCCTGCCAATTCGTCATAGATCAGTTGTATTTTTGTCTGGAAGAAACTTGCCATCTTGTCGCAGAAATTCTGGTCCGGAGCAAATTGATTTTCTAGGTTTAGTTTGGATAATGCTGTGACCGTCTTGAAAAGCTCTCTTGAGGAGTTTTTTGCCCCATCTATTTTACTAGTAAAGTACAGTTTTTTTGCATTTATGATGGCTCGCTTGTACTCCTCTAAGGCAAGTTTGTAAGGCAATTTACTCAGTTCGCTGTAGTCTGCTCTCCAGGCCCTCTCTAAGTGCCTGCACCTGATTTTTATGGCTTTAAGGTCTGGATTATACCAGGGGGCAGAGGCCCTTTTTCGCCGTTGTTTATTTGATCTGAGCGGAGCTAATTGATCAATTGCCGCTTGGATCCATCCATCCATATTATCAGCTGCCTCATTAACATTCGTTCCTGGAGACGGTGGACTTATGTCCAACAACTCTATTAGCTCTTCTTTCCTGATGTTATGCCAAGGCCTGGATTTAACCTGGGGCAGGATCTGTCGCTCTCCTTGTAGGAAAGTTTGAAGGAGATGACATTGTGATCCGACCAAGTTACTGGAAATATTTTTCCAACTGAGATATTAGGGTTATTAGTGAAGATACCATGGGCCTTATGTGTAGGTTCTGAGACTAGTTGTGTAAGCCCAAAACCTTCTAAGTTATCAACCAGTATGGCTGTATCTATGTTTTTGTCTGCTTCCAGGTGGAAATTGAAATCCCCCAGTATAGTAAATGTTGGAAAGTCCAGACATGATTCCATGAAAGTCTGTAAACCCTGTAGGAAGAGCTTCTTTTGGGCCGGGGGTGGGTATAGGAGCAGGCCAGGAAAGGAGGCAGTATTGGAGAATTTAATATTAAAATCCATGGCTTCTGCTCCTGGTAACTGGCAAGACGCGAAAGTGGCCTTGAAAGTGGATCGATAGATAATTGCTATGCCACCCCCTTTTTTCCCTGATCTTTCAACACTGGCCAGGGAGTAACCTGCTGGTGTAACAATAGACCAGTCAGGCTCCGAGCTATCCGTAGCCCAAGTTTCAATAAGGAAAACCAAGTCTGGGTCTAGGGTCTGTAGAAAAAGTTCTAGTTCATATTTATGCTTAATAGCCGATCTTGTGTTCAGCAATATAGCATTTAGACCTCCCACCTCTAATTCGCGATTAGTATTGTTGTTTTTTGCTAACTTGTGTGGGCAGTGCTGAGCTAAGGTGGTTTTAGTAGTAGTATCCTTCCGAGGGTTTGGAAAGTTCTTGTCTTTTATCAAACAGCAGGTGTTTGGGGTGGAAGTAGGTGCGATGGGGTCCTTAAATGAAAAACTGCACCCCGTACACTGATAGCCGTCATTATTATTCCTCCCAAGCCATCTGGCTGGGTTGCAACACTTACCATTATTATATGCTTGTAGCTGTGTTGCAGAGTAACTAATTCTTGGAAAACGAGCAGGGGTTCTGGCGCATGGCGCACTCCGGGCGCTGACGGGGGCAGACGGGCTTGCCTTTGGCACGCCGGTGGCGCGCCCGCTGCGCGCATCCGCTGCACGCTCGGGACTGCATTGCTAAAATATGCCCCGGGAGCCGGATCCGGAAGTGAGGAACTGGAAGTGCATGAAAGAACTGGACCGCTGACTTCTATGATGGCGACCCGGTTTAAGAAAAGGAAAGTGAGGCAAGGTAGAGCTCTTTCCGCACAATAGAGGAGAGACCTCGCGGCGGACCGAAGAGCAAAGCAAAAAGGTAGGGGAAATGCTCACCCAGACAAATCCACTGGTCGGAAGTTTAGATTTCACTTAGGCTTGAAAAGGATTAAAAAGTTAAAAAGTAGCACCAGTAAAAACAACGTGAGTACTAAAAAAGAGATGCTTTAGTGCAGAAGTGCAAGTATGCCACATCCGTATTAGCTCTAGTCACACGTACGCGCCTTACTTCACCTTGCGTCCGCTGCGCGCTCAGGACTACATTGCTAAAATATGACCCGGGAGCAGGATCCGGAAGTGTGGAACCGGAAGTGCATGAAAGAACTGGACCGCCGACTTCTATGATTGCGGCCCGGTTTAAGAAAAGGAAAGTGAGGCAAGGTAGAGCTATTTCCGCACAATAGAGGAGAGACCTCAGGGCGGACCGAAGAGCAAAGCAAAAAGGTTGGGGAAATGCTCACCCAGACAAATCCACAGGTCGGAAGTTTAGATTTCACTTAGACTTGAAAAGGATTAAAAAGTTAAAAAGTAGCACCAGTAAAAACAACGTAAGTACTAAAAAAGAGATGCTTCAGTGCAGAAGTGCAAGTATGCCACATCCATATTAGCTCTAGTCACACGTACGCGCCTTACTTCACCTTGCGTCTATTTACTGTACACCGGAAGGTGTAGCTTTTCAAACCCATGATGAGGATGTGGAATTTAAAATGATTCAAAAACAGACAGCTACAGGAATGTTTACTTCAATGACAATTGAAGAATTACCTGCTGATTTCAGAGACACTGTGAATACAGAAGTCTGGGATCTCACAGGAAAAAATATCGAACTAATTAAAGGTGTAGAACCAGTCAGGATTACTGTAAAGCCAAAAGCAGTACACCCCAGAACACCACCATGCCATTTCACTGATGAGACAATTGCAGGAATAATGCCTGTAATAGAGGACATGTTACAAAAAGGAATTTTGAGGGAATTAATTGGGAGTCTATGAAACTCTCCGATTATGGGTTTGCAGAAGCCCAATGGAAAATACAGGATAGTGCAGGATCTTCGAAAGATTAATGAAATAGTTATCCCTAGTTCCATGGTACCAAATCCACCCACAACATTGTTTCAAATATCATGTACTGCAGAGTAGTTTACTGTGATTGACTTGTGTCAGGCTTCATTTTCAGCGCCTTTACTTGAAAAAGACCAGTTCCTCTTTTCTTTTGTGTTCCAGCAGAGAGTATTAGCATGGTGTCATGTCCCACAAGGGTGCACAGAGAGTCCTTCTATCTCAACCAGATTCTAAAAAGAAATCTGCAGTCATTGCAAATGCCCTACAGATCAGTACTTGTACAGTACATAGAAGATCTGCCTCAGAGACATGAGAAGCTTGTAAACAAGATACCATTGCCTTATTGAATCACCTGTCTGAGAACGGACACAAAGGGCCCAATTACGATGTCGGGCGGACCGCAACTGACCGACCAGGGGTTGCAGTCTGCCCAGCATCTGCCATTGTGGTCCGCCCACCACATTATGATGTGGCAGGCGGAGGCATCGGGTGTAGGGACCATCCGCTGCAATTTTCGACGGGCTCAAGGAGCCCGTCAGATCGTCGGAAACACTCCTACTCCCATTGTGATGGCAGTGCCAGCCTCGGCTCTGCCATTGGGATTATGATGTCCCTTTCTGACAGCCTTTCCATGTTGGCCTTTCCGACATGGAAAGGCTGTCCGAAAGTGACTTTGGGGGCCCTTAGCAGGGCCCCTGTCCCTCAGCGGCCTAAACATCCTTGTGCCGTGTGGCAGGCATAGTGAGTATAAAAACATCCATCTCACAATTGCAGCTTGTGCTGTGGGCCCATTCCGCCCGCAGCAGAAGCTTGCAATTATAAAATGGATTGTTCCGATCTACTATAGGTTCCAGTCGGCTACGGCATCCGCACGACATCATAATGATGCCTAAACTGTCTCCAGGTAAACTGCAGTACTGTCAAAATGAAGTTCAATATCTGGGACACATAATTGAAAATGGAGCTAGAACGGTGTCGCTAGAGAGAGTGGAAGCAATTCTTCAAATGAATCCACCTTGAATTCAAAAGGAATTCAGGATGTTTTTGGGAATGGTTGGCTACTGTAGACAGTAGATGCCAAACTTTTCCCTGGTGGCAAAGCCTTTACTGAGGTTGATATCTAGAGATGTGTATGATCCGATTCCATGGGACAATGGCTGTATGAAAACCTTCCTAGAGAGGAAAGAATAATTGTGTCGTGCCCTAGCACTAGGAATGCCAGATTATACAAAAAGAGTATTTTGCAGTGAGAGAGAGGGCTGCGCTCTCTCAGTTCTGACTCAGATGCACGGTGTTGCTCGAAAACCAGTGGCATATTTTTCTACCACCCTTGACCCTGTAGCCGCAGGTCTTCCAGTTGCCTTAAAGCGATTGACATGGTAAGCACTAATCTGGAAAAGAGTGGGAACATAGTATTTAGATATCCTTTAACTGTTATGGTCCCACACTCAGTGGAGCTTCTGTTAACATGAACGAAGACCCAACACATGACACCCAATCGCCTGATAAAATATGAGCAGACTATACTGTCTTCTGATAATGTTATTTTAAAAAGCTGTCAAATACTTAACCCATCAACTGTTTTGCCAATGAATGATGTTGTTTGTGATGAAATTGAACATGGTTGCCTAGATGTCATGGACTTATGCACTAAGCCAAGACCTGATATTCAGGGTCAACCCCTGATTGAGCCCAACCATGTCCTTTTTGTAGATGGCTCATGTCTAAGAAGGGCACATTGAGAGCAGTATATGCCATGTGCACTATAATGATGTTGTGGATGCTTCCTGGCTTCAAAGAGTTACCTCAGTACAAGTTGCAGAATTGATTGCCCTTACTAGTATGTGCAGTTTAATTGCTCAAATGAAAGTGACTATATTTACGAATAGTCAGTATGGTTTTGGTGTTGTCCATGATTTTGGGCAATCATGGTCACAAAGAGGGTTCTTAATTTCCTCAGGTACTCCAATCAGAAATGGAATGCATGTTAAAAATTTGTTGGAAGCCTTACAGTTATCTGAAGAAATTGCATTGGTTAAATGTGCAGCTCATCAAAGTGGTAATGGCTATATTGCCATGGGAAATAGATATGCTTATTCAGTGGTGCGGTCTTGTGCTTTGCTGGTCTGCACATTTCATGGAAATTTTATATGTGAGTTGAAAGAGGAAACTTCGTTCACCTTGTTGATGAAAGTGACTGATACTTAGTACGAATTAAAGAGGGTACTCAAAAATGTTTCAGAAGCAGAGCAGAATAGTTGGATCAAGGTGGGTTGTGAGAAACATTCTAATGACATTTAGATGTCAGCTGATGGGAGACCAGTGTTGCCAGACAGTTTGTTGTTCCCAATGACAGGGTACTATCATCGATAAAAGCAAACACAAGGAGATGATGGACGGAGCGCTGAAACTTTTCAGTCACTCACCCCCAGTCACAGATCTGGGTTGAATCCATCACCGTTCTTTAGCTCACTTCGCCACCCCAGTTCAGACACAGCTATATGCAAATCAGTCTTGACCCTGTGCCTCATGGGAACAGTCCAGCCCGAACTGCCAAGCCATGTCTTCCCTGGACCGGAAACAAGCATCCTGGGACCGGTTTTGGGCTAACAGCCCTCATTAGCCAGGCTAGCTTGATTCCAGTGGCAAAGTGAGCAAGGGACCCACGTCTGGGCATACCCTGCCAACTTAGGGCGAACAAAGCAAACACAAGGAGATGATGATCATCGATACACACATTTAGGCAGAGACGTCAAGGTCAGACATTGTCACCAGAATTGGCCTAATCCAAGATTTAGAATGCTGGCAGAAGAAGTTTGTCATAGATGTGTATATTGCAAAAAATGCATGCAGGAAAGAAAACACGTCACATTGAGTCACATAGGGAGCTCAGGTGGTCCTTTAAACAGAATGCAGATTAATTTTATCGAGATGACTTCTTAAAATGGGCTGAGGTATATACTGTTCATAGTGTGTGTCTTCTCAAGATGGGTGGAAGCCTACTCACCCAGAAGAAATGACAACCTCACTGTAGAAAAACTGTTACTGCAAGCATTGATCACACATTATGGCATGCCAATTTCTCTGGAATCAGATAGCGTAACCCATTTCAACAAAGAGGTCCTGAAGATGATTTGCACAGCACAACAGATTGAGCATAGATTACTTTGCAGTTACAGACCTGAAGCTTCTGGAATAGTTGAACAGGTCAACGGGACCCTTAAGTCAAGATTAGCAAAGGTTTGTGCTTCAACATCACTGACATTGCCGAATGCAGTGCCTTTGCTATTAATGAGTATTCAAAGTATCCCAGATAGAAAGACCAGCTTATTGCTGCACAAAATCCTGATGGGCAGGGAAATGAGGTTGCCTGCAGTACCTGAAAATGCACTTTTGAACATCACAGATAAAATGATACTCGATTACTGCAAAGGATTGGCTGATGTGGTCCATTCTGTCTCTTACCAGGTTACAGCTGCCAGAAGAGATCCACACCAAGAAAGGTACCATGACCTAAATCCTGGAAATTGGGCCATGATCAAGAAGCACGTTCAAAAGACTTGTTTGGAACCGAGAAGGAAAGGCCCCTTCCAAATATTTCTTGTGAGCAATACTGCTGTTAAGTGCACTGGAGTTCTGAATTGGATCCATGCTTCTCACATCAAGAAAGTGAGAAACCCAGAAGAGGCAATTGTGGTCTTTGATCCTGAATGAAATACATTGGTGGCTGCATCCAGGCCAGTGGAACAGCCAACACAACGGAAGCAAGAGGAAAGAGATGAAGATTTGCAATTGAAAAACAAATTCAAGTGCCTGAAGTTACACAAAGTGGCATCAAGTTCTCAGAGACTGATCTTCGAAACAAAAACATTACTGTTAACATTTATCAGTACAGCTAGAAGACCAAGGTGAAGGAACAAGCACTGGGATAAGGAGAGTCACCCACAAAGCTGAATGGACACAATCCAATGAACAAGAAAGACTGAGAAGGAGTACATCAGTTGGGCGAATACCATCAATTATAGCTGAAGAAACTGAATCAAGTGATGAAAGTGGTATAGAGCAAAATAGACAATCCCTCAGAAGATCAAAGATAGCAAGGATACCTTGTCAAAGGTATTCAGCACCTGAATGGACATACTATGTGGATAAAGTACTGAATGCCACAGATGATCTATGTGATGTGAGATCTCAACAGTATGAACCTCCAAGATTTATAGCATTGAAAGGAAAAATTTGGAAAGACTGATAACTGAGAACTATCGAATGTTGAAAGAAACAATAACTGATCAATGAAAAAGAACTGTCCTGTTACACCTTTAATATTTTAATTTCTTATTTTACAGAAGATCAACCTAGGCCCGAGTGTGCTGTAGAAGAGTAGGGATAACGATATAGAAGAACACGGAGTAGGGTTAAGGATTGTCTAATTAGAAATCTGAACTACTAAAACTAGTTGTCTTAAGAAGCTACTTATAGAATTCTTTGCTGAACTACTGAACTTTATTACACCTATCCTGATTCAAGAGAAATGTGTTGCATTAGAAATAAGAGTAAATATATTATGTGCTCAATCTTCCTAATACCAGTGGGATTTTATTTAACCCCAGTAGTAGAGCATAGATCAAATAATACAAGTAAGGGCCTGATGAGCGAGTTTGGTGGTCTGACCGCCATACCGCCATGTCGGCGGTCCCAAGAAGACCACTGAGCTGGTGGTCTCCCGCCCGCCGTATTACGATGCATGCAGCCCAAACCGCAGATCGCTTTCGACAGAGTGGTTCCCGCCTTAACCGCAGTGGACTGCAATGTTGGCGATGCGTACTTGGACACCGCCAGGGTTTCCTACCAAAACAAAAAACCGTTGTACAGGCAGTCCCCTAGTGGTGGTTGCCCAATGGTGGTAGACTGCCATGGTACGCTCACAGCAAAGCACCACAACAGTGCCTATTGGATGGATTCAAAAATGACACAGCTGATGGCAATTGGTCAAGTGGACACACCGGCAAATCGCACTATAAAACACACTCCTTCCCAGACCATGACTTTTTGCCTCTACACTGCAGCATACCAAGACAAACTGCAAATTTCATCACATAAGGCTTCCCTTTTTTCCCCAACTATCCCATTTAACACCTCCACACACTTTTGTTTACATTTTACATGATCATCCCTTGGTGTTTTTGTTAGTCATTGTCACCCATTTTAATTTTGAGTTATGTTACGCACAAAAATTCCACGTTTTTAAGAGGCTGAATTGTAGGTCATGGTGGATGAAATCATAAGAGTAGAGCCACAATTGTTTGGAGCCCAAGTCCAACATTCTCCTTTCAGTAGGGAAATGGAAATGTGGACCAGGATAGTTGACAAAGTAAATGCTGTAGGTACCACCCTGCGCACAAAGGAGGACATTAGGAAGAGGTGGCACGACCTGAGGGCAAAGGTCTGTTCCTTGGCCTTCAAGCCTCAACTGGAGGCCCAGAAGACTGACAGTGGTCCTCCCAGCACCACATTACAACTCTTTCCCTGGGAGGAAAAGGTCTACACTGTCCTGAATTCTGAGGGCTTGACAGGAATATCTGGGGAGTGGAGTCTGGTAAGTTACACCTTACTGTCACAACACTTCAGTGTTCTGTATGCTCTCATCTCAGCGTTTGCTAATGTGTTCTCTATCTACTTTCCTAAAATGCAGTACTAAAAGAATCAGAGATGTTTGATTGTCAGTTTCAATGTGTATTGTTGCATCTAAGATCACATATATCACTCTCTGTTACATACCACATGTTGCAATGCTGTCTGTAAGTATATTACTACTAAATGACCATCCCAGGACCCTTGATATGTGTCAATATGTAAATGTATGGTCCAGCCCAACTGCATTTTGGCAACAGGTATGTTACACTAACCATTTGTCATGTGTTGGGAAGTAGTGATAGAAATTACTACAACTACCATGAGGCCCTGTTTCTGTAACTCTAAACATCATGCAATAGTGTTGTTTGCCTATACTCACGTGTCAGCCATGTTACAACTGATGTTCACTTCTCATGGAGTTAACCATTTATCAAGTGTGGGGAAGAAGAGATTGAAATGACTACAACTACTAAGAGGCCCTGCTTCTGTAACTCTAAACACGATGCAATAGTGTTGTTTGCCCATACTCACTTGTCAGCCATGTTACAACTGATCTTCACCTCTCTTGAGTACACAATTTGCTAAGTGTTGGGAAGTAGAGATTGAAATGACTGCAACTACCATGAGGCCCTGTTCCTGTAACAGAGAACAAGATGCAACAGTTAGTTTGCCCATACTTACTTGTCAGCCATGTTACAACTGTTTTCCACTACTCAGAGACATGTCTGCCTACTTAGCTTGATGTTGTCCTGGTCTCCTCAGCTTAGACTATTGATGGCATGAGTGATGTCACACCAAGTGTGTACCACAAATATATGTAAGGCATGAAGGTAACTCAGCTGATTAGAAGTGGCAGGTGACCCATTGACTCTGCACTGCTCACATGTTGACTAATGCTAAATATACAACCAAGTTGTGTGTTCGCCTGTATTGTACACAACTAGGCCTTGGAAGGGTCAAACACACATGTTACTTCTACACTATGTTGGCTTAAAAGTTTGGGAGATGTCATGTTCATTTCTTAATCCAAAATGCAACATATCAGCACATCTAATGAGCTGATCAATTCGCCTACATGTATTAAATTTCTCCAAATGTCTTGTAAACAAGTTCAATACCACGGAAATATATGACAATAGTAATCTCTACCTATTTTAGTTTTTCCTAGGTCTCTACTTACTGTGACACAAATGACGTGGATGTAGATACCACACTTCCACCAATAACAATGTTCTCTATTTCTCAACAGGTTGATCTGACACAGCACCTGGCCAGAGCTTGGCCACCGAACAGACTTCCACTCTACCCCAAGATCAAGCCCTTTGTGATGACAATACTCCTGGAGATGTGGACGTGGATGTCCTTCCTGGCACTTCTGGTCAGCCTGAGCAGATGGCAAGAGTGGGTCTTACTGTGCCCACAACAACACCTCCCACCCCAGCTGCAACACCTCCGCCAACCCCCCCAACGTGTGTACTTAGCACAGTCACTAACATCTTGTGCCCACCAGTCCTGGATTCTGAGGTGACAATCACCAACCCAGTCACTGAGGAACCAGGACCCAGTGGAAAGGTGCAGCCTTGGCCAAGGGCACAGGCTTGTGGGGGTAGGGTTCGTGAGAGGGTAACTGTGGGTCTGCTGAGTGAGGCCACTGTGGCAACTCACACTCAGGCCATCATTGACCAAGTCTTGGGAGTCTATCAGGACTCCCAAGGCGTGATGGGCCAGATACTAACGGAAATCCGGGAGATGAAGCAGCTGCAGAGGGACATGCGCCAGGAGCTGGTCACCCACAACACCAACACGGGCCAGCTGATTGGGGTGCTGCAGGACATCAATACCACCCTCTGCTTGGCTCTTCCACCACCATCTACGCCATCCCGCAGTCCAACTAAATGTGGGCCATCTCAAGAGCGGCCTGTGCAGGTAAGAGCGGTGGGGCAGTGGTGCTTGGTTGGAGGGGAATTCGACAGACGACCACAAGGCAAAAATAAATAAATAATTAACCCTCCCCCACAGAAGAGGACATCCATCAAAAAATCCAGGAGGTGTAGATAGCAAGACACCCACCACCACCAGTAACAAACCTTGCACCTAATTTCCTCCAGTGTGTGCAACACATTTCCTTTGTGGACTATTTCTGGACACTTTTCCATTTCTGATGAGAGTAGTATTTTGGAACTTGAACTTCAGACAATTTGGCATCTACACCTATGGCTTCATTAACCACAACTGACTTCTTCACTTTTGGTTTTCCCCTGTTTGGTTTTGCACATTGTTTATTTTCTTCATGTTAACTGCCATAAATGCACTAGTCACAAACTCATTGCCTCCTGTAGTACCTCTCACAGCTAGCAACGTATATATGTACTTCCATGTGAACTTCACAATGCCAAAACAATTTACTTGTGTAAGCATGGATATGTTGAATGTAAACAATGTTCAACTCAGGATCACAACCATGTCACACCAACACATACATACAAGTGCCTTGTCTTATAACATCTTTGGGGCTGATTACGATGGCAGTTGTAGACACCTCCGCGGTGCTGGCGGTGGCGTAAAATGCCGATTTAGTTACTCTGGAAGCGGTCATAGTGACCGCCATATTACAATGGGCAAAGATAGCCCATTTCCCATCCGTCACAATGTTTCCGGATCCGCCAAAAATTTCGTTACGCAACGGTGCCGGAGGGAGCCAATAGAGAAAGCCAGCCTTGCGGAATGACATTCCGACCGCCAACCAGATCATGATGCGTTAAACAGCCCATCAGAATGCGATGGAAAAACCAGCTCATCGGCGATGGCGGAAGCACAACTACGGAGAGAGAAACTCGAGTCAGAGACACCTCCTGCTCTACAAGCCCTGCCTCTGCTCTACCTGATCCACTACCAGCAGATAAGATGCCGTCATGGTCAACAGCAGAGGTAAGTCCAAAACATGTCCCCGCATGCAACCCCTTGACAACAACAACAACAACACACAGCAATCGCTCAGGTATAATTTACCCGCCAACATCGGACACCCTGATGGACACAGGAACATATACCACAGTTAAAGTACCCATTTATGTCACGAAGGTACATTGTCACCTCAGCATCCGGGGCACCCATCTCCATAGAAATGATGCTATCTAGCCCTGTTGTGGCGGTCACGTCACAGCAGCGGTGAAGCGGTGGCCAAACTTGCCCATATGGTTGTAGAAGTCCAGCACATGGTTCCAGGCTACCATGATCCTTATACCATCCACCACCCCACAAACAATCAAAAAGTGTATCCAGTTAGCACAACATAGCTGCTGCAAGGAGTCATGTGCAGGCACAGTGTATATAGTGACATTTCTGTAGGATCATGAGAAAATGTATAGCAACAGGAGTGACGGATGAGGCAAGAGTCACTTCAAAGGGACAATAGTCATCATTACAGTCAAATCAGGGTCAGTCCACATCCAAGGTGGAATAGAGGAGGCCTGAGCAAACAGGATGTGTATGGGGAGTTCACAGTAAGACACCAAGGTGTTGGATGAGTCAGAGAGCAAAGGTGGATGACATATTAAGATATCCACCACTGCCACATAATCACAGTTCAGCACACACCCTAAGCAGACATTACCAGGCTCAACACATACAGTGTCTGACCATACCACATAATGACAGCCCATATCATGCAACACTATAGAAATTCTCTGACTCAAATAGCAAACTTAAAGTAAGCATCACTGTGCATTTGTTTCATTTGTGTACTGCTGCACTAAATGACCCCATGTGAGTATGTCTTGCACATCAACAACACTGACTACCCTGCCACTTCACTGAACACCTCCACACCATTACTCCACCTCTCCAAAGGTAGCACCAACTAGAAAATATTGAATAGATGCCAAAGTGTTAGAAAGGGTCCATCTTGGTAGCAGTAAATTCTGACCTAAGACTCATTACAACCCTCCTCTTCCTCACAGCTGCCTTCCACTCATGTGAATAAATGTGAGTAATTGAATAAATGAAGAGTCATTGTGCAGATTACCAACCTTGAAACTGGTCAGTCTCCATGTTAAGTCCTTGATACAGCTCACAAACTCTAACTCAGCCTCCTACACAAACTATAAGTCACCAGCACTGTATGAGAACAAGTAAACTATTCAAAAGTGGAGGGAACAGTACAGGAAATGTATGGAGAAATGACTGGTACCATATGTTCATGGAATGTAAGAGGTACCACATATGACACTACACTTAGGACATCAATTAATAAATGTGTGGCACAGAGATTCTAATTGTATGAAAGTTACCATCAGTTCAGTACCACTCTGATCCAGCAATGCAATTAATACATTTGACCACACTGAGATGACCTGTCATTAGCCATACAGTGACCAGCACCTCATTTGTCTTAACTAATATGTCATGTGTATGCCACCAGCACAACACTCATGGCACATGCTGACATACCATGGCTGTCAAACTTAACAATAACCTTCACACATACCCCTCACCTACCCATATTCCACCTTCTCTGCTCCACACCTGGGACTGTCTCTGATATGGGTGAAAATGAACTCACATGAGTTCCCTGCTACACAATGCTACACCCTGGTGTGTATCTCAAAATCTCAGTGTTAAGCTCAAGGATGTCTGATTGAATGCTGAACTCAACGCAATTGCTAAACACATGTATCACAGACCACACCAAAAGAAGTCCAACAAGCATGGCCATGTGCAGCAAAACAGTGGATAGCCAATCTGCTCCCAGTCCTCCCTGGAACAGATATAATTTCTCCTCTGGCCAACTGCACACACTGCATAATCCAACCTAATCAAAATTACCATAAACAAATGACACATATAACCACAAATTGTGTGCATCCAGACCAATCTGCCAAGACAGCCATCGACACTCCACCGGTTACAAAGTAAACATGGTATCAGTGTGGCGCACAAGCATTCCCACGCATAATCCTGACAAGTGACTGTTCAAAGATAGGGGGCCATAGCACTATTGTGCACACAAAACAAGCAAATAAACAAGACTCCACATTGCCGTATGTGACATGCACACAAGAAATGCACAGTACAAAATCAACACCCATCTGAATGCATTCAAATACACACACTCCTCACACACAATGTCCTGCAAAAACAACATAACACACACATGGACTTGACAGTAGAAAGAGCCAATACAGGCCAAAGACTGCATACCTCACCAACAAATTCATACCATATGCACATCCCAAACCAATCTCAGCTAGACATCAGGGGGACTCACACCTGGCAAGGCCAATGCATCATCCACTGACAGCAGTGCATGCACAGTAAGCAGTGTGTGAACACCACTAAAACCAGTATCAGACATATCTGAATTCACCACCATGAACGTGAACATCACAATTCATCACAGCACACAGATCACTTCACACACAAGAGGGTAGCAGTGCCTCAGCAAACACCCACACACTTTTGCTATCACCTACTGCCAAACAACTCAGGCAAACACATATGCATGGAACAAGACTAGAGGACTGTACTGGAAACTCATCAGTACTGTACATGATCAACCAAGAATGCAATCAAGTAGACTCAAATAGCACAAATCAAAATGTGAAACAGTGCTGAGGGGCACAGTGGTTCTGGACACAAATAATTCTCCCACAGTATAGTGTCACACTATGGTGTGGTGGGGAGGGTCAAACACTGGCATGGCGTGGACTGGAACCTTTTGGAGTGAATTGGTAAATACAGGAGGGGTATTGGACAGGTGAGGAGTGTACAGAGCAAAAAGACATAGTGGAGTATCTCACATTGTGTAGGCCTCAAATGGTCTTCTTGTGACTGGTATGAATTTGAATAACACAGAGTGGAGTAGATAAAGTGTAAAGTGACATCAATGTATGTGAAAAGTCACATATAATGTTTGTTTGCTAGAGTCAGTCAGCACAGTGAGAACAAAGGTAAGCAAGAGCTATGCCTGATCCCAAAACTCACAACACACACATTGCAGTGATACACTCTGCATACACACAAATGGAATGGCTCACAAGTATGTATACCCTAGGACTGTAAGGTCACCATGACACACTGCACATTGCTCTGGCATCAACTTCAACATGTGCACATAACCTACAGCAGGTGTCTGATCATGTAAACAAACAGGCACTCATCAACTGGATCATACACATGTGAAAGGGTCATGCTCAAGGGCACATACACATTAATACATCAGCTAATGACAGGACAATCACACTGTATGAGTACTCAAGTACACACATGTTAATGTACCCATGTTACTATGAAGCCATACCTATCCAAGATGACTACACACCTACACTGGTGTGTACACATCAAGATAGATACCCCAGATATGATGTACCCTGTCCACCCCTCAAGTCATCATGTTATTGTAAATAGCTGCTGTTGATGTAGAGCATACAAATATGACATGTTCAAAAGTAGAGCCCCAACAAATTAATGAAGAGGACAAAAGTAGACCATCACAGACAAGCATCATGGCCCCATTGACCCTCTGAGTCAATAAGCACATTAGTTGCTGTAACCTCTGGGTAGACCTGCAATAGCAACTCAAGTACATGCAAATGTGAATGTTGCATTCAGAGCATGAAACAGATGGACATATACACATACATTGTACTGCATCATTATCAAGACCAGCAACAAAGCTCAGAACATAAATATATTTTTTATTATATAAACTCTGTATCTGCATTAAAAGTGCAACGCATTAAGGGCAACGACCAGTCCAAAATACAGTCCGCACATGTGTGCATGAAAACTTGCACAACAAACTTGCAACACAGTCCACTGCCATGGAAATCTCCCCAGGATAGGGGCATCAAATGGGAAGTTCAGGTACCACTCAGGGAGGAATGGGGTGGGAAGGGGGAGTCTGCTTCAAAATTGGGGAGAACTGGAACTGGGAGGGGAATGACTGTCTGGGGTAGTTTGAGGACTGGACCTGGGAGAGGGAGAACTTGCTGAGGTAGAGGGATCACTAGATGTTGGAGCCTGAGGGCTGGCTGGACCTGGTGGAGTCGCGGCACGGGGAGGTGAAGAAATGCTGGGGGGAGGCTCAGTGGCTGATGTTGCATGTGTAGTGCTAGGTCTCACTTGTTTGGGGATCCGATATCCACTAAGTGGCTTGGGCCAAGAGAGAAGTGAGGTGGCCCCAACAGCCTCCTTCTTCCCAGAAAGTGGAGCAGGTGGTGGTGGATCTTTCCGGGAACATTTCCCTGATCTGGTGGTATGCTGGCAGGGGGGTGGCCTTTTCCCCTGCCTCCCCTGTTGTGGAGGTACTTTACCCTCTTTGGTTTTCTGTCCATGCTTCATAGCAGTGTGGGTGGGAGTGGAAGCTTTGGGCAAACCAGCACTCTGAAGTCGGGGGGGGCAGTTGTGTCAGGCACCAGGTCCACGGCAGATAGGGCAAGTGTTTGGGCAGATTTGGGATCCGTGTGGGGATGGGAGGGGTCTTGGAGGGTGAGGAATGTGAGGTATGCAATGTGGATGCATGGTCTTTGCCTTTATGTTTCTGAGTGTCCTGTGATGGGCTTGTTGTTGTGCTGTCATGTGTGCTTTTCGTGTGCTTTGGTGATGGTGTATGTTGTCTGTGTCGCTTTGAGTGCTGTTGTTGTGTGCTGCATGTGGATGACTGGGTGCCTGAGGGCTCTGGTGTGTGTGTGCTCTGCTCAGGTGGGGGCACTGGGAGGGTGGTTGCTGAAGGGACAGGAGCTGGACTGGGAGCTTAGGACTGCAGAATGGCTGCTGTCAGTGTGGAGGACAAAGACTGGACAGTTCTGTGCAGGCCACCCACATCCGAATGAATGCCCTACAGGAACGCAACAACCTGTGACAACTTGTTGCCATGATCCTGGAGGGCATTCAGGAGCGCAGTCTGACCCACAGACAGCTGCCACAAGATGTCTATGGCCTCCACACTGAAGGCAGCAGGGGAGACAGGGGCAGCAGTGCCTGGGGGCGAAGGAGACTCTGCCCTTCTTGGGGCTGCAGGCTTGGATACCAGTTTGGGGAGCAGCAGGGAGGACGGCGTGTGGTGGACGAAGAAGCAGAATTTGATATTCCTCTGCCCGCTAACACCGAGGAGTCACCGCTGGAGTGCGAAGATGTGGATGTAGGTGTTTCTGGCCCGACTCCTCCAGGGCACTCCTGTCCCCCTCCGAGGCGCTGGTCCCTTCAGTGTCGCTGTACTCCCGGGGACCAGTAATGCCAGTAGCTTCCCCAACGGGGTTGGGCCCCTCTCCTTCCCTGCCCTCGGTAGATGCTGACAGAGACATAGGTTCAGTAAAGTGGCCTGCTCACAAACATGATATGCAATACAAACAGAAATCCTTGGCCAAAAGACCCACATTTAACTTCTACATGTATGGTTTGCATAAGCCCAATCTTTTGCATGATCACCTGATGCATGGACACATGCTTATTGGACAGTCATGCTCCATGTTGCATAGACACAGCCAAATTGCTGTGCATGTGTCTACATCTACACATCACATCCTATTGTCTGTAGGCACACCTACATGCCTTCAGGTAAGAAAGCTACACATACAAATGTGTTGTGTTTCTCACACTTGAAGTATGAGTTCACTGAACCCCACAGATACAAACTGAAACATAACTATTGTTAAGTGACATTACATCCTTCCATCCAACTATGTTCGTACTGCAGCACAACTACTGTTGAACATTGTGAACCAATTTGTTGATGCATCAATTACATGGAAGTGCACACCACAAATATCTCAATGCACCCTAACATGATGCTCACTGCTGTTCACTGCCAGTTGAAGTCTCTGAGACTTACAATTCTGCATATGTTACATGGGCACATATTTTTTGGGGATAAAGTGCTAATAAGCCCCATGTACTAATGTTGTCATGAAGACAATGCACATTAGCATGACTAGGGCAATGTGACGCAAGACGCGTGCGTGTTGTGACATGTCACATACCAACACCGTTTCAGTCTCCTGCCAAGCGTCAATGATCCAAGTGTGGATGAAGCTCTGAGTGGCCTCCATAAGGACAGCCAATGTTTGCCAAAAGCTAGGTTCTGGCATCTGGCATCCCTACGTTGTGCTGACTGCTGACATCCATGACACATCAATGTCACAAAATATCACTCACTGATGTAAACCAGTAGCCACAACTTCACCATGCACTGATGCATATGGACACCCCTACGCAATGCACACATACTAAGTACCGCCACTCAGAGTAACATTGGCTTTTTCCATCAAAAGTTACAGTACAACACCTCACTTGCATCACAATTTGCCATACACACTGATCACATCCAACCAGGTTAAGCCCTCTTGCCAACCCAATCTCACAATAGCCACATTTCGCTCCATAGCTTAAAACTTCCACTGTCTAATCATCCCAGACATGTTGCAATGTAAACAATGAGTAAATGCAAATCATCCAACGCATCACTGCAATCATCACCATCTACACCATCAGCGCATGTGTGCAGTTGCTGTCACTGTGGCAGGAAATTACTTCATGTTATGCCATGCTGCTGATATTTGGCTAAATGTTTTGCTGTGATGCTGCCATCTGTATCATTTTGCTGTACACCACCCATGGGACAGGTGTAACCTCTGCTAACTCACTGCACCCTGAGTCCACATTTGTGCATGTCTCAATCCACTTGCACATCAGCAAATGAGCACAATATTATGTGAGCCACACAGCAAACACAAGGCTGACAACTGTACTGTGCTGCACACTTCGCACAACGTCTTTACCTGTGTAGGAATGGCTCAGTTCAGACAACAGTCACCAGATGGTAGCTGAAAACATGTCAAGATGATTTGCAATTACACATTTCACGTATTTCCCACATGATAATACAAACGTTTTACGCATGCAGAACCTCTGCACTTGCCCCTGAGGCTACTTAGAAGCGATTGTTTCACACTAGAGACATCTCAGAGGTTCCTGCCTTGCTCATGGCTGGGCTTAATGCAGTCAGTCATTCACCAAGCAACACTTTGCACAATACTCACCCCCAACGTGCTGATTGTTGGGCCCTCAAGCGTCCATCCAGGTCTGGCTGTGTCACTGCCAGTATGCGGACCAATAGTGCGGTCATGCTCCGGCGTGCCAACCTGCCACTTCGAGGGACCAGCCCCAGGTTCATTTCTGCAGCGTTTTTGCTGAGGCGGTAGATGTCATCCCACCTCTTGTGGCAGTGAGTATGTCACCGGTTTGAGACCCCCAGGGCCTGCACCTTGCGGGCAATGGCCCTCCATATTGCCTTACGCTGATGGACCTTGAGCTGTATGCATGGGAGACAAGATGAGAACTTTTTTAACAGTGTGTTGTGGACCATTGTGTGGTAGTCTAGAAGCATGTATATACATTCCACACACACAGATCAATGGACAGAAGAGTCCATAGACCATGTCACATACTACTCTCTGAGCAAGCTTGCTGAGTCCAATGTTAACATCTATAATGATGGACCGACTAACTGGCCATCTCATACACATGCACAGGGCGTGCCCAAAACCAAGCTGAAACAGGGCCTCATCTCTGATGCACGATGTGAGTAAGCATGACAGGCAATACACTGTAAATGATATCTAGTGGTCAGAATCACGGTGTCTGACACTATACACCCCTTAACCCCTTGGCCGCGGCGCGAATTTAGCTGCGGCGCGGAGGGGGTGGGGCGTGAGCGTGGCGCTGCCATGCTCGTGACAGAACCACGCCGTCATGAGTCACGGGCGGCGTGTGCTCATGACGGCATGGTTCCGTCACGGCCCAGCCCGCTCATTAATTCACCCGCACAGGCGGGGAATTAATGCCGCGTGGGCGGAGCGGCAGCCGCATGACGGAACCACGCCGTCATGAGCACACGCCGCCCGTGGCTCATGACGGCGTGGTTCCGTCATAAGCAGGCAAGGGGTTAATGTCCAGGATCATTGCGTATCTACACATGTCATGGAGGTCACAATTAGTTACCTGATAGTATATTCTCTCACTCATGTCACAAGGTGTAGGCCTGTCTTGTGTAGTCCTCATACCTGTAACTGCTGCATCATATATAAGAGGGTGGACTACTCATATGTCTTTCAAAGTCATTTTAGTGATGTGGCCTTGATACAGTGTGCATGTTCAGGACAAGCCTTAGGGCTTTTCACAGATGCAAATTGAGAGCCATCACAAAATTCACATGCATGTACAAGAAGAATGATGACACAGTGCATACACATGTGAGACTCTACACATAATGACACCAAAAGAAGGATGACATGTCCAGTGTATCATTTAGCAGGTGTGTGAGAGGTGAGTTGCCAAGAATCTTGACAGATACAGCCCTTGTACTCTTGTGCATACTGGGCTCATCTCCATAGTGTCACTGTCAAATCATTACACCCATTAATCTGTACCCTCTATCCAATCGACAGGTACCATCTCAACCATGATTCTATGTAACTTAAATGACTTTTTCCATGACAGTTCACAGGGAATATGTGTACAAAGTGAGAATTGCTCAAGTCATCAGTGTTGCTGTACTACTGCTAAACGACATTATGTACAAATCATCATTGCATGCAGTCAGGGATCAGGGGGAATAAGGCTCTACACACCATGTACGTGACATCATTCTGCTAGGCAAAGTGTCACTCATTTACATTACCCATTCTGAGAACAACATGTGTGATGTTTGTCTTTAATGGAGCTGCACCAGTGTCTATGGTGCCACCCTCCACACATATTCAAGTGCAACAACTTGTACATCATGTATGGCACATGCAGATGTGAAAATCTGAATGCATTCACATTTGCTTGCACTCTGAGGCACATACTAGTGTACAGTTACATAGTGTGAGCATTCGGAGCACTCAACAGAAGTTACACATTTACTTACCAGTACCTCTGGAGCACCATATAGCCGCCCGTCCTGGCTAAGGACCTCGTCCACCAGGACCTCCAGCTCCTCTGTGGTGAAAGGACGGGCCCTGAAGTTCTCAGTACGAGCCATGATTGATTCCAGAGATGTTGTACAGCAGCAGTTGGTGGGGAGTAATGGCTGGCAGCAGTGTCTGTAGGCAAGTGACAGCTCTGGCCATTTCACACACATATATAGTCCCCTAGGGTTGTTTCAGTGTTACTCTGCTAATGCCATTGGTCCGCCTCGTTGGCATTATTCAATTGGGGCCAATGCCTGGGACCGCAGTGGCGGAGCACGCCTACCGCGACGTTCAAAACTGTAAAACAGTACCGCAATGGCGGTTCCCATTGGCTGCTAGGTCATTCGCATAGGCGGTGTCACACCGTGGGTGTCAGGATGTTGCCACCACTATCTTGCATCATTCATTGCGGCCAATGCTGGTCCCTGCAGTGGCGGAGCATGCGTACCGCAACGTTCAAAATTGAAAAGCACTACAGCGATGGCGGTTCCCATTGGCTGCTAGGTCATTTGCATAGGTGGTGCCACACCGCGGGGGTCAGGATGTCTCCACTGTTATCTTGCATCATTCAATTGGGGCCAATGCTGGTCCCCGCAGTGGTGGAGCACGCCTACCGCGGCGTTCAAAATTGAAAAGCACTACTGCAATGGCAGTTCCCATTGGCTGCTAGCTCATTCCCATAGGCAGTGTCTCACCACAGGGGTCAGGATGTCTCCACCGCTATCTTGCATCATTCAATTGGGGCCAATGCTGGTCCCTGCAGTGGCGGAGCACGCCTAACGCGACGATCAAAATTGAAAAGCACTACCACGATGGTGGTTCCCATTGGCTGCTAGGTCATTCGCATAGACGATGTCACACCGCGGGGGTCAGGATGTCTCCACCGCTATCTTGCATCATTCAATTGGGGCCAATGCCGGTCACCGCAGTGGCTGACAGCTACCGCGCCGGTAAACACATTGTGCATTTGCATTCTCGCTTTGTGAATTGCATCAGTGATCCCAACACATTTAGCCAAAAATTACTTAAGCTTGTAAAGGGATTGGAGAGTGTGACATTTAACTTAGGTCTTCCCACATATGTCATTGAAGTACACATGTGATAAAATGCAGTGGTCTGTCTGTACTCACATGTCATTTTCTTTCATGTGGGCATGTATATACATTTCATGTGGATTTGGGTTTGATTGTTGGGAACATGGCAATGTGTGTAATGCAAGCTCCTCCCACAGTCATGATGGACTCACCACGTAATGTGCATATCTTTCTATACACATGCTGTATATTAATGGATTGTTGTCCAGCTTACACTCACTGGCATCATTTTGTAATGATGTTGTGTTTTGTGTGATTCAAGGTTGAGGTTGTGCAGTGACAGCAGCTATATACAACTCAGCATTGATGCTGTTAGCCACATGTGCTGTGTCATCTACCCACAGGGCTGGGTACGAATGATGTTGCAGTGTACCATATGCCACTCACATAGTCTGATTTTGGATTGACAGTAGTTAGTATGTACACCCTGGCTACCTGAATGACTACAGAGGATCAAGGTGTCTATGCATGTCACTTGTGCATTAAACTGGTTCTACAGTCCTGTCAATGTTGTTGTTGTGTGAGTCATCATGTAAGCTGTTACCCACATCTCATCTTTGACTCATTTTAGCATGTATCCCCTGCCAGGATACGTAGGAGAAGACTACCTGTGTATTGGCCTGCACCAGACCTGTTGACAATGGAGGATACCAACATCATTAAGAAATTCTGTCTCAATCGCCTTACCCTTCAAGAGCTATGTGCTCAGTTGGAGCCTCATTTGAGGCCTCACAGAACCTATCCAAAAGCTTTGACACCGACAGTGAAGGTGATGGCAGCCCTGCATTACTTTGCCACTGGGTCGTTTCAGTACATGGTGGCCATCGCAGGTGGGATGTCTCAACCTATATTCATCATGGTGTTGCGTGATGTCCTATCTGCATTGTTAACCTACAAGGACAGCTACATTCACTTTCCAAAGAGACATGAATTGGCAAATGTGAAGGGGGAATTTTATGACCGTGGTCACATCCCAAATGTTGTTGGAGCTATTGACGGCCCACACATTGGCCTTGTTCCATCACAGGCACGTGAGCACATCTCCCGTAACAGGAAGCATTACCATTCAATTAATGTGCAAGGGGTATGCCAAGCCGATCTGATTATATCCCACATGTGTGCCAAATTTCCAGGGTCTGCACATGACTCCTACATACTGCAGAACAGCATCATCCCACAATTGATGGCAAATCTTCATCCAGAGAGGGCTTGGCTTATTGGTGAGTGAGCTGTGTCAACAAGTGTGGTGTATGTGTGACATGCTGGTCTCCTGAACTAGTTCTATTACATTGTTGGTCTGTGTTTCTCACAACTAGGTGACTAGGTGACTCAGAGTATCCCTACCGGCCTTGGTTGCTGACCCCACTGAGGAATCCAAGGACGCCAGGGGAAGTCCGCTTCAATGATGCACATGGGAGTACACGTGTAGTGGAGCGAGCATTTGGACTTCTGAAGGCTAGATTTTGGTGTCTAGACAAGAGTGGTGGTGCACTGCTCTACTCTTCCCAAAAGGTGTGCCAGATCATAGTCGCCTGCTGCATGCTCCACAACCTGTACGTAAAGAGATCCCCCTAATTCTGGACAATGATGATCAGCTGGAGCCCCCCGGTTCTAATCCACACATGCTCATTGACGATGATAGTGGTGAGGAGGAAGGTCTTGACCTGCGTCAACAGCTCATCACAAACTACTTCCCTTGAGTGTAAGTTAGCATTGAACAACTATGACTGTGTCTGTTTGCTTTGCTGTTGGGGCTGAGGCCTTGATGATGTGTTGGGATGCTGGCTGTTGTTGGCACACTGCTGTGGGGTACATTGTGCATCGCTGTGTTTGTTTTTCCACCTACCTCATGTCTATGTTGATGGTGTTGGTCAGTGTTATCTGGAATGAATCTTGTACAGTGACTAGTGGTGTGTTGTTACTGTTATGCCATCATATGACAACTCAATGTTATCTTCTTGTGTCGTTCTAGGTTCCTCCGCCCTTATAATGGTTTATCACAATCAAAGCTTGTGGTACATTGGAATCTGAGTTTACATTGTACCTACTGTGATAAACATGGAACTCACACAAAGGCATAGGGGTGTTAATTGTGTTTATTTTCTATCATATTGTGTTTATTTTAACGTGAGTGAGATGTTAGTTGTGCATACAGAGTGTTTCGGTTGTCTGTGATGGTAACAGAGACAAATAGAATAGTCACCACAATAGTGGAATATCACAGTCCAACAGACTCGTGCCATCAACATGGCAATGTGGGCTCGGATGGTCAACAAAGTCAATGTTCAGTGCAACACTGGCGACATCATGGCTGGCTCAGCGACCGGGCTTGGCTTGGTGCTTTGCCATGTGATTCTCCTGTGGGGGTTCTCAGATGTCCCCTCTTGCGTTTGGCAGGGGGGCTCTACTGCAGGCTCAGAGGTGTCTGAGGAGTCATTGGCTTGCAGCTCACCCCTCCCTGTGGCCGCTGCTGAGGTGGTGGGAGTATCAGCAGGCTGGCCACCGGAGGGGTGGGGAGCCGTAATTTGAGCAGCATATATGTCCCTCAGTACACCCACAAGCTGGCCCATGAGATCTACAAGTTGTCCCATTCGGGTGTCCATGGACCTCTGCAGCAGTCGTAGCTCACGCAGTTCCTCTACAACCTGGCCCATCTGTCCCTGGTTCCATTGGTACGCTCCAAGGACTGTGTCGATGGTGGCCAGGGCTTCAGTCTCAGTGTCCTCCTGTGATTGGCTCCCAGTTGCCCTCCCACCTGCCATGCACACACAGCCTTGTGGTGTTGACTGTCCACGCACCTGCACACTGTCCACGCACCTGCACACTGTCCCCAGCATCCTCGGCATGGGTGGTGGTGTTCAGCCGCGGTCCGTGCAGGTAACAGCAGTGAGGTGGTGGGGCCAGGTAAGGGGGGATTTCGAGGGACGATGCAGAGGTAAAATTAAATAAATAATTAATTTTCCTTTGGCATCGTCCCTCGAAATCCCCCCTTACCTGGCCCCACTGCCCCACCGCTGTTACCTGCATGGACCGCGGCTGGTGGTGTTGGTAACCACTGAGACAGGCACAGTGTTGCAGGCAGCGGTGTTGATGGCGGAGGTGGTTGCTACACAGGTAGCTGTTGCAGGGGTCTGCGTTGTTGTTGTTGCTGCTGTGTTGAGAGTGGTGGTGGTGGTGGTGCTGCCAATGAGGACTTGAGACTGAGTATGCCCTGGCAGTCCTGAAGGGCTAGGTTGGTGCTCCTCATCCGAGAAATGGAGAGAATCTGCATCTGAGAGTTCATGTTCCGGGAGGGGGGGGGGGCGCCAGCTGTTGATTGCGATTCACCTGTTGAGCAGAGGTTACATTGTCAGCATGTTAAGTATACTCCCCAAATTTGGTGACCCAGTTTTTGATGTTTAGTGGAGAAGACCAAACTTTTCTCATTGAAAATACTTGGCATTTGTAACAGTTTATCTGCAGTATGACATGATGTAGATGTACATACATAACTTGTTAGTGAGGTGACATGGCAATACCAAACATTTGACATTTACAGATAGTGTGTTTCCAAGGACATGTCATCATCTACAATCTTGGTGCTCATTCACTTTAGTTTAGGCAGGGATATGTAGACTTTTCTAAGAATCAGTTTCAGCTATGCAGAAACTTCCTAATTTCTGTTGGCCATTTTGCATTGATACCATGTGAGTTGTGTCCTTTGACTGAGTGTCCATGCATGTGTTGTGTTCATATGAGCCTTCATGCTTTCAAAAACTGTGACTTACACATTGCATTTTGCGCATAGCGTGATTTGGCTAGGCATTTCTTAACATGTGACTTTGTGATTCAATGTGTGATTTTGGAGAAATATACGTGAGCAATGCGGTGTGCACACTGCATGTGACATATGGAGCATTACAGAGTTGGCTACCAAGTGAGGGATATGGTGGTCATGTTTCTCCATGCTGTTTGAGAAGGAGTCCAGAGGGCCTTGTGTGAGTTGCAGTGTTTTTCTCAATTCTCAAAAACCCTCTCCCTAGTGAGCTGGCTACCGACCTGTAAGGAGGCACTGGGAGGGAGATGGCTGGCAGATGGATCTGGGGTGGGGAGGGGGCTCCATACTGTTTGGGAGTAAGGACAGTGTGCATGAGCTGGCTACCTACCTGTAAGGAGGCACTGGGGAGGGAGATGGCTGGCAGATGGATCTGGGGTGGGGAGGGGGCTCCATGCTGTTTGGGAGTGAGGACAGGGTGCATGAGCTGGCTACCTACCTGTAACGAGGCACTGGGGAGGGAGATGGCTGGCAGATGGATCTGGGGTGGGGAGGGGGCTCCATGCTGTTTGGAAGTGAGGACAGGGTGCATGAGCTGGCTACCTACCTGTAAGGAGGAACTGGGGAGGGAGATGGCTGGCAGATGGATCTGGGGTGGGGAGGGAGCTCCATGCTGTTTGAGAAGGAGGCCAGAGGGCCTTGTGGGAGTTGTAGTGTTGTTCTCATGACCCAACAACCCCCTCCCTAGTGAGATGGCTACCTACCTGTAAGGTGAAGCAGAGGAAGGAAATGCTAGCCATGTGAGACATGTTTTTGAATGATTGCATTGTACATAAGTTAATATTTGTCTGGGAATTGAGGCTTAATGGTTGTGCCCGACAGTACATGAAAGTGTGAAGGGATTATTTTGTTGGTACTTACCAGGCTCCACTCCCCCAGCTATTCCTGTGAGACTCTCTGGATGCAGGAGGGCAAGCACCTTCTCCTCCCATTCAGTGAATGTTAGTGGTGGAATGGGAAGGCCACCGTCAGTTCTCTGAGCCGCCTCATGGTTCCTGTTGGCACAGTATTTCACCCTGCTCTTGAGGTCATGCCAACTCTTCTTGATGTCACGCAGTGTGCGCAGGGTGGTCCCTACTGCATTGACTTTGTTGACAATCCTGTCAAAAAGTGGGGTCTCTTGGACCATTGTTCCAAACATATGTGGTTCTACTCTAATTATCTCATCTACCATGACTGACAACTCATTATCTGTGAATTTAGGCATTTTTTCTGTGCCTCGGTGTATGCTGTGCAAATATGAGACAAGTGCCGGGAGGAAGGTGCAGGTGGAGGTGTGTAAGGTGTGTCAGGTGTGTGGGTTAAAAGTCTTGGTGTGTGTTGATGTAGGTGGGTGTGATGGTGTGCTGTGTGCTAAGTTGCCTCTCCTGACAGCTGCGGTGTATGGCCCTTCAATGCTGTTGTTTTGCAAAGGATGATGGTCAGGGAAGGGGTTGGTTTTATACTCTGCTATGTGGGTGTGTCCACATGTGGAATGACCGTCAAGTGTATTTTTCCATGCTGACCAGGGCTTTCATTGCTTTTAAAATACTTGGGGGTGTGTCATTAGGGTGCATCAGATGTAATAGAGAGAAGCGGAGAGAACCGGCCCACTTGAAGGCCTGGTTATGACGTTGCATTTGACCGCCATTCATCTTGCCTTAGCGCGACTGCATCTGTCGTAACGCAATGCTCGTTACTCCAGCTCTGCCATCTCATCCTAATTTGCCATGTGGTCATACCGCTGCAGTTTCTGCCTTTTTGGTGCATTACACAGCTTTTCCATCTGCCGCGGTCGGATTTTCTGCATTTCCGACCGTGGCGGGCAGTGTTTTGTGAAATACGACCGTCGCGGTCGGATTTGACATGCATTGCATCGTAATATGACCGCCGGAATTGCCGCGGGACGTGCAGGCGTTTTTTTACCGGAACCACGGCGGTCAGAGGGCTTATCCGTCCGCCATCGTAATGAGCCCCTTTATTTCATTGTTCCAATCATAGGCTGACACGATATCAGAAACATAGCAAATCATACCTGACTCAAATATTCTGTGTCAGTGATCGCATTTTCAGGTGCAGACCTGAACAACATGGAAAGAGAGGATACATCAGACAATTTCCTTTTAAATATGCAAAATAAAATTGGTCTATGTCATCAGCTGGAGCCATATCGCCTACATATAAACCAATAAACAGAACATGGTAGTACAGCAGTTTCTGATCACAGGCTCATTCCAATCAAGTGTTGCACCATCTGTTAGAATGTCTCAAACAAATGTCAGTGATGTACCACAAGTACTTTGGCCTACAATGAGGAGACACATCAACAGCCACATACAGTTTATACACATTGAGGATTTAGCCAATGTGAAGGGAGACTAGCATGATTTGGGCCCACAACAAAAATGTTTTTGAGCACCTGATGGCACACATATTGTAATAGGACCACCACATGACAAGGAACATGTTCAATGAATTCCTCTTAACTTCCATCCTATCACTGTGCAAGCTGTTTTGGTACAGTTTTTGCACACCCAAAGTCTGTGACAGATATTCCCAGGAACAATCCATGTCCACTATGTACATCCAAACAGCATCATATACCTGCTAATGTCACACCTCTGAAATGTCCAATTGAAGATGACATGGTGAAGGTACCTAAAATCGACTAAAACAAAGAAATCAGCCGTGAAACCATGCGTATGACACAAATCACATAGTCAACTTCTTGAGTACACAGTCCATGTCAAAATTCTAAGCCAAACAAAGCAACACCAACAAAGTGAGCATATGTCAATATTTTGCTCCACAAACACCTTTCAGCAGATTTTGCCACAGATTTAGATTCCTAATATTTTCTCTAAACATCCTCCTCACATCATCACAACAAGAGTTGCTTTAATAGTCAAAGTGATGACATCTCACAACATACTTACACTCATGCAAAGAAGTTGTCAATGAGATTGTTAGACCTGGCATCCTTGGCATGGTTCTCCCTTCCATTTTTTTCATAATGCCTCCACTGTTGTCAATATGTTTTTGCTGGACTAGATGCTCATGGGCACTTTGCCACTGCTAATCAGTGCCAAAGTGCAAGTGCTCCCTATTGTAAATTGTGATGTGAATTAGTGACTCCATGTTTGGCTTATTTGAATTACTGTCAGACCCTAGTACAGTGCACTGAGTGTGCCCAGGGCTTGTAAATCAAATGCTGCTGGTGGGCTTGCAGCACTGGTTGTGCCACCCACAGAAGTAGCTTGTAAAGTGTGTCTCAGGCCTGCCATTGCAGAGCCTGTGTGCAGTCTGTGACTGCCATGTCGACTTGGTAAGTGCACCCACCTACCAGTCCCCAAACCTTCCCTTTTCTTCATATCAGACACCCCTATGGTAGGCCTATGGGCAGGGTGCATTGTAAGGATAAGGTGGGACATGCCTGGTGTGTGTGGCATGTCCTAATAGTGAATTACAGCCATTTTTGTTTTTCACTATTGCAAGGCTACCTGTTCCCCATAGGCCAGAATGGGCAGTTTGATTATAACATCTTATAATCCTAAACTGACTCAGGGAACTAGGTAGAAATTCGAGTTTAGTATGCCTGAACTCAGAATGATAAAATACATCTTTTAGTGAAGTTGGTTTTAACAGTTTGGTTTTAGAAAGTGGGTATTTTCTTGCCTAACTATCCAGCCTGCCTCTGCCAGCTTGTGTATTGTGTGTCTGGTTTGTGCGTGACAGGGGCTGGGGGTGGCCACAGGAGACAGGGTGAGGCAGCCCAGGGCTGAATAGAGAGATCTGCATCCAGAGTGGAGGGAGGAGTCACATCTGGGTCTGAATAGGGCTGTGCCTGCCTGCCACAATGCTGGCTCCACCCCCTGCCGGGCGTCTGAGTACCCTGCCCCACATTCTGAAAGGAAAGAAGGAGTCATGTACACAGAGTGCTCCAAAGCTGCACAGAACTGGTTTAACCTAGGCAAAGGCCTCTCTGCCTTCAGAGAACAAAGAGAAAAGGAGTATAAGTACTGGGGCCCAAACCCAGGAACTTTAGATCACTTTTGGGAACAAGAAGAAACCTTTGCTGAGGAGCGGAACCAAGAAGAAACTGAGGAGAGACTATCCCTAAGCCTGAAGTGCTGCTTGGGGGATTGGCCTGCAGTGGTTTGCCTGACTGCCAAAGAAAGGAGAAAGGAACTTTTGCTTTGCTGTGACTTTCATCAACTTGTGAAGGATCTCCAAGGGCTTGGAAGAGAGCTTGCCCCTGACCGAAGTCCCAGGACCATTGGACTTCACCCCCTTTGTGAATTGCTGCTGGAAACTCTGTTTCAGTGGCTACAGAGGTAGGGAGCTGTGACCGACTCTCCCGACCGGCTCGGTGTCCTGCTGGCACCGCATCGAGCAACGCCTGCATCTTGCAACGCACGGCCTTGGTCTCACCGACTCCGTCAACGAGCCGCTGCCTGCACCGTAACCTGTGAGCACCGCACCTTGCAACGCCTCGCTACACCGAATCCATCTGGTCCGACCGACACGGTCACTGTTGCTGAGTTCGAGTCCTGTGACCGCACCGGAGTTGGGCACCGCTCGCACGCTTCGCGACGCACCGCCCGACTCGCACCGCCGTCCGGATTGATCGACGCCAGCTCCTGAATCCGGCTCCGTCGCCGCACCGCAACCTGCCAGCACCGCATCGAAGCACCGTCTCGCCCTGCAACGCACGGCCTTGGTCTCACCGACTCCGTCTCAACGACGTCAACGAGCCACTGCCTGCACCGCCTCGAGGGACAACGCGTCCTGCACCGCTTCCATTTTGCAACGCAACCGCGACGAACAGCCATCCGGCTCGCACGCCCGTGCCTGCCGCTTCAAGTAAAAGGTACTGTGACCGAGTCCGCCTACGCTGTGTTGGCCTGTATCGACGCGGTCAGCTGGATTTGATAGACTCTGTTTGTTTTTTACATCGCAGTAGCCGGAGAAGGCTACCGACTCGCACAGAACCTTGAATTAAGCCTTTTTGATAAGAACTAAGTATTCTTGACAGCATTGTGGATTATTTTTTTCATTTATGGTCTTGTGGTAATTCTATATAAAATATTCTTATTTTTATAAATATACAACCTGTGTGGTGTCCATTTGTAGTGTTGTCACTTGATTACTGTATGTGTTCACAAATGCTTCACACACTGCCTCTGAACTAAGCCTGTCTGCTCGTGCCAAGCTACCAAGAGGGTGAGCAGGGGTTATTTCAGGAGTGTACCTACTTTCCCTGACTAGACTCAAGGGTCCCTATTTGGACAAAGGTACCTACTAGGCCTGGGCGGTAAATTCCGTTCCGCTCGCGGAATTTGCGGAATTTGGGTAATTTCGCGTTCCGCGGAGAATGCGGAATTGCCAAAAATTCCGCGATCCGCGACTTCGCAGAGTTTTTTGCTTGTTCGCGCTTTCCAAATGCGTGTTCGCAAGATATTTCTCCCCGAGCACGCAAACAGCGTTCGCGAACAGGAAAAAAGCATCGCGAACGGGCTGAACAAGCAATTCCGTGTGTTCGCGGAACTTTTGCGTGCTCGCGGAGATGTTTTACCGTTTCGCGGAGCTTTGCGTAGCGCGACTACGCAAATTCCGCCCACCCCTAGTACCTACCTCTGCCAACTAGAGACCCCCAAATCTAACATTGGTGGTCAGCGGTGAGGATTCTGGACTTGCATTTGTGACTCATGTACAGTGATTGGTGAACACTACTTAGTGAGTGCAGACCAAAACGCAACCACATACTTTTATAGCATTTCTTCTGGGATTTCCTATTTTTGCAACTGCCAAGTTTAATCACCATGGAGAAACCAGCATCAGTAGCCTCTGTTGAGTGTGATTGGGAAGAGGAGAGGCTAGAATGCTACACCCTCAAGCAGGTCAAGCATTTCTGCAAAAAGTTTAAAGTGTCCATGACCGGGCTCTCCAGGAAGGAGGACCTCCAAAAGGCACTGAGGGCCTGGGTCGAATCAAGGAGTGCCCCTGTGGAGGGGGCTGAGAATGCAGAAGGGCAGCTGGAGGGGCTATTGGGTCTAGGGGCTAAAAGACCACCTTCCCCAGTAGGTAGCAGTGTTTCTGCCAGAGGTCTGTCTCCAGAAGAGTTGGAGGACAGGAAAGAGAGTAGGATGCACGAAATGGAGCCGACCAAGCTCAAGCTGAATGAGCAGTTAGAATTTGAAATGCAAACTAGGAAATTAGCCCTAGAAGAAAAGAAAATGCAGTTTGAACATGAGAAGGTTTTGAGGGAGTTGGAATTGAAGGCCAAAAGCTTAGAGATTACTCCCTCTGGTGGCAGTGTACCGCCTGTGCCTGTTGAAGCTAGGGTGTATATTCCCAAAGATGTGGTGAAGGAGTTTTTTAAAAATGATGACATTGGGCAGTGGTTCAAAGCCTATGAGGTAGTCATGTCTTCCCACCGGGTCTCTGAGAAGGATTGGGGAGCGGGGTTGTGGGGACGGTTCCTTAGTGAGGGGCGGGATACCTTGTTGGATTTGCCCTCTGAAGTCTATAATTCATATAGCCACATGAAAGATGCATTGATGACTAGATATGGTTTAACCCCTGAGCTTTATAGGCAGAGGTTCAGGAACTGTAAGAAGATTGAAGGCAGTACCAGGGTTGAATATGTGACCTTCTTTTGCAGAGCCTTGGATGGTTGGGTAAAGGGTAGCAAAGCGACTGATTTTCAGGCGCTCTTTGATTTGATTGCCTGGGAGCACTTGTCCAGTAATTGTTTTCCTGAGCTACGCCAGCACCTGATTGATAGTAAGCTGACTAACCCTAGGCAGCTTGCTGAGGAGGCGGACCGCTGGGTGAGTACCCGGGTCCACAAGGGTCACGTGGGAGACTCCGCCAAGGGTGGGCAGGGTCCCCAGCAGAAGAGTGGGGGGACAAGGGTAAACAGAGGGAGTTCCATAAAGGGCCCCAAAGTAGACCCCAAAGGAACCAAGGGAAATGTTCCCAGCCTCCCCCTGAGAAGAAGCCAGTGGCCCTGACAGGCCCCCCTGTTCACCAGGGACCACTGGTGTGTTACAAGTGTGGCGCCCCTGGCCACAAGGCAAATGATCCTCGTTGCCCTTTGCATGGAAAACCGGCACCCACTGGTGCAGTCCCCCGGCAGTTGGCTAGTGTAGCCCTGGGGGAGGAGTGGGGTGCCCAAGGTGGGGGGGATCCCACAGTGTTTTCCCTTGTCTCATTAGGAGACTCTGAGATGGTCCCTAGGACCCAGCTGCCTGATAACACTAAAAAATACAGGCAGTGGGTGACCATCAATGGCCATAGGGTGGAGGCTCTGAGAGACACAGGAGCCAGTGTGACAGCTGTCAAGTGTCACCTGGTGTCTAAAGAGCAGGTTGTCCCTGATGCATTCTATCCGGTTGTTGCCGCTGACAACACAGAGAGTCACTGTAAGGTGGCTCAGGTTCCCTTTGAGTGGGGGGTCTCGGGTACTCTTCAAGTAGCTGTGAGGCCAGCCATGCCTGTTAACTGTTTGTTAGGGAACGATTTGGAGAGCTCACCTTGGGCTAAGGTGGAGCGGAGTGCGCATTTAGAAATGTTGGGCTTGCCTGATTGGGCATGTGTGACCACCCGGTCAATGGCAGCTAAAGGTGTTCAAGAGGACCTGGAGCCTGAGAGGGAGGCCCAGGTGCCTGCCGGAGAGAGAGGAGGCAGGGGGTGCGGGAAACTGGCCCCCCGAAGTTCCCACGGTCCAGGAGGAGGTAGACCCTGAGGGGGATGCCCTGGAGCCTACAGGGGAACAGGTAGCTGAACTGGGGGACCTACCTGAGCTGACCCATTGGCAGCAAGAAGGAGGACCCTCCAGGGATGAGTTCTGCGAGGAGCAGAACACATGCCCTTCTCTCTTGGGTCTGAGGCAACAGGCCACAGACCAGGCAGCAGGTGATCAGTCTGGATCACATTGGATTTACTGGGAGAATGGTCTCCTGTATTCAGAGCCTAAGGTTGCTGAGCCTGGGTCAGCCCGTGTGCTGGTGGTACCCCAGCGCTTCAGAGCCTTCCTACTGGGGTTGGCTCATGATGTACCGTTAGCAGGACATTTGGGGCAGGACAATACCTTTGAAAGGCTTGTCACCCATTTCTATTGGCCCCAGATGCGCAGGAGTGCCGCCACTCACTGCAGGACATGCCAGACTTGCCAGGCAAGTGGAAAGAGTGGGAGGAAACACAAGGCTCCTCTCCAGCCATTCCCTGTGCTCAGCACCCCCTTTGAACGGGTGGGTATTGACATTGTGGGGCCACTGGACCCCAAGACAGCCATGGGCAACAGGTTTATCCTGGTCTTGGTGGACCATGCCACCCGGTACCCTGAAGCCATCCCTCTGAGGACAGTGACGGCCCCCGTGGTGGGACGGGCACTGATGGGAATTTTCTCACGTGTGGGATTCCCTCAAGAGGTGGTGTCTGACAGAGGTACCAACTTCGTGTCCAAGTACATGAAGTCCCTGTGGCAGGAGTGCGGTGTAACTTACAAGTTCACCACTCCTTACCACCCTCAAAGAAATGGGCTGGTTGAGAGATTCAACCGGACCCTCAAGGGCATGATTATGGGTCTGGGACGTCCTCTTACCTTGCCTGTTGTTTGCATACCGGGAGGTGCCACAGAAGTCTCTAGGGTTCAGCCCCTTTGAGCTCCTCTATGGACACCCGGTGCGAGGACCTCTGAGTTTGGTCAAGGAAGGCTGGGAGCAATCTCCCAGGAAACCTCCCCAGGATGTATACAGTTACATGCTGGCCTTCAGGAACCAGACTAGGCGTTTCAGAGAGCTTGCTGAGGCAAATCTGGAAGCCAGCCAGGAGGAGATGAAGCGGTGGTACGACCCAGAATGCCACTCTGGTCGAGCTTCAGCCTGGTCAGAAAGTGTGGGTCATGGCCCCTGTGGAGCCTTGTGCGCTCCAGGACAGGTGGACCGGCCCTTTCATGGTGGTGGAGCGCAAGAGTCCAGTTACCTACTTGGTGGACTTGCAGTCTCCCAGGAACCCCTTGCGGGTCCTGCATGTGAACCGCTTAAAGCCCCACTTGGAGAGGTCCCAAGTGGGCATGCTCTTAGCTACAGATGATGGGATGGAGGAGGAGACCGAGCCTCTTCCTGACCTCCTGTCAGCCCAAGAGCAAGATGGATCAGTGGAGGGAGTAAACCTCTCTACCTCCCTCACACCTGAGAAGCAGGGAGACTGTCGCCAGCTGTTGGGACAGTTCCATGACCTGTTCTCCCTGGTTCCCAGTGTCACTCATTGGTGCGTCCATGATGTGGACACTGGGGACAGTCTTCCTGTGAAGCACAAGGCTTACAGGGTGACTGACAGGGTCAGAGCCTGCATCAAGGAGGAGGTCTCCAAGATGTTTGCGCTAGGGGTGATTGAGTCCTCTAACAGCCCTTGGGCCAGCCCAGTGGTCTTGGTTCCAAAGGCTGCCGCACCTGGTGCCACACCAGAACTCCGGTTCTGTGTGGACTACAGGGGACTCAATTCCGTCACCAGGACTGACGCCCACCCCATCCCCAGAGCTGATGAGCTCATAGATCGGTTAGGGGCTGCGTGGTACCTCAGCACGTTTGACTTAACGTCTGGGTACTGGCAGATCGCCTTGACTGATGGGGCAAAGAGAGGTCAGCATTCTCCACACCAGATGGGCACTACCAGTTCCGGGTGATGCCCTTTGGGATGAAGAATGCCCCTGCCACCTTTCAGAGGTTGGTCAACCAGGTGTTGGTTGGACTGGAGGATTTCAGTGCCGCCTACCTGGATGACATCGCAGTGTTCAGTGCCAGTTGGGAAGAACATCTGCGCCACCTCTGGGAAGTGTTGATGGCGCTGCGGAGGGCAGGCCTCACAATCAAGGCAAGTAAGTGCCAGATTGGGCAGGGTTCTGTGGTGTACTTGGGACACCAGGTTGGGAGCGGCCAGGTGGCACCCCTCCAACCGAAAATTGATACCATTCTGGCTTGGGAGCCCCCAAGACCCAGACAGAGGTGAGAGCCTTCCTAGGACTCACCGGGTATTACAGGAGATTCGTCAAGGGGTATGGCAGCATTGTTGCCCCCTTGACAGAGCTGACTTCCAAGAAGCAGCCCAGGAAAGTGATTTGGACTGACGCCTGTCAAAAAGCTTTTGACACCTTGAAGACTGCCATGTGCACGGCGCCTGTGCTCCAGGCACCCAACTTCTCAAATGAGTTCATTGTTCAGACGGACGCTTCAGAGCATGATGTAGGGGCTGCTCTATCACAGATCAATGAGGAGGGCCTAGACCAACCTGTAGCCTTCATCAGTAGGAGGTTACTTCCCCGGGAACAGAGATGGAGTGCTATTGAGCGTGAGGCATTTGCTGTGGTCTGTGCACTGAAGAAGCTGAGACCATACCTGTTTGGGACTCACTTCCGGGTTCAGACAGACCACAGGCCCCTCAGATGGTTGATGCAGATGAGGGGTGAGAATCCAAAGCTGTTGAGGTGGTCCATTTCCCTACAGGGAATGGACTTTACGGTGGAACACCGCCCTGGTACAGAACACGCCAATGCTGATGGTCTGTCCAGATTTTTCCGCCTTAGTGATGAGAACTCCCTAGGGGTAGGATAGTTCTCCCCACATTTCAGCTGGAGGGGACACGTGTTAGACCTGGCATCCTTGGCATGGGTCTCCCTTCCATTTTTTTCATAATGCCTCCACTGTTGTCGATATGTTTTTGCTGGACTAGATGTTCATGGGCACTTTGCCACTGCTAATCAGTGCCAAAGTGCAAGTGCTCCCTATTGTAAATTGTGATGTGAATTAGTGACTCCATGTTTGGCTTATTTGAATTACTGTCAGACCCTAGTACAGTGCACTGAGTGTGCCCAGGGCTTGTAAATCAAATGCTGCTGGTGGGCTTGCAGCACTGGTTGTGCCACCCACAGAAGTAGCTTGTAAAGTGTGTCTCAGGCCTGCCAATGCAGAGCCTGTGTGAAGTCTGTGACTGCCATGTCGACTTGGTAAGTGTAGCCACCTACCAGTCCCCAAACCTTCCCTTTTCTTCATATCAGACACCCCTATGGTAGGCCTACGGGCAGGGTGCATTGTAAGGATAAGGTGGGACATGCCTGGTGTGTGTGGCATGTCCTAATAATGAATTACAGCCATTTTCGTTTTTCACTATTGCAAGGCTACCTGTTCCCCATAGGCCATAATGGGCAGTTTGATTATAACATCTTATAATCCTAAACTGACTCAGGGAACTAGGTAGAAATTCGAGTTTAGTATGCCTGAACTCAGAATGATAAAATACATCTTTTAGTGAAGTTGGTTTTAACATTCTGTGTTTGAAAATACCACTTTTAGAAAGTGGGTATTTTCTTGCCTAACTATCCAGCCTGCCTCTGCCAGCTTGTGTATTGTGTGTCTGGTTTGTGCGTGACAGGGGCTGGGGGTGGCCACAGGAGACAGGGTGAGGCAGCCCAGGGCTGAATAGAGAGATCTGCATCCAGAGTGGAGGGAGGAGTCACATCTGGGTCTGAATAGGGCTGTGCCTGCCTGCCACAATGCTGGCTCCACCCCTGCCGGGCGTCTGAGTACCCTGCCCCACATTCTGAAAGGCAAGAAGGAGTCATGTACACAGAGTGCTCCAAAGCTGCACAGAACTGGTTTAACCTAGGCAAAGGCCTCTCTGCCTTCAGAGAACAAAGAGACAAGGAGTATAAGTACTGGGGCCCAAACCCAGGAACTTTAGATCACTTTTGGGAACAAGAAGAAACCTTTGCTGAGGAGTGGAACCAAGAAGAAACTGAGGAGAGACTATCCCTAAGCCTGAAGTGCTGCTTGGGGGATTGGCCTGCAGTGGTTTGCCTGATTGCCAAAGAAAGGAGAAAGGAACTTTTGCTTTGCTGTGACTTTCATCAACTTGTGAAGGATCTCCAAGGGCTTGGAAGAGAGCTTGCCCTCTGACCGAAGTCCCAGGACCATTGGACTTCACCCCTTTGTGAATTGCTGCTGGAAACTCTGTTTCAGTGGCTACAGAGGTAGGGAGCTGTGACCGACTCTCCCGACCGGCTCGGTGTCCTGCTGGCACCGCATCGAGCAACGCCTGCATCTTGCAACGCACGGCCTTGGTCTCACCGACTCCGTCAACGAGCCGCTGCCTGCACCATAACCTGTGAGCACCGCACCTTGCAACGCCTCGCTACACCGAATCCATCTGGTCCGACCGACACGGTCACTGTTGCTGAGTTCGAGTCCTGTGACCGCACCGGAGTTGGGCACCGCTCGCACGCTTCGCGACGCACCGCCCGACTCGCACCGCCGTCCGGACTGATCGACGCCAGCTCCTGAATCCGGCTCCGTCGCCGCACCGCAACCTGCCAGCACCGCATCGAAGCACTGTCTCGCCCTGCAACGCACGGCCTTGGTCTCACCGACTCCGTCTCGACGACGTCAACGAGCCGCTGCCTGCACCGCCTCGAGGGACAACGCGTCCTGCACCGCTTCCATTTTGCAACGCAACCGCGACGAACAGCCATCCGGCTCGCACGCCCGTGCCTGCCGCTTCAAGTAAAAGGTACTGCGACCGAGTCCGCCTACGCTGTGTTGGCCCGTATCTACGCGGTCAGGTGGATTTGATAGACTCTGTTTGTTCTTTACATCGCAGTAGCCGGAGAAGGCTACCGACTCACACAGAACCTTGAATTAAGCCTTTTTGATAAGAACTAAGGGGCCGATTATGATGGCGGGTGGACTTTGTCCGCCTGCCATCGCCCCGGTAAATGGGACCGCCCGCTATGTGTGCGGCGGTCCCGCACATGTGATTAGGATGCCACCGCCACGGTGGCGGTGGCATCCCCCATTTCCAGCATTGTGGCGGGCGGTGCTCACAACACCGCCCGCCACAGTGCTGGAAATGTATGTTGTGCATCTGCATGCACAACGTGACAGGCACCGCGCGGTGCCTGCCACCTTGTGCATGCAGATGGTACCCCCCATGTGCAGCCCCCACCCCCCCAACAGCAAAGACCGCGAGCCTTTCCATGGCGGCGACGCCACCATGGAAAGGCTCATCTCTGCCGGCATCATAATATGGATGGCGGTGTCTTGCAGACACCGCCACCATATTAAACCCTTTTCCGCCCGGTCGACTGTTCGGCCGGGCGGAAAACATGCGGACGGTCTTACCGTCTGCCGGGCTCCCCTCCGCCATGGTAATATGGCGGGGGGAATTTGTTGGCGGACGGGTGATTATGGCGGGCGGATCGCCACCGCCATGCGGGCGGTGGCAATCCGCCCGACATCGTAATCGACCCCTAAGTATTCTTGACAGCATTGTGGATTATTTTTGTCGTTTATGGTCTTGTGGTAATTCTATATAAAATATTCTTATTTTTATAAATATACAACCTGTGTGGTGTCCATTTGTAGTGTTGTCACTTGATTACTGTATGTGTTCACAAATGCTTCACACACTGCCTCTGAACTAAGCCTGTCTGCTCGTGCCAAGCTACCAAGAGGGTGAGCAGGGGTTATTTCAGGAGTGTACCTACTTTCCCTGACTAGACTCAAGGGTCCCTATTTGGACAAAGGTACCTACCTCTGCCAACTAGAGACCCCCAAATCTAACAGAGATCTTGACGCAAGTCAACTCCTTCCACTTCACCACTATCATTATTTAGCCTTTCAGGATTCTCACGTGGTGGCACTTCATGGTCCCCAATTTCTGCGATATAAGGGATGTTCCATCGCAGGGTGATTTTGTGGAGCTTGCAGCAGGCCACGGTGATTTGACACACCTTCCCGTGTGAGTAGAGGAAGGCTCCCTCAGTCTTGTCCAGACATCTGAATCTGGCCTTCAGGAGCCCAAAAGTCCACTCCACTGGCCGCCGTGTTCTTCCATGGGCCTCATTGAAGTGGACTTCCACTGGCGTAGTTGGATTCCTCAGCGGTGCCAACAACCATGGACAGTTGGGATACACTGAGAATATTAGATGGAAGAAAGACATAAGTAAAACAATAAGTTACACACTTTCTGATGATACAACCTGACATCACCCACACAAAGTTAGGACAGATCATACTTATCAACAAGCCAGGCCTTCTCCGGTAGTAGTTGTGACATCACCTGGGGTATGGTGCTGTTCCGCATTATGAAGGAATCATGGTCTGATCCTGGGAACCGGCACAGATGTTTGAGATGTATAAATCCAGTAAACAGACAACTTGCACGTTGGTAGAATGTAAGTGCTTCCTGTTACGGTACACTTGTTCCCTGGCTTGCGGTGGCACTAACACAATGTAGGTGCCATGAATGGCTCCAACCACATTTGGGATGCAACCAAATTGATAGAAATCCCCCTTCACATTTGCTAAACCCTCATCTCTGGGGAACTGGATGTAGCTGCCAATGTGTTTCATCATTGCTGAAAGCATGCCTTGTAGTACACCAATAAACATTGGTTGTTACTTACCACCAGATAGAGCCACAGTGTACTGAAAGGAACCTGTGGCCAGAAAATGCAATACTGCCATAAGTCTCACAATAGGTGGAATACATGTGGGATTAGTGTTTTGAGGAAGGAGATCAGGCTCCAAATGACATAAGTCCTATGTTGTTTGCCTATTTAAACAAAACTTCTTGATGACATGCCTTTATTCCATGATCTGAAAGTGTGGAAATGGGCAGTACACTGAAGGCTGTCATCTCCTCCCTCTCCTAGGGTAACTATGTGTGGAATGGAGACAATGTAGAACATTGATCACAGTGTCCAGAGTAACATATATGTAATGGTAGCCAAAAGTATTATGACAAGACATAACTTGTTCAGAAAACATTACACATAATTCACATAACAATTGAATGCTGTCCAGCATCCACCAATAACCCCCATTGTGGCCTTCACATGTGCCTGAAACATAAATGTGCACATTGTACATTCGGAAATGTGATATTAGCACAATAATGATGAATTTAGGAAATTGTAGGTCAACAACCGTCAACCGCGGAGTACAGTGCACCATGCACATTTTGCCTTTATGGACAGTAATGCACTACACAGATGATTTGTGTTCTGGAAATTACATGGCAATGGAGTAGTCCAATTGTAAACATGTTAGCCCTCATTTGGAGTGGTGGTGACGCACTTAACAGTCACCAATACTGTAGTTGCAACCGCTAAAATCAAGTACGCTGAAAAAAAAGTTGTTTTAAGCTATTTTAAAGCCTTTGTTCTTAACTTGCACTCCGCACTTTGTGCTGTTTTACCTCAGTCCACCCCGGTCCGTCACGGCAAGTGCCGATTGTACGGAGGGTGTTGAGGGCGCCTCAGAAGCTACTACACTTCCGGTCAGAGAGGCAGTTCCGGGGGGTGAGCGGGCTAGTCGCTCACGCCGCACACCCTTCTTAAGCCTCTGACAGAGCGGACACGGAGTCTGATGCCACAAGACTACCCCAGCTCTACCGCCGTCAAGTACGCTGAAAAAAAAGTTGTTTTAAGCTATTTTAAAGCCTTTGTTCTTAACTTGCACTCCGCACTTTGTGCTGTTTTACCTCAGTCCACCCCGGTCTGTCACGGCAAGTGCCGATTGTACGGAGGGTGTTGAGGGCGCCTCAGAAGCTACTACACTTCCGGTCGGAGAGGCAGTTCCGGGGGGTGAGCGGGCTAGTCGCTCACGCCGCACACCCTTCTTAAACCTATGACAGTGAGGACGCGCAGCGGATTCGCGCAGCGGGCGCGCCGCCGGCGCGCCAAAGGCGCGCCTAAGGCAAGCCCGTCTGCGCCCGTCCGCGCCTGGACCGTGCCTAGGGCCATGACCCCTGTGCAAATAATGGGAATTCCTGATAAATTAATATACTCTAGCAAAGAATTGCATAAACTTAGGGTCAAAACTTGTTGCCCCACATTGGATTTGCAGGTAGAAGCTAAGCAGTGTGTGCATTGCCAGCTACCTCTTAGTTTTAGGAAAATTAGGGCGCTAACACTACAGCGCATCCATCCGATCAGGATGGCTACTAAAATAGTCAAGGCAGTGCTAATTAATGCACGCTCATTAGTAAAACACAACACTGAAGTGGCCGAACTAATTGAAACACACAATCTTGACCTAGTATTCATCACAGAGACATGGGCAGATGGTGCCTCAGACGCAGACATAGCTCTAGCTCTACCTGGAGGCTATTCAATAATCCGTGCTGACAGAATAGGGAAGCGGGGGGAGGACTAGCCATCATCTTTAGAGGAGAACTGCAGGCTAAGGGCTCAGGATTGGGCAGCAGCCCAGACTGTGAACTGCTATCCTTTCAGATCACTATTACCAATAACTATACACTAAAAGGCCTGCTGATATACAGACCACCAAGGGCAAAAACCCCTCTAATTCAGCTATTAAGTCCTTTTTTAGAATCTAGCTCCAAGGGCCCAGATTTTACCATACTAGGAGATTTCAATCTACATCTAGAAAAGAACTCTGACAATAACATTGCATCAATGGTTGAGACAATGGCCAGTTTCACCCTGGACCAGATTGTTAAACATAAAACACATGCGGCCGGGCACACGCTAGTGGGATTTTCACCTCCAACACAAACATCGGAATTGAAGGAATAATGCCCGTTCCCTGGTCAGACCATAACATAATAATATTCACGATAAAGGTGGATCAGGTCAAAACACCCACTATAACAGAGCCCAGGCATGCCTCCTATCAGGACTGGACCAAGATAGACATTCCGAGATTACAGGAGCAGTTACTCAGGACCACTCCTGAACTCGGATCTGATAGCAACGCAGCTGCTGATCAGGTATTCAGCTGGATTAAATCAGCGGTCAAAACTGCAGCCCCCTTGAAACAGACTATTTCTAGGAGGAAAAATCCCTCAGAACCCTGGTTCTCTGATAAATTGAGGGCACAAAAGCAAGCATGCAGAAGGGCAGAGAGGAAATGGAGGACTAACTATGAGCAACAGATGAAAGATGAATACGTCAGAACCCTGGCCATATATAAAAAACTAATTATCGAAGAAAAAGTAATTATTTTACAAGTAAAATAAATGAGGCTACGAACTCCAGTAAGGAGCTATTCGCCACGGTAAAAAAACTAGCAAATCTTACCATTAATAAACAGATGGAAGGCAGCACTGAGTTATGTAATACACTGGGACAGTTCTTTGTCGACAAAGTCAAAGTAGTGTATGAGTCTTTTATGACTAACAACAAGGCAGATATTCCCTATCCACATCCTAATCAAGGCACGCATGTCGAAATTTCCAGTCTGGGGTTCTGCTTTTTTCCTCCATCAGTAGAACATATCAGACAGGTGATGATGACAATAAAATCTGGTGACCTAACAGACCCCTGTCCACCAAAGGTGATGCATATGTTCCCAGATCTACTTAGCGAACAATTAAATTTGGTTTTCACAAAGATAATACAGTCCAGCTGCTTCCCAGATTCCTGGAAAACAGCCTCAGTCCTCCCGCTGCTAAAGAAGCCCAATTTGGACATTAATGAACCCGGGAGCTATAGACCAATTTCAAGAATCCCTTTTCCGGCTAAAGTGTTGGAAAAACTATTGAATAACCAATTGACAAAATTTCTATCTTCTGCAAACGTCCTGGACCAATCACAGTATGGATTCAGGGAGGAACATGGAACCGAGACAGCTCTGATTATGGCAGTAGAGGAACTCAGGACAGTATTAGATACCGGAGGGAAGGCCGCCCTGATCCTTCTGGATCTATCGGCGGCCTTCGACACAGTAAACCATGAGATACTTCTGACCCGGCTAGCAGAACTGGGAGCTCACGACTCTGTACTGAAGCTGTTATCCTCATATTTGACAGATAGAACTTTTACAGTCAAACTAGGAGACTTCACATCCAAACCATTCAACTCACCATGCGGAGTACCACAGGGGTCCTCTTTGAGCCCCACTCTCTTCAACATATACGTTGCCCCCTTGGCAGCTATAATAAGAAAATGTGGGTTTTTACCAGTCTCCTATGCAGATGACACCCAAATAGTGGTGTCAGTCTCAAATAATTTGGAGGATACAGCCGACCGATTCAGCAACTGTATGAGACAGGTTAAAGATTGGATGCAGCTTAACTGCCTCAAACTGAATAGTGATAAAACCGAAGTCATGCTGCTCGGGGCAGACACAAATTTTTGGTCGCCTAAATGGTGGCCGGATAGCTTAGGGGATTTCCCCTCCCCAGTGGACAAAGTCAGAAACCTGGGAGTTATACTGGATAATAAACTATCTTTTAATGCCCAGATAAATAAACTGACTTCCTCTGTGTGGTTCATTTTAAAAATGATTAGAAGAATCCTGCCTTTCATTCCCCAAGAATCATGTAAAACTTTAGTAACAGCGCTGGTTTTGTCCAGACTGGACTATGGCAATGCCTTGTATGCTGGGATACAAATCCAACATCTGACAAAACTCCAGCGTTTACAGAATGCAGCAGCAAGGCTGGTGCTGGACATCCCTAGATCAGAACCAGTTGCCCACAGACTAAGAGCTCTCCACTGGTTACCAATGGAGAAAAGAATAAAATTTAAGACAGCCTGCTTGGCCTACAAGGCCCTTCATGGTATAGGGCCTCAATTTTTAAAAACACATCTGAAACGGTATGAGCCATGCAGGAATCTGAGGTCTGGGCAGGCAAAATTGATACAGGTCCCAAGATTTAAGCAGGTTAGGTGGGGGGAGAAGCTTCTTGGTGCAGACGGCCAAGACCTGGAACCTGCTCCCTATCACAATAAAAAATAGCCCCTCGCTCCTATCATTCAGGAAAGCTGTAAAAACCTGGCTTTTTACCTCTTAGTTAGAGCTCTTTATCATCGGCAGTCTCTTGCTACATCGACTTAGCGCCAAGACGCCCTTGGGCATTCGCGCGCTTTATAAATTTTCAAATCAATCAAATCAATCAATCAATCAATCAAAATGGCAGATACCTGACCTCACATATAGGACATTTGGAACGTACCACCACCTCCGGCGGAGGTCGACCGTTCGATGAGCGGTTTCATCCATGGCAGACACAGCCATAGGCTAATGTTAGTGATTGAGATGGTCGCGATCCAATGGGTGGGTGCTTCTATACTGATGACCCCGTACGTGGCGTACATGCACGCCACAGTTTGAAAAATAACTAATTTGCCTGCTGACACTGCTGCTATCAACACCTCCTCCACTTTAGCTTTTGCCAACTCTCGGAGCAATCATGCCAGGCCAAGCAGGTGAGAGGTCCTGTGCCTTCTCCAGAAAAGCTGGAGGTCTTGGTTGAAGAGGTCCTACCCCTGTATGGCCAGCTCTATGGCTCACCAGAGAAGCAGGTAACGATCTCTAATACATTTTTGACTCTGTTCAACTTCATCCTTTCCATTCGCATAGGCTACAATGTGCCTCGGAGTCCCAGAGTGAAATCAGATTATGTTTTGTTAAATGTTGTTGTTCCTACATAGGACAATCTTGTAATAGATTATGGGGCACTATACTTTGTGGACTTAACATCACCATTGTGATGTGTGATAAGCCCTATATCCTAATTGTGTTGCATGCACCTATCTATGCATGTATACATTTCATGGTACCTATGATATATTTCCTATTCAGACTATGGTAAATGTGCAAAGACATTCATAGGCTTTACAGCATGAGCTGTGTCTGTATACCGTAAGAAGCAGTTGAGGATGATGTTAGCTAAGTGTACAATCCCACATATCACTTAGCCCACATCAGGCTTTGCCAAACTGCTGTTTGACCATGGCCCAGGCTGTGGCAGAGTTACTGTGGCAATACAACTGATGCACAGAGTAATCTTCCTGTAGACCTGAAGATCCTTGGATGTTCCTAAAATGAGATTTCTGAACCAATAGTAGTCCTGATTGCTTGTACATGAACTACATTTGGAATAGTGACTGAGGTATTCCCCTGACCTGATACTTCTTTCCATTTTCCCACATTGTCAATGTGTGTCATTTACTTATGACAGGCCCCTTACTCCCACAGGTTTGTTGTCACTTACTCATAAGTCATGCTTGCACTGTACAGGCCTATTGCACATGTGACACAGTAACAGTGTAGATAGTTGGTTACTTCTGAAGAGATTTTGATATGTGGATCACCAGCTTTGTTACATTCAATCCAATCATACAAGACATACAGTGGTATGTTGATTGTCATCCCTGTAACAGTGCCACATATGGCAAAAGGTGTGTCTTGTGATGGCAGTACATACCAATTAAGTAGTTCACATGTTCACACATCCCCAGAGAGGAAGCTCTTAGTGATACACATGCCAGCCCTTTCATTGTGACCTCAGTCTCAGGTTGTAGTCTTTACTATTGTATTGTATTGTATTGTAATTGCATTTATATAGTGCTTACTACCCCTGACGAGGCATCAAATAGCTTTTTCGGCAAGTAGCATGCTACTCCGGAACCCATAAAGGATTAGTGGTGAATTAGTATAGTGAAAATAAGAAAGAATTTGAGTTGTGTATATGTTAGTCAGTTATTTGGATTGAGAAGGATAGTGAAGGGGTAGTAGAGGTAAAAAGGTTTGCATTTATGTAGCGCTTGCTACCCCTGATGAGTTGTTGAAGTGCTTTTTCGGCGAGTAGCACGCTACTCTGGAACCCATAAAGTATTAGTGGTGAATTAGTATAGTGAAATATGAAATTAATTTGAGTGGTGGACATGTTAGTCTTTTATTTGGATTGAAAAGGATAGTGGAGGTATAGAAGAGAAGGATTTAGATATTTTGTTTTGTTTGTTAGTTTTGGAACTCATAGCAGAAGGAGGAGGCTTGGGATGAGTAAAAGGGAGATGGAGGGGGATGAGTAAAAGAGAGGTGGAAGGGGAAGAGTCAGAGGGAGGGTTCAGAAAGGCTTGTTTTGGAAGATCAGAATAGTAAAAAGAGGTATGAGATGATGCAAGGAGGGGTCGAGTAGGGAAGAGTCTCGAAAGGGTTATTTTGGGGATCATAGTAGTGGTATGGGGTTTGGGATGAATGAGAGAGTGGAGGTAATGGATATATTGATAGAGGTATAGGGTGAGAAATAGGGTATTGCATTGGAACGAGTAGTAGAAAGAGGTTTGAGATGGGTCGGAGAGTTGAGCTAGAGGATATATTGAGAGCGGTACAGGGTGAAAAAATATGGTAGTGCATTGGATATACTGAATTAGAAGAAAAGTAATAAATAAGTAACAGTAATAAATATATAGATCCAAAAGTAATAAAGATATAGAGCCATAAGTACATTGAAGGTATATAGATGCATAAAGGAAGGTAGTATATGTAGATTAAAGATGCATTAAATACATTCTGGCTTTCAAGTGTTGTTGTACTTTAAATTAGTTTTATTTATTTATTTATATATATATATATATTATTTTTTTGTAGATCAACAGTGAAGCTATTGTAGATAAATAGTTGTGATAAAAAGATTTACTTATTTATGCTAAAAACATAGAATAATGTAACTATCAGTAATATGTATATTTGCTAAGCCGATCTAATGAATATCTATATATAATATTTTTTTTTAAACATAAGTATTCTACATGTTTATACAAAGCAATACACAAATATAGGTAAATATCTATAGTACAAATAAATGCTTATATACAGAGAGATATGCTGTATATTTCTATGTGTTTGCTTATGGTGGTTATGTGGGGAAGAGCCAATTCTTGAGTAGTTTTCTGAAGATAAGGTGGTTATCCGCGAATCTTATGTTGGGAGGTAAAGAGTTCCATAGTTTGGCTGCTTTAACAGAGAATGATGTGCCACCTATTGTTTTTTTCTTGTATCTTGGGATTTTGAGGCGAGCTGCAACTCTAGAGCGGAGGTTCCTTTGTTGAATGAGTTTGGTGATTTTATTCCTGATGGAGAGTGGTCCCGTTCCATGTATCGCTTTGTGGGTGATACAAAGAGGCTTGAACATGGATCTTCTGGCAACTGGTAACCAATGCAGGGCTTTCAAGGCTTGGCTGTAAAAGTGTCTGTACAGTCATGCACAAGTAGTTTACTCTTCAGAAGGTCACAATGGTGTGTTGTACCTCACATCTATTTTTATTTATTTTATTTATTCATTTTAAAAGTTTTATATAGCGCTGGCTAGACCCAGAGGTATCAGAGCGCTTTACATGAGAAGATAATATAAAGCAAACATGACATACAAGTAGATAAAAAGATAATGAAACAACGTGTGAAATATACAAAACAAAATAGATATACAGGTGCAAGAGCTATACACTTCAAGTAACTAGGTATATGATGTTCGGGAAATGGACAGATATTACTGGACAAAATGTAACATGGTGATTGGAGATCAGGTGCAGGTCACAGGTTAGGACCCCCAATAATAATTGGGCCAAACATGGCATATAAGTAGATAAAGGATAATGACAACAACATATGAAATATACAAATCAAATAGATAAACAAATCAAACAAATAGATAAACAAATCAAATAGATACACAGGGGCAGGAGCTATACATATCAAGTAATTAGGCAGATGATGTTCAGGAAATGGACAAGTATTACTGGACTAATTTAACATGGTGAAATTGGAGATCAAGTGCAGGTCACAGGTTAGGATCCCCAATAATAATTGAGGAGGTGGATTTTGAGGTCTTTTTTGAAGCTGAAATAGGAGGGGTTGCAGCGCAGGTTTTTTGGGAGGGCATTCCAGATGATGGGGGCATTACCAGAGAAGGAGCGTGATTGTGTGGCTTTCTTTTTATGCAGTGGTGGTATAAGGAGGAGGGAGTTGGTGCTTCTCAGAGGTCGTGTGGTGCCCGCAATGAGGAGTTTCTTGGAGAGGTACTGCGGAGTGTTTTGGTGGAGGACTTTATGAGTGATGCAGGCAGTTTTGTAGGCAGATCTGCCTTCAATAGGGAGCCATTTAAGAGATTTGAGAGCTGGGGATATGTGATCGAAGCGTTTGCAGTCTGTAATGAGCCTGGCTGCAAGGTTGAGCACAGCTTTGATTGGAGCAAGGTGGACCTTGGGGATTCCGTTGAGGATGGCGTTACCATAATCAATACGTGAAAGAACAAGTGACTGAACTACAAGTTTAAAATCATTGGTAGGTATAAAGGGTTTGATTTTCTTGAGGTGACGGAGAGTGAAGAGGGCTCTTTTAGCAGAGTTTTTGATGTGGACGTTAAGGGTTAGGGTGTTGTCGATAGAAATACCAAGAGATTTGACGGAGTTGGACAGGGTGAGTGAGCAGTTGAGTGCGTTAAGGTCAGAGATCCATGATTGAACGGGGAGAGGGTTGTTTTTAGGGGAGAAGAGAATGATTTCAGTTTTATTAGGGTTAAGTTTGAGATGATTGGAGTGGAACCAGGTTTGGATCTTGGTGAGGGTGTTGTTCAGGTGTAAGATGTCAGCATGAGTTTTAATCTTGTAATAGATTTGGGTGTCATCGGCGTAGAGGTGGTAGTTGATGCCTGCTTGTTTAAGAATGAGGGTGAGGGGTTCCATAAAGAGGTTAAAGAGGGAGGGAGAGAGAATAGACCCTTGGGGGACTCCAAGGGAGACAGGAGTGGGGCTAGAAAGACAGTTTTGAATTTTAATTTGCTGAGTTTGGTGTTGTAGGTAGGAGACGAACCATTTGTAGGCAGTATCATTGAGGCCGAAACGGGTCCTAAGCACATTAAGTAGGGCTGAATGGTTGACTGTATCGAACGCTGCAGAGAGATCGAGGAGGATAAGAAGGCAGGTCTCGCCATTATCAAGTGAGTGGTGGATGTCGTCGACGACATTGAGCATTGCCGTTTCGGTGCTGCAGCCTTTCCTGAAGCCTGATTGAAAGGGATTGAGTAAGTTGAAGTTTTCGATGTGTTTGTCTAGTTGTAGTAGGACACATTTTTCAAGGACCTTTGAGAGAAGGGGGAGGTTAGTGATGGGGCGGAGATTGTTTAGGTCATTGGGGTCAGCATTGGGGTTTTTGATTATGGGAGAGATTTGTCCAAGTTGAAGGGAGGTGGGGACACAGCCAGTGGAGAGAGAGGTGTTGATGATTGTGGTCCAGCATGGGGTGATGATGTGCTTAAGGGCAGGGACAAGGTTAGAGGGTAAGGGCTCTTTTGTGTGGGAGGACGGTTTAAGATTACCAATTATTTTAAGGACTTCTAGCTCAGTCACGGGGAGGAAGTTGAGCAAGGAGGCATTGTTCTTTAATTGTGAGTTAGGGGAGTTGGTTTCCGGAGAAGTAGCAGGGGATAGGTGTGGGGAGTGGTTAGGGGGGGTGAGGAAGTAGGTGGGAGAGGAGAGTCACTGGGGAGTGGTAGAATAGTGGGCGGAAGAGAGAAGGGGTCAGCTGGTCGAGGGGATGTGGAGTAGGCATTAGAGGTGAGGACGGGTTTGTATTGGGAGTTGGAGGGGAGCTATGTGGAACGGAAGGATTGATCAATTTTGGCTATTTTTTCCGAGAAGAAGTGGGAAATTTCTAGGGGTGGGCGGAATTTGCGTAGTCGAGCTACGCAAAGCTCCGCGAAATGGTAAAAAATCTCTGCGAGCACGCAAAAGTTCCGCGAACACGCGGAATTACTTGTTCCGCCAGTTCGCGATGCTTTTTTCCTGTTCGCGAACGCTGTTTGCGTGCTCGGGGAGAAATATCTTGCGAACACGCATTTTGAAAGTGCGAACAAGCAAAAAACTCCGCGAAGCCGCAGATCGCGGAATTTTGGGCAATTTCGCGTTCTCCGCGGAACGCGAAATTACCCAAATTCTGCAAATTCCGTGAGCGGAACAGAATTTACCGCCCAGGCCTAGAAATTTCTTCACATCTGGCTGAGGAGGCGATCAGATTTGGAGGTGCGGGGGAAGTTTGGTTACGAATGATTTTGAAGAGTTCCCTAGGTCTGTTTTTGGCACGATCAAGTTGAGTGCGGAAGAAGGATGCCTTTTCCTTGAAGATGTGTTTTTTGTACGTGGATCTAGCATGTCTGAGGAGTGCAAGATGGGAGGGAGAGGGATGGTGTCTCCAGGTTCTTTCCGACAGTCTGAGTGACCGTCTTTCGTTATTAAGCTCGGTATTAAATCAAGAGTTTGAGGGGGTGATTCTTTGGTTTTTGAGTTTAGGCGGGGCTAATTGGTCAAGAATACCAGTGACAGTATTGTTAAAGTGTTCAGTGAGCTCATTAGCATTTTGTGAGGGGGGAATGAGAAGAAGTTGAGCTTGGAGTTTAGACTCAAGAACACCCGGGGGGATATGTTTTAGATTTCTGGTCAGTTTCTTAGGTCTGTTAATTTTGGAGGTGGGGAGATTTGCATTGGTAGCAATGGTGAACAGTATAAGGTGATGGTCAGACCAGTCAATGGGGATGATATTGGTCACAGAGGCCAGATCTTCGTTGGAAAGAATGGCGTCAAGGATGGCTCCTTTGTTGTGTGTCGGGGACAGGCATAGTTGTTTGAGTTCATTGATCTCAAGTAGATTAGTGAGGAGGGAGATAGTGGGATCATCGGTATCGTTCCAATGGAGGTTAAGATCCCCAAGAAAGAGATTTTTTGAGTTGGATAATGAGGATTGTGTCAGGAGCTCAGATAAGTCCTCGATGAAGGGCTGGGGGATGGCCCGGAGGGCGATAGATGTTGTGTAGACGAATTGGGTGGGAATTTTGAGTTGTCAGTTCAGCTTCCAGGTATTCGCAGGAGGAGTAGCCAGAATTATTGACAAGGGATAGCTGAAGTTCATTTTTAAAGATAATGGCTAGACCGCCCCCAACTCTGTCAGGTCTATCTTTTCTAAGAATAGAGTATCCCGGGGGGGAGAGTAGGTCAAGTATGCTCGTTGAGTGGTCTTTGAGCCAGGTTTCTGTGAGGAATGCAATGTCAATGGATTCACTCAGGATAGTTTCCGAAATTTCCGTGGCATGTTGGACTGCGGAGCGACAGTTGACAAGCATACATGTAAGTGGTGTGGGGTTGCATATTGTGGGTGGGCAAGTGTGGATCGACGTGAGTTGGGGCGGTGGTCTGGGGGAAGCGGGGGAGGAGGGGATTCTATTAGTCCCTAAGATAACAGGGATGTGGGAGTAGGGGAGTGGAGGATTGGTGGTTGGTAAGCTAGGAAGGTAAGAGTTGCATAGGTCGGAGAGGTCAGACAGGGAGAGATGGTTTGAGGTGCGGCGAGGTCTATGTATACAGCAGCGGAGAGGAGTCGATCTCCAATGATTGTGTTTGGTGTTAGGGATTTTCGGGGGGAATTTTTGGGGGGGATTTTTGGGTGGGATTTTTGGGTGGGGCTGGGTGGGGATTTTATGGTGAGGGAGGGTTCTGGAGCTGGGGAAGATAAAGTCTTTCCTGAATTGAGAGAGTTTAGTAATCAAATTAGATAGGTCAAGTTCGATGTTGTGTAGGCTCTGGGCAATTAAGGTGAGGGGAGGTACCGAGGGGGGGTGGTCTGGGTTAGTTAAGGAGGGTGGACTGGTGTGTGAGGGGGGAGATAGGGAAGTGGGTGTGGAATGAGGGGTGACGGGGCTGTTAGGTGTGAGGGGTTCGGTAATCAAATTGGATAGGTCAAGTTCAGTGTTGTGTAGGCTCGTGTCAATTGGGGTGGAGGGGGGTACTGAAGGGGGGTGGGCGGGGGGTAGGGAATGATCTGGGTTAGTTGCAGAGGGTGGACTGATGTGTGAGGGGGGAGATAGGGTAGTGGGTGTGGAGTGAGGGGTGACGGGGCTGTTAGATGAGAGGGGTTCAGTAATCAAATTAGATAGGTCGAGTTCACTGTTGTGTAGGCTCGGGGCAATTAGGGTAAGGGGAGGTACTGAAGGGGCGTGGGCGGGGGGAAGGGAATGATCTGGGGGTAGGGAATGGTCTGGGTTAGTTGCAGAGGGTGGACTGAAGTGTGAGGGGGGAGATAGGGTAGTGGGTGTGGAGTGAGGGGTGTCGGTGCTGTTAGGTGTGAGGGGTTGGGCTAGGTTAGACAGGAGGTTAAGAACTTCAGGAGATGTGGTCAGAGAGGATAAAAGGGCATAGAGTGAGTGGAGAGCGGATATATTGGGGTGGAGGGGTTGTGTATTTATCGGGGGTTGGGATAAAGGATTGGGAGGCGGAGTTAGGAGGGCCTGAAGGGGCAGGATAGGGGTGATGGGGAGGAGAAGAGGGTGTACGGGATGGGTAGGAGGAGGGGGTGAGGAGTTGTGTTAGGGGATTGAAGGGCAAGGACGGTGGAGTACGTGAGTAGTTGGGTAGGGGGGAGAGAGGTTGGGGGGTCAGGCAGAGGCAGGGTTATGGGAGGGGAATGATAAGTAGATGGCAGGGATTGGGGGCAACCGTTTTTATTGGAGGGGTCCGAGGAGTGTGAGTTCCGGGAGTTAGGGGGAGAGAGGGAAATTAGAGGGGGATGAGAAATAGGTTACGGTAGTTGGGGGATGTCATTTGCTGTAGAGAGGTCCAGGGAGGGTGATGGTGAAGTCGATTGTTGGAGGATGGTGTTAGCTGGATGGTTGAGGGTGGAGGTGGAGTGAGGGGGAAGGGGGAGGGAGAGGTTGGAGGGGCGTTATTCAGTAGGGGAGAAGGAGTGTTAGGCGCAGAGTGGTCAAGGAGGAGAGACATAATGCTGAAGTGGTGTTCGAAGATGGAAAGGTGGGATACCGTGGCTTGTATGAGGATGTTACCTGTTTTGAAGATGGAGATATCAATATCACCAAGAAAGGCTGGGGAGGGAGTGGTGGATATTTTGAATCCATATGGTATTTTAGTTGATTTAGAGATTGGGAGGTGTTGTAGGAAGATGCTTTTCCATTTGGAAGGACGTTTGGAGTAAAAGATGTAGTTGGTTATAATGGGGGAGGTGAGGCTGAGGTAGTTATCAAAATGAGTGTTTCAGGGTTACGGATAAGGAGTTTATGTTTGAAGTTTTTCTTGGCATGTTTGGAGAGATTGGGGGGGTAGAGAATACTCCATGAGTTGGGGCCATGTTTGGAGAGAGTAGGGTCCTGGGGGTGATGGTCAATGCTGTGAGGGGGCATGTTGGGTAGACGTGAGAGGAAGAGAGAGTGGAGAGAGGGAAGTTAAGGAAATGGGGGGTAGAACAGGAGATGAGGATTGGGAACCAAGGGAGGCACTGGGAGAGTGGGGGGTAGAAATATGGGGGCTAGACAAGGAATAGGGTAGACAGGCGAGGAATTATAAATCGGCAAAAAGTAGCAGATCAAATAGATAAACAAATGATATCGACAGTATGGAGCAAATCTAATATATAAGCAGTCGGCACAAATGGAGCAGATCAGTATACCAGCAGCAAAGTTTGCAAACAAATAGATAAACAATCGGCAAGTACGCGCAGATCAGTAGAAGACAGCAACAATGCTTGCGAGGGCGTGGAATGTCTAAATTAGAGAGGGAATACCGGAAGAGAGAGTAATACAAGAGTAAAAATATAGAAAGAGTTAGAGGGACATATGGATAAATCAATGAGCCAAGAAAATACTAAGCGGTAAAAAAGTTTGAGTAAGAAGAATAGAGTCAACAATCAATAGAAACAATTAGAAAGGGAATACCTGAGGCAAAGCAAAATAATAAGCGGTAAAAAGTTAGAGTAAGAGGATAGAGTTGACAATCAGTAGAAACAACAACAATACTTGCGAGGGCGAGGAAGGTCAGAGTTGGAAAGGGAATGCAGGAAGGGTCACATAAGATTCACAGAACAGATACATAAGCAATGTTGAGGGACAACATAGTGTGGGGTCGGAGGCATCTCCATTTTGTAGAGTTTGAAGAGATGTAGGGGCCGATTCCGATCTCGGCCGGTAGTGCTCCGAATCGGATTCGGATTCACCGGATCCGATTCGGAGCCCTGTTTCCCGACCGAATCGTACGCGGGTCCGGCCGAGCGAGTACGATGCAAGCACCCGCGAAATCGCCGACCGACTCGAACGCGGCTTCAACACGCTCCGACCGACTCGCAGGGACACGACTCGCACCGCGCTATGGAGACGTTTCCCGGCCGGGTAAGTACGATGCGCGCCGCGAGCAGTCCGATCGACTCGCGCCGTCCGGCTCGAAAAAGCTGTCGGAGCCGGACTTTGGGAGTCCGCGTCGGACCCCCCTGTATGTGTATGCGCGTGAGTCGCACACAGGGGGGACCCATGGGTCCCCCCTACCTGTGCATGTATGCCGCGATGTGCATGGACGCGTACATGCTGTAGGGGGCGCCCTTGACCGCCTCGCACCCATTGAGTCAATGGGAGCCCGCGTATGCGTTGTACGACAGGCTCCCATTGACTTCAATGGGAGTCCGACCGACTCGAGTCTGATAGCATGCGTGCGCATCGTACTCATTCGGTCGGACTGCTAGGGTCCGATTCAGTCGGAATTCTCTCCGGGTCCGGCTCGGTCGGGGAGATTTCCGGCCGGAATCGGAATCGGCCCCGTAGTGACTGTCTTGTGGCAGGAGGTAGATTAGGGAGATATATTGAACTTGTTTCCCAGGCTGATATATTGAGCTTGTTGGTATCGTTACCGTGCAGTCCTATTTCTATGATCAGCAGTTTTCCTATCTCCCAGAGCGTATATGTCCTCTTTTTACTACTGTTACTAATTTATTTATTTATTTTATGCGTTTTTATTTAGCGCGGACTTTACCCGAAGGTGTCAGAGCGCTTCACAGTAGGAACAGTAACATTACATGAGGAGAAAATTACAAGTGAGCATAATACAAAAGCAAGCGTTACATTACATGAGGAAAAAGTGACAATTGTGCAAATAACAAAAACAAACAAAATACAAAAAGCGGTAACAAATGATACATTACAAAAGGAAACAGTGACAGATGTGCATGATACATAAGATACAAAATACAAATAGAGGTATAATACTGCAATAAGTGGCAGTCACTCAGAACACACTGGGAAAGCACTAATTGGAGGGGGCGTGGCATTGGTCAGTTCACTGGAATATGTCCTTTTTCTATTACTGTTATTATTGGAGGGGGTGTGACCTTGGTCAGTTCATGGGAACTTACAATGGAGTCCTGTTTCTTTGTTCAGCAGTTTTCCTAGCTCCCTGAGGGTATAAGTACTCTTTCTACTACTGTTGTTATTGGAGGGGGCGTGTCCTTGGTCAGATCACGGAGACCATTTTGTTTCTTGAGGGTAATGTGTGGAGACATCACATTACATGTAGGATGGCCCCGGGCTACATGATGTTAGTGGGCTGGATTAGTCAGTGTAGGTCATGACCAGGGTTGAGAATAGTCAGCAGATGACTACAAAAGTGTGAATTCATGTTTTTGTAGTGCTTAGCATGTGATATTTACACATGTAGTGTGTTGATTATTAATTAATGCTTGTGCTAGTTGTATACAAAATGTGTATCAAACAAGCAGATATCCAAAAACTTGTAACTACAATCTGTTTCTTAATCTATTGCATCCATACAGGTCAACACCAATCAGAAGAAAGCCATTTGGAGAGCCATCGCCTGGAAGGTGTGGACCCTGAGGGTCTTTAACTGGTGCAGCGTCCATTGCAGGAAGAGGTGGGAGTGTCTTGTGGTTTGTGGCCTCCTGGCCTGCCTGGATACGTTGGCATAGGCCTGGCTGCCATGATGACTTTTGCGCACGTTACTCTTAGCCGTTGTTCTGTCGCCCTCTGCTCCTGCCAAGTTATTTTACAACTGTCTGCATTTTCTGTTTCTCACCTTTCCTCCTGTTCCCTTTGGGCTCAGTCTGAACAACAGTTACAAGGTCGAAAAACACGTCCCTGGTTCTTGCTGATTTGGCCTGTCCCTCGCACCTAGACATAACACCATGTACAGCTGCCATGGAGAAATTGGTGTGCTTTTAATATTGCGGTAAGCCCGCGCTAGAAAGAGTTGGAGAAAACCTTTCCAGGGAGAAGAGCTGTGATTGTCTGCTGATGTAGTTTTGCATCTAGAGACTGAGGTATGGGGGTTCGCTAGTCAAAGCCCAGAGGTCTTCTATTTGTATAATAAACTAGCTTCCAGCACGGGGAGGGTGGTAATGTTAGATAGACATATATCCACTGCTTTATGAGATGCTTTCCCCGTTCGTATTCTATGGAGTTGTAACTATGCTGATTATATTATTCATATGTATTATGCTAGTAGTACTGACACGTGTACTGTATCTTAGAGCACGTAAGTTGAAATAAACATTTTGAACTATACAGTGTCTCTTATTACGCATGTTGTGGACAGGTACGAGTGTGACGAAAGAGTGTTCTTGCCTCTGCGAGTCCTGAGTGAGAGAGAGAATACCGTGTTCTGGGTTGTCTAATCATTGGTACATTAGTGCTAATGGGACGCTAAGGCTAGTTGGGTTGGGGTTTTGGGTGCTAAGGTCTATGGTTGGCTCACCACTATATTCCGAGGTCCTATTATCCTGTGCATAGCTTTGTATGTGCAGAAACCTTATGACATGGCGCGACCAACGAGTGGGGCAGCTTATCTGCGGGACGCTTGAGTAGTACTTGTGCTTGTCCACAATACCTTCACATACGCTTCCGGAGGCGTGTGTGACGGTGATACCTCCTATATTGAAGTTTTTGTAGGTTCTTTCAAGCTTGAAGTTGTTAAAAAAGGTTTCTTAAACATAACCCTTTTTGTGCTGCCTCGTGTAAGGTTGTTGAATAGACCCGTTAGTAATGGCGGGTATAGACATAGCGGCACATAGCCGCACAGCACTCCGGGATCACTTACGGGTGTATGGGGTGCCGGACGCGGGAGTTGATTTAGTCTTTGTGGTTCAAGCCGATCCGGCTTTCCACTTTGAGGTATTCTACTCCTGGATCACTTTTCCAGCAGTGGACGCGAACGATAATCTGTTCCATGCATATGAACACACTGACGTTCCCGCTGTCTATCGACCATATACTACTCTTGAAGTACCGCTCACGGCTTGGCAACACCATGTTTGGTTTAATGGCGCCCTCCCTCAACCGACTACCACGGTTCGTTTAGGCCCCTTATCCATTGAGGGGGCCACTTGGCCTGTTTTGGCCGGGTACACCCCACATCCGCGTTATATGACTATACCAGTCGCGGAACTACGCACTATGTATGCGGCCTTGGTGCAGGTGCATCGAGCTTTAGTGCGATATGTTACAGGCAGCATCCATGGGGCCGCTCCTGGAGTTGCCGGCCAACCAGCTGCTGCAGGCGGAGTGACCATAAGTCCTGTCATGGTGAATTCGGTGATGGGCAAACGTCCACAAAATAAGGATGATTTTCCTTATTGGCTTGCAGAAAAATTTGATCAGTTGGAGGCAGTTTTTCCACATACAACCCCAGTGGATAAACATCGTATTTTAACGATTAGTTTGCCAAAAGACTTAATTCCCGAGTTGACAGCATGTGACAACTGGGGAAAGGTATTCGCAGCAGTATATTCTAAATGTTTTGGTACTCCTTCCATGACGGTTCTCCCCTCTGTAATTAAAAAAGTACAGGATGAACATGGCCCTGAAGCGGCTGTGGAATTAGGGATGAGACTGGTGGGAGTGTTTGAAGTAGTAGCTGAGCTGATCCTTGCGAATGTCAAGGGCGATGCAGTGAACATTCAAGTAGCTAATGCTTTGGCTCTGGTCCCAGAATTGGACAGGCCTCGCGAATTACCGAAAATTATTACCCAGGCTTATAAAACTATTGGTAGAAATAGCCTGGGTAACAAGCCTTTTGCAAAACAGCAAACACAATCGCAACCACAACAGCAACAAACCAAATCTCAATCTGAGAAAGATGAGAAACCAGTCTTCACTAAAAAGAGCTGGAGGCTGAAAAAACAGGGTAAGCAACAAAAGAAGCCGGGGTCGAGAGGCGCATCCCCGGTTTCAGTTTCTTCTGAGCGCACTTATGATTTACGCGATAGAGCGAGAATTAAGTCACCGGATAGGTTTCAGATCCCTGATGCGCGTTCTCCTCGTTCTTCACAGACTTCGTCACAGGCCGGTGGAGGAGACCGCCAGGATAGAGGAAGGGACCGAGAGGCTCCCCAGGGACGAGACCAACCTCGACAACAAGTCAGAGGAAAAGCGGAAGACTCTCAACGTTTTCGACCACAATTTCAGAAGAAGAAAGTTGCCGCTGTAACAGCGAAATATGCCACAGACGGTGAGAACGAGGCTCCTGAATTGGACGTGGGCAGTAACCCTCCTAGACAGCGCCGCGGAAGTTACCATAGTGCGGGAGGCGCTACGTCCTCATATGGAGGCGACAGCAACTGAAACATTCATTACTGTTGAAACAGCAGACACCAGAGTGGCACCCCCTGACAGACTATTTAATATTGTCATCCAAATTGAAGGTGATATACAGCGTGTAATTAAAGGGATTTTTTGGGAAAATCTGACCTCTTCATATGACATTTTGTTAGCAGAGGCGGATTGGCCACCCCCATTCGTTCTTGCTGCGCGTAAAGGGGAGGAGGTAATCCTTCCGAGCTTCTCTCGACATGTCCCAAAGGACAAAGCGGAGGCTCTTGCAGCAGAGTGGGCTGTGTCCCTGGCTCCTGCATTATTCCGCAATCACGTGGGTTGGGACGAAGATTCTCCCCCCCATGAAATACCTTTGCGGTCACTACCTCAGCCACAACCCCAATATCCCATAAAACGTGAAGCCAAAGGCCCCGTTTCCGAAATTCTGACTCAGTTGGAATATCAGGGAGTAATTGAACCCTGTGTATCACCTATGAACAATCCCCTTTTCGCGGTTTCTAAACCCGATGGATCGTACCGCTTAGTGTTGGATTACCGGCATTTGAACTCTCATTGTCGGACCTTTGCGGTGCAAAACACCCATAGTTCTGCGCTTGTAGACAGTCTTATTCGTAAAAAATACAAAACGACCCTTGACCTTTCAAATGGATTCTACACGCACAACTTAGCCCCGGAGAGTGGCCAATGGTGCACTTTTACTTCCGGTGGTAAAATGTTCAAATTCAGGCGTCTTCCTATGGGCTACAAAAATAGTCCAGGCGTATTCGCCGCTCGTGTTGTCTCTTTGTTAGACGGCATCGATCCAGACGCCTGTTCGTACGTAGATGACATTTATCTAACGGACGACGAATTGTTTCCGCATCTAACCCGAGTCGACCGCATTATTCTTGAATTTGCGGTTCAAGGTTACAAAATTAACTTTGCCAAATCTCATATTGCTGAATTTACCGTTTTGTTCTTGGGCTATGAGCTCAACAACGAAGGTAAGGGCTTAGCCCCCATTTTCTGGAGAAATGTGCACTTTTGTGCCCTCCTACTAATCTGAAGAAACTTCAGTCATTGCTGGGCTTTCTGAACTCGGACGTACATACATTCCCGAATACGCCCAGCGTATCAAGCCACTGTATGCCTTGATACAACCTAATTTTTCGAAGTCTTGTTGGCTTCCGGAGCACACCTCCATACTACAGTCTTTACAGACTGACCTACTTGAGTCTAAATATCTTTTGACACGTGATAACCACACAAACCTGGTGATTAGAATCATTCCAGGAACAGTGGGTTTCACGTACTTAACCTTTAATGAAGGTGATACAGTTCCCATCGCATACAAGTCACATCTATACACCTCCGCAGAAATGCGGTTTTCATCTGTGGAGAAAGTTCTGACAGCAGTGCAAATGGCGATTCTGAAGGAGCGCGCACTGGCACAGGGAAAACGCATTCTGGTGGTAACACCATATCCTGCTCTAGAGGCAGTGACCAAAGCAAGTGTACCGAACTCTAAAGTGTTGCACCCCCGTTGGATACAATGGGCATCCTCGTTGACGTCTCCGGATGTCACTTTCATATTCGATTCTTCACTTCAGACTCAGGAGTTCTTACAGTATGAATTTGTTCATCCTCCTCCTCTGTCCTTATTGCCGCTTGAGGATTACGACTGTGTGATCTACACCGATGGTTCGGCACAACCGGCCACGGGTTCCAAGCATGCTTATTCAGCCGCATGTGCTATTGTTGCAGGTACGTTTGTGAACGGAAAATTCAAACCCACTGTGGTGCATACACAGGCACTCGGGGACAGTACCGCACAATTGGCCGAGTTGCGAGCATTGGTGCTTGCGCTTGAGTTCGTCAATCCTGATGTGACCACTTTAATAGTGTGCGATTCTTACTACTGTGTTCAATCATACAATGACAATCTGTTCTTTTGGTCGCAAAATGACTATAGAGACGCTAAAGGCAACACAATCAAGCATAAAACGCTTTGGGTTCGAGTGGCAGGATTACAACGACGTCTGCCACTCACACAGGTGGTTCACACCGTGGGCCATCAGCGGGTGGGCGCACACGCTGTTGGTAACAGTCTGGCAGATGAAGCTGCCAGATCAGCAGTAGTCACGTGTTCAGTAGCAGCAGTTACTAGATCCATGTCTAAAATAGACACTGATATCTTGGCAGCTATTGCTGCAACAAAGGAAGGAACGAATTACCCTAGGGGTTTCCCTTCCAAATATTCTTACCAGTTAGGTCCCGATCAGGCTCCTTATGTAACAATACCTGACGTTGGTGATCGGCTGATCCCCAACGCGGACCGCAGACTTTCCTTGATAACAGCAGCACACGAAGGCATGGCTTCGGCTCATGCTGGTGTGTCTGCGACAATTTCCATTTTGCAGCAGCGTTACTGGTGGCGTGGTTTATATAAAGATACCCGTACTTATGTGCTTTCCTGTGACGTTTGTCAACAGATCAAGCCTTCCACGGTCACACGACCACCTCAGACCTCGCTCGGAATTTCAAACAGACCCTTTGGGTGTGTTTACTTGGATCACTGAGGTCCATTTTCTTCGGACACTGCCTATAAATATATCTTAGTGGCAGTAGACTCGTGCACACGGTTCATCTGGGTCTGGCCACAACGGAGTGCTGACGCTCGAAATGTCATCAGGGATTTGCGTGTCTTTGTGGGAATTTTTGCATGCGGCACCTTCCATTCTGACCAAGGTCCGGCGTTTGCCTCTAAGGCTTACAAGGACGCAATGGGTTCTTTGGGGGTGCGGGTGAAATTTTCGTCTCCGTATAGGCCTGAGGGCAACTCTATCGTTGAACGAATGAACCGTGACTTAAAGCAATCCTTGACAGCTAGAGTTATAGGTACTGGCAGGAACTGGCTGGCCCACTTGTATACCGTTCAGCATGCACTTAACAATCTCCCTAGAAGACCTCTGGGTGGGCGGACCCCTTACGAAATGCTCTTTGGCATACGAATGTTTGTGCCTGACCTTGATGGTCTAGACATGGCGGCGCAATCCGCCAAGTTTGATGTAGATAACCATTCTACCATGTTACAGGACTTACAAGAAGCCCGAGACAAACTTGCAATTGCACATTTGCCTTCAGCCACAGACCCTGCTCTGCAGATTCCGGTTGCCGGCTGGCTTCCGAAGATTGGCGACCTGGTTCGAGAGAAGGTGGAGAACAAAAAAGAATTCGGCCCCTCTTTTCGTGCACCGGTTCCAGTCCTGGGCTTGAAGGGAACACGTACAGTCATCTTACCACCGCTTCCCGGTCGCAAGGAAAACAGATACATCTCAGTGGAAAATGTCAAGCTACAACATCTGGCCGATCCTGAATAGTGTCACACCAGCGGTCTCTTGTCCTGCCATTTATCGGACATGTGTTCGAGGCACACCTGCACGAACGGTCACTGATGTTACCATGGAGATGGTTGATTTGCCTGAAAATATATTCGAACCCCCTGTCTCCCCCTGCATCGACGAGGACGAGTATACCTATCCCGCCACAGAGTCGGTGGCACACCAACCAACAACGCCACTGAGCCCGACACGTTATTCCTTTGACTCGGATTCCAACTCATCAACGGTCCCGTCCAAGTTTAGTCTTTTTGTATCCTGGTTTAGAGATAATTTTTTGATTCCACCTTGGACATACATCTGGATGGTGCTTTTCTTGATTTTCTTGTTTATGTCCATTGGCTTTGTCACAGTGTTTTTTCTACTCATCAATGGTCACTATTTACCTGAACGCTCTGCTGTGAACAGTGTTGCTGGAACTTTGGCTCCACATTCCTCTTCACACATCATGAAGCGTGACCACACATTTGTGAACATTTCAGCGTTTCCAGTTGCTGATGGCATCGTATGGGATGCGGTAAACTTTCAAATCCATGGCCCGACAGAAATTATTAATGTACCAAATGTCCTTCGAGTTTCGATGGGTGATGTAGTAAAAAGTAATATTCATTCTGACGATTGGGATGTGCATGCCGTTGAAGCATTGTTTGCTGATTTAAAATATTATGCTTCCTTTAATGCTGAGGATTTGTATATGAATTCTGCGAATTATTCCGATTTGTATTGCTACCAGCATTGGGGCAACCATTTTCTCCACAAACCGAGTGCACTACGCAGCCCTGTTACCTACACCCAATGGGAACATTGCCCAAACCCCATACCAGGTAGCTCCCAGACTCTTCGAAATAAATTCACCTATTTCACTGATTTTAATCGATCGAACCCTGGGTCCTATTATTTTAAATTGAAAGCCCCATTGACCCAAAAAATAATGTTGACCCACGCCAAATTACTTTATTCGGGTTCCTTTTTGAGCGCCTTGGCGGTGGGTGGTTATGAGTATTGGAAAGACACAGTGGATTTAAAATCAATCTGGGGTTCGAAGCCATGGCAGGTGCAAGGCACCGAGGCTTTGCACCGCGCTTGCCTTATTCCGGCCCAAATTGTGTTTCTGAATGCTTCCATTCATCAAACCACGTGTTGGGGGTTGGCTACCACTAAACAATTAAATGCGCCAGCCATCCCATCCTTGTCGAGTTCTCCCAATGATAGCTTGCGTTTTAATATGTCCTTTGTGACGTTGCAGGCTCAGTTTCAAAACAACTCTTTTAACGTTTCTGCACTGGTACAGTCACCCTGCTTGGCATGGCCCATATCATCGAATGCATGCCAACTGCGTTTCCATGGCACAGTTCCGGGCTATAGACAGGACAAGCCTGATCCGAGATTTGCTGAAACTCGTACTGTCACCACGTATTCCGTTGGTAAATTATGTAAACAATGGCTACACCATTCGTCCCTAGACTCTGTTAAACAACATTTGTCCCTCCTATCAGGCACTATTGATCTGTCCGACTTTATCTTGGGACCTCGTGGTCCCCGACCGAAGAGATTCATTTATGAAGCGTATAATGAACTCTGGAAGCTGTCACAAATGGAAGCTGCTTCCCGTCTTCGGGAAATAGACCAAGCAAATTTGGAAAAAGTGCTTGCTGTTGTTGACAATAGTATAAATACCCTGTCTTCCCGCATTTACACATTAGAGAATATTGTGTCCTCTGTTGTTGATATAGTACAAGATGATGTTTCTATTTTGTATCATGGTCAGAATCAATTGCGTTCAGTAATGCAGTTTGCGTGGACTTTGCAAACCCTTAAGTTAGGTAAAGTTCCTTGGAATTTCTTGAACACCACTGCCCTTTTTCTGCCTTTTAATTTGACTGAAAAACAGCAGTTCATGTCCATGAAAGATGCATCTTACACTTTGTTACATATCGAGAAAGTGGATCCTTTACCATTCTCTGTAGCGGAACTAGATTCTGCGGTGTGGCTAGTTCATGGGGTTATCGCTTTACCTTTTTCCCTGTTTGAATTTAGCTCGTGCATGAAACATTATCCTGTGGGCCGTTTCCAGCCTTTGGGTAGTGCTTTCCTGCATGAACTCTGGTCCTTGCCTTTCATGTATAAATGCCTTAGGGACGGCAAGGAAGTGTTTCTCACGGGGGAGTCTTGTGATTCAACTGTGGGTCATTCGCTTATTTGTAAACATATTAAATTGCACGGGGCTTGTAGCGTTTCAGTTCCGAATCTTGCATGTGTGCTAAAGGGTATTCCTGCTCCTGCTATTTCTCCTACCTTTACTTTGCTTACTAACGGTAGCTATTTGCTTTTAAATAACGAAGACTGTTGTGGCCTACAGGCCGGCATTCCGTATATTGTTACGGTTTCGCACAGAGTTGTCTGCTGCAAGAATGTGCTTTTTCCTCCCCCTCACGACATCGTTGATAACTCTATTTGGCCTTCCATTCCTACCATGGAGGCAGATTTCAATAAGTTGAGCAGAATAAAGGCCCTATTATTGGATGAGGAGGTTACGCTCACGTCCGCCCGGGAGACATTCGTTCTCCAGGTGGCGAGTACCCACAGTGAAATACAGGCCCTTTTGAACACCAACCTCCCCCAACATTTCGGGACGTTAATTCATCGTATTTTTAACGCATCAAACACTGAGGGTCTAGTGCATTTTTTTAAGATTGTGGGGTCTGGCCTGGTGTCCACCTTCCAAACTATTTTCGGTGTGATACCGGCGTTCATACATTCTATTTTTTCTAGCGTCTTTGGTGGTTTCCCATTAATCCTCGCTTTGGCGGCTGGTGTCTTGCTGTTGGTCTGTTTTCTGCGCAATGGCTGCTCACCACTGGGCCCTTCTCGATCCCGAACGCCTCCAGCTGCTCCGTGAGCGACTTCTGGTTGGCTTCGATGTTCTGCCCTTGGCGACTATCAGTGTGTCCTACACCCTTTCTTTTCGCTTTGCGTATTTCACTTGCGTGCAACCTGTGATGTCTTGCATCCGCTGTCCTTTCACATGGACCATGGATTATTGCCTCTCCAATTCGTCATTGTCTGTTCCGGATTTTGTTCAGTTAGTGGGTCCCTTAGAGGCCCATGAACGGGACTGTTCCGTTGCGGGCTTTATGATGCGTGCGGCTGCACTGGGGATTTTGGCACAATGGGATATCTGGGCGGCTGCTCAGAATCTCCTACAACAAAGCTATATTGAATATCACGCAAGCTGTCCCGCATTGCTTTTGGATGCTCCGTCCTCTGAGGAGCATTCCTGCAGCTTTGATCTGTTGGACTGGATGGCGTCTACGTTTTATGACGATTCCAATGATGTCCTCTTGGACGGTATTGCATTTTTCTGCACTTCCACGTTTTTGGATTGATTTGCCGTTCACTGTCCGTGGACTGCCTCGCTGACTGTCTTTTTGCTACCTTACCGCATTCCACTCCTTCCACGGTGGACGCCTCTGTTCTGCTCAGGTGTTTTGAACTCTGTCTTCGTCCTTAGTCTTGGCCGATGGACTGTCCAGGGGAGGGTGTCTTGTGGTTTGTGGCCTCCTGGCCTGCCTGGATACGTTGGCATAGGCCTGGCTGCCATGATGACTTTTGCGCACGTTACTCTTAGCCGTTGTTCTGTCGCCCTCTGCTCCTGCCAAGTTATTTTACAACTGTCTGCATTTTCTGTTTCTCACCTTTCCTCCTGTTCCCTTTGGGCTCAGTCTGAACAACAGTTACAAGGTCGAAAAACACGTCCCTGGTTCTTGCTGATTTGGCCTGTCCCTCGCACCTAGACATAACACCATGTACAGCTGCCATGGAGAAATTGGTGTGCTTTTAATATTGCGGTAAGCCCGCGCTAGAAAGAGTTGGAGAAAACCTTTCCAGGGAGAAGAGCTATGATTGTCTGCTGATGTAGTTTTGCATCTAGAGACTGAGGTATGGGGGTTCGCTAGTCAAAGCCCAGAGGTCTTCTATTTGTATAATAAACTAGCTTCCAGCACGGGGAGGGTGGTAATGTTAGATAGACATATATCCTCCTCTTTATGAGATGCTTTCCCCATTCGTATTCTATGGAGTTGTAACTATGCTGATTATATTATTCATATGTATTATGCTAGTAGTACTGACACGTGTACTGTATCTTAGAGCACGTAAGTTGAAATAAACATTTTGAACTATACAGTGTCTCTTATTACGCATGTTGTGGACAGGTACGAGTGTGACGAAAGAGTGTTCTTGCCTCTGCAAGTCCTGAGTGAGAGAGAGAGATACCGTGTTCTGGGTTGTCTAATCATTGGTACATTAGTGCTAATGGGACGCTAAGGCTAGTTGGGTTGGGGTTTTGGGTGCTAAGGTCTATGGTTGGCTCACCAATATATTCCGAGGTCCTATTATCCTGTGCATAGCTCTGTATGTGCAGAAACCTTATGACAGGAGGACCTGAGGTGCTGGACCAGGAAGATCGTGGAGGTGCAGCTGGGGAAGTCCTCTCAATGTGGACGGGACCCACGCCGAACCCTGACTCCCCAAATGGCCCGCATACTGGCGGTGACCTACCCAGAGCTTGATGGGCAGTTGATGGCCTGACAGTAGCTACAAGGAGGTGAGTCCTGTCCAGAGTCATACATGTTACATTGCCATTTCACAATGGCACTTAGAGCGAAAATTATTGTGTAAACAAATGATGGACGAAATGCTGAACAAATCAAACTCAAGACTGATTTACATATGGCTGGGTCGAAACTGGAATGGCATGGCGAGCAAAAAAAACGATGAATTTAACCCAGATCTGTGACTGGGAGTGAATGTTTGATTTTTTCAGCACTCCGTCCCTTATTTGTTTTCACAGTAATTTTCCCCCTAGGTGGCAGGGTATGCCCAGACGTGGGTCCCATGCTTACTGCGCAACTGGATTCAAGCTATCCTGGCTGATGAGGGGTGATACTCTGAAACTGGTTTCAGGATGCTTATTTTCCGGTCCAAGAAGGACCTGGCTTGGCAGTTCGGGCTGGACTGTTCCCATGGGGAGCAGGGTCAAGACTGGTTTGCATATGGCTGGGTCCAAGCTGCAATAGCGTGGCGAACAAAACAAATGATGGATGTAACTCAGATCTGTGACTGGGGGTGAATATTTGATTTATATTGTATGCTGTGGCAAGGTTAGGAACTAGCGCAAACCTAGAGTGTTCCCAATTATTCTCAAATATTCTTGGAGCTCCAAGGGAAAAGAGCGGCCATCAACACCCTCAACTGCGTCTGAGGAAAGACCCCTGTCACTTCAGTTAAATGCAATACCCTGAGCATCCAACCTTACAAGAGTACAATATATATGTACAAAAAGTCTTTTTGTTCCTTGTATCTTTATTTTCTTTTCTTCTTCACAATTCAATTGGTGTTTCTTAGTTACACTGCATAGTCACTCGAACAGCTTCAGTAGCCGACATGTGTTTCGTCAGTAAGGTATATAATCACCTCTGACTTCATCAGGGCTACAAATCAAATACAATTACAGACCATCAATTATAATAAGGTACTCAGATCCTAAACCCTTCACCGAAGAACCTAAGTGATTACTATGGTGCCTCTTGCACCGGTATTGCAGTGAGAATTGTGTATCAAAGTCACAGTTAGAGAATGACATTTCCGTGCATTTTAGCATCATCACATAACGTGATCATGCCCACCTATTATTGATTTCTGCAAATTGCTGTAAACAACATAATTGGAATAATAAATATAAAATTATATAAATAATATATAAAAAAGAGACCGCCAATGGCTCTCCACTATCGTTGTTCCAATCTTCAGTTATGAATCAAAAAATTCAGTGAGGGTAAGCATGCCTCCTAATAACCTCTTCACCTAAGTGCTACCTTATAACCCATAGTTCGGTATTACTTGTTAGCGCTGAAGAGACAGAATATCGATGGAGAAATATCAGCTGTCATGAATATCCAGTCAAGAATCAAGGGTGTGAAATATCGAGGTAAGTTTTATCATTGTTAAAAATATCTATTTTTTTAAGTTAGAAATATCGATTTTGAAAATATTGATGTTAAAAATATCGTTGTAAATAATATCGACTATTTGTTTTTTTATGTTTAACATCTTTTTTAATATTTTGGTAGTACTTATTTTATATGTATAAATATATTTTTTTATGTTAAAATGTATGTTTTTAATCTATTTCCACTTATTTTTATTAGCGGGATATTGCGTTTATACGGGATAAGGGTGGGGAGTAGTTTAAAAATATTTGTCTAAAGTAGTATATATCTTTTAGATTTTATGTATAATTTTGGGAGCAAGATGTTGGGTTTATAGTGGATAGGGGTGGGGAGTAAATCAAAAATATTTGTTTAAAGTTTTTTTTTTAAATACATTATTTAAAAAATTTCAACATTTTCAAAATTCGAAATTTACATTAAAAAGAATATTTAAAAAGGAATTTGAATTTTTTTTCGAGGTGTAAATATTTTTGGGTAAAAATTTAAAATTTTCTTAAAATGTTTTTAAAATTTACAAAATCTGTCAAATAAAAAATAAATAAATAGAAATTAAACATTTATTTGTATGTATATTATATTATTTTTTGTTGTGTTTGTTTTACAAATGTAAAAAAATATAATTTATTATAAAATAAATGTTAAGAAAGTTTTTATAAATGTTTCTAATTGTAATACATTTTAAAATATACATTCTATTTAAAAAACTTGGGAAATTTCAAATTAAATATTAATTTTTTTATTTTTGGGAAAAACATAAAAATAATTGTTTCAACTTTTTTAAATTTTCAAAGTTTGCAATTTATAATATATAACATTTTCAGAATTGTTTGGATATTTTTAAATGTTGTTAAAAAAATCTTGAACATTTTTTGTGTTAAAGTTCCAAATTTTTTAAATTTTTGTAAAGATTTAAAAAACACTATTTTAATTTTTTTTTTTTAAATAATGTTAATTGTTATTTGTAATATTTTTATTTTATTTTACATTATGTAGCACTTTCCCTGTGTTTAGTTTGTTTGGCTTTGGAATAGTAATTTTTTATATTTTATTATCCAGCACTTTTCCTGATTTTAGTAGGTTTGGAGTTGGAATAGTAATTGTTTATGGTTTATTATTGAGCACTTTCCCTGCGTTTAATTGGTTTGGAGTTGGAAAAGTAATTTTTAATATTTTATTGTCCAGCACTTTCCCTGATTTTAGTTGGTTTGGAGTTGGAATAGTAATTTTGTATATTTTATTATCTAGCACTTTCCCTGATTTTTGTTGGTTTGGAGTTGGAATAGTATTTTTTTATATTTTATTATCCAGCACTTTTTCTGGTCTTTGGTTGGTGTGGAGTTGGAATAGTAATTTTTGTATGGCTTATTATCCAGCACTTTCCCTGTGTTTAGTTGCTTTGGAGTTGGAATAGTAATTTGTTATTGTTTATTATCCAGCACTTTCCCTGAGTTTAGTTTGTTTGGAGTTTGAATAGTATTTCTTTACATTTTATTATCCAGCACTTTTCCTGATTTTAGTTGGTTGTGAATTGGAATAGTAATTTTTATAGTTTATTATCCAGCACTTTCCCTGGTTTTAGTTGGTTTGGAGTTGGAGTAGTATTTTGTTATGGTTTATTATCCAGCACTTTACCTGATTTTTGTTGGTTTGGAGTTGGAATAGTAATTGTTTTATATTTTATTATCCAGCACTTTTCCTGATTTTAATTTGTTTGGAGTTGAAATAGTAATTTTTTATGGCTTATTATCCAGCACTTTCCCTGAGTTTAGTTTAGTTTGTGTTTGCAATAGTAATTTTTAATGGTTTATTGTCCAGTATTTTCCCTCAGTTTAGTTTGTTTGGAGTTGGAATAGTAATTGTTTCAGTTTTATTTAGCATTTTCTCTGATTTTATACAGAAATTATAAATAAAAATGGAGACATATGTGAGTTTTTGTGTTAACATTTTTATTCACAATAAAGTGTATTTATTTTAGTTGTTCACAATTTAGGGGCCGATTCCGATCTCACTTGGTAAGCCCTCTGTACGAATCAGACCTGGAAGGCTTTCCAAGTGAGACGCGCTGTGTGAGTCCAACCGAGCGAGTACGATGAAACCGCTTGGTTACGGACTCGGTTCGGCAGGACTCCCATAGCACTCTATGGGAGCTTGTGTATGGACACGTACACAGGCTCCTATAGCAAAAAGGGATGGGTGGGAAAAAGCGTACACACCGTGGTGGGCACCCCATTTTGCCCGCCACAGTATGCATGCTTGGATCGGGGGACCCATGCGTACCCCCTGGTGAACGATTCGGAGAGCTCTGGGTGAAGGGGGGCCTGCTCTGGCCCCCTGAAGTCCGATTCTGACAGCTGCTTACACTCGCTGAGACCGAGTCGATACAGCTGTCCGAAACGTGCACCGTACTCGCCCGTTCGGAATCCGGCTCCATTGCACGGCACGATTTGGCTCCGTACGAGTCGGACGGATAGAGTCGGGTTTGTAAATGATTAGGTCGGCAAGGGCGCGATCTTCGCATTGTACTTGGTCGTTTGTAACAGGGGAAGATTCGGACGGAAAGATAGGCTCCGAATCGGATTTGCTCTTTACGAATCCCGTTTGGAGGCCTTCCTTACTAGATCGGAATCGGCCCCTAAATTGTTTTTATTCAGTCTTATTTAAAACATTTTGAAAATAATAATAAAAAAGTTTAACAAATTTCGGTTTTAATCAGAATACATTATAAAGCATAAAACATATATTTATAATGTACATTTACAAAATTATAAATTTATTATTAAATACATTTATATTTTTTTAAACAATTTGAAAAAACTGTTAAATTTTTATCCAAACACAGGGGTTCATTACGATGGCGGATGGAAGATCCCTCCGACCGCTGTGTCTCCAGAAAAAAACACCTGCACGTTCCGCGTCAAAACCGGCGGTGACATTACGATGCGATGAATGTAAAATCCGACCGCGGTGGTTGGATTTCATAAGAAACCGTCCGCCACATCCGAAAAAAAGCCCAATGCTCACGCGGAATGACCGCGAGTGAAATTATGATGAGATGGCGGAGCAGGCGGAACGATCATTGCACTATGATCGCTGGAGTCGCGCAAAAAGCTGAATGGCGGTCGAATACAACTACACAACAAGGCCTCCTAAAGTGCCTGTTCTCTCCGCTGCCCTCAAACACATCTGACACACCCCAATGATACACCCCCAAGGTATTGAAAACCAATGAAATCCCAGGTCAACATGGAAAACACACCTGACAGGCATACCTCATTTTGACACACCCACATAGCTGAGTATAAAACCAACCCCTTCCCTGACCATCATCCTTTGCACAACTCCAGCAGTGAAGGACCATACACCACAGCTGAAAGGAGAGGCAAATCATCACACATCACACATCACCCCATCACAACCACCACACCAACACTTCCAACACACATCTCACACATCTCCACCACCACCTTCCTACCTTCACTTTTCACTTATTTACACCATGTCACAGAAACAAATGCCCAAAGTCATTGACAATAAGTTGATGGTAGACGAGATAATCGGAGAAGAACCACATTTGTTTGGAAGCATGGTCCAACAGACCCCAATAGTCAGAAAAAATCAAATGTGGCAAAGGATAGTCAACAAAGTCAATGCAGTAGGGACCACCCTGCGCACACTGCGTGACATCAAGAAGAGGTGGCATGACCTCAAGACCATGGTGAAATGCCGTGCCAACAGGAACCATGAGGCGATTCAGAGGACAGGCGGTGGCCCTCCCATTCCACCACTAACATTCACTGAATGGGAGGAGAAGGTGCTTGCCATACTGCATCCAGAGAGTCTCACCGGAATAGATGTGGGAGTGGAGGCTGGTAAGTACCAACAAATGTATCCCATCACACTGTCATGTACTGTCTTGCATAACTATAAAGCTACACTTTCTAAATCCTAAATGCACTTATGTACAACACACTATTTCCAACACATGTCTCACATATCTACCATTTCCTTCCTCTGATTCACCTCAAAGGTAGCTAGCAACATTTCCATGGGGGGGTATGTGTACAGGTAGCCAGCACAACAACTCCCATCAGGCACTCTTGTCTCACAGCTGAGCAGGATGGAACACTCCCCCCACCCAGAACCATGTGGCAGCCATTTCATTGCTTACCTTCACCTTACAGGTAGGTAGCCATCTCAACAGGGAGGGGGGTTTGTGGATGGGTAGCCAGCACAACAACTCCCATCAGGCACTCTTGTCTCACAGCTGAGCAGGATGGAACACTCCCCCCACCCAGAACCATGTGGCAGCCATTTCATTGCTCTCCTCCACCTTACAGGTAGGTAGCCTTCTCATGCTCACTTGCATCATCCCTGAACAGGATAGAACACTCCCCACACACAGACCCATGTGGCAGCCATCTCCCTCCACTGTGCCACCTAACAGGTAGGTAATCAGTGCATGCACCCTGTCATCCTTCTCAAAATGCATGGAGCCATATGACCACCACGTCCCTCACTTGTTAGCCAACTCTATACAGATCCAAATGTCACATCCAGTGCACACACAGCTAAGCGCATGTAAATGTCACATAAATTACACTTTGAATCACAAAGTCACATGCTAAATAAATTCAGGGCCCAATCATGCAAAGCACACAATGCAATGTGTAAGTGCCATTGTTTCAAAGCATGAAGGCTCATATGAACACAACACATGCACGGTCAATCTGTCAAACAAACAAAACCACATGATTTAAAATAAAATTTAACTAAGAAAATTAGTACGTTTTGGCATAGCTGAAACAGATTCTCAGAAAAGTCAACAAAATCCAAGCATAAACCAAAGTGGATGTACACCAAGTTGGTAGATGATGACATGTCCTTGTAAACACACTATCTGATCTGTACATGTCAAATGGTTGTTATGTACATGTCACACTAATAACAAGTAATGTATGTACCTCAACATCATGTCATGATGCTGATAGTCTTTTACCAATATCAAGTGATTGCAATGTAAAATGTTTGGCGTATCAACTGAAACATCCAAAAACTGTGTCACCAAGGTTGCGGAGTGTACTTATCTGACAATCTAACCTCTGTTCAACAGGAGATTCACAAGCAACAGCTGGCGAAAACACCACCAACCAGCAGAGCCAGTCCCCCCCAGAACGTGAACACTCTGATGCTGATTCTCTACGTTTTTCGGATGAGGAGCAACAACCTGGCCCCTCAGGACTGCCAGGGCACACTCCGTCTCAGGGACTCATTGTCCCCACCACCACAACTAGAACCACCACACCTAGCAACACAGCAGCGACAACAACTACGCTGACCCCTGCTACAACAACCTGTCAATCATCACCACGGCTGCCTGCAACACTATCCCTGGCTCAGTGGTCACCATCACCACCACACAAGCCGAGGATGCCTGGGACAGTGTGCGGGTGCATAGACAGCCAACTCCACAGGTCCTTGTCAGCAGGGAAGGTGGGAGGGCAACTGGGGGACAATCACATGAGGACACTGAGACAGAAGCCCTGGCCACCATCGCAAGAGTCCTTGATGCATACCAACAGAACCAGGGACAGATGGGCCAGGTTGTAGAAGAACTGCGTGAGCTCCACCTGCTGCAGAGGTCCATGGACGCACAAATGGAACAACTTGTGGATCTCATGGGCCAGCTTGTGGGTGTTCTGAGGGACATACATGCTGCTCAAATGACAACTCACCCCCCTCCAGTGGCCAGCCTGCTGATACTCTGACCACCTAAGCTGCGGCCACAGAGAGGGGTGAGCTGCAAGACAATGACTCCTCAGACACCTCTGAGCCTGCAGCAGAGGACCCCCTGCCAAACCCACGAGGGGATGTCCGAGAAAAACACGGGAGGATCAAGTGGCAAAGCACCATCCAAAGCCAAGTTGCTGAGCCAGCCATGATGGCACCAGTGTTGCACTGAACATTGACTTTGTTGATCATCCAATCCCACATTGCCATGTTGATGGCAAGAGTTTGTTGGATTGTGTAATTCTATCATTGTGGTGACTACTCTATTTGTCTCTGTTACCATGTCTGACAACTCATACACTCACTGTGCACAAATAACTTTCTGTCACTTCAAATTTAACACTAGCTAATAGAAAATAAACACTATTTACACACCTCTACCTTTGTGTCAGTTCCATGTTTATCACAGTATGTACAATGTCAACTCTGTTTCCAATGTACCACAGGCTTTGATTGTGATGAGATATTGATGGGTGGAGGAACCTAGAAAGACACAAGAGGATGACATTGAGTTGTCATATGATGGCATGAGAGCAACAACACACCACTAGTCAACACTGTACAAGATTCATCCCACATAACACTGACCAACACCATCAACATAGACATGAGGTGAGTGGAAACCAAAACACTGTGCCACACACATTAGCCCTTAGCAGTGTGCCAACAACAGCCAGGATCCACACACATCATCTATGCTTCGGCACTAACAGCAAAGCAAACAGACACTGTCACAGTTGCTCAATGGTAACTTTCACTCAAGGGAAGTAGTTGGTGATGAGCTGTTGACGCAGGTCAAGACCTTCCTCTTCTCCACTGTCATCGTCACTCCGCATGTGTGGATTTGCAGCAGGGGGCATCTGCTGCTCATCATCGTCCAGAATCAGGGGGATCTTTTTGCGCAAGGCCAGGTTGTGGAGCATGCAGCATGCGACTGTGATCTGACACACCTTTTGGGGAGAGTAGAGTAATGCACCACCACTCTTGTCCAGAAACCGAAATCTAGCCTTCAGAAGTCTAAAAGCACGCTCCACTACACAACGTGTCCTGCCATGGGCATCATTGAAGCGGACTTCCTCCGGCGTCCTTGGATTCCTCAGTGGGCTCAGCAACCAAGGCCGGTTGGGATATGCAGAGTCCCCTAGTTGTGAGAAACACAGACCAAGTTTGTAATAGAAATAGTTGAGGATAACAGCATGTCACACACACAGCACACTACTTGACACAGCTCACTCACCAACAAGCCACGCACGCTCCGGATGCAGATTTTCCATCAATTGTGGGATGATGCTGTTACGCAGTATGGAGGAGTCTTGTGCAGAACCCAGAAATTTGGCACATACATGGGAGATAATCATATCCGCTTGGCATACCACTTGCACATTAATTGAATGGCAATGCTTCCTGTTACAGTAGATGTGCTCACGTACCTGTGGTGGAACTAGGCCAACGTGTGTGCAGTCAATGGCTCCAACAACATTAGGTATGTGACCAAGGTCATAAAATTCCCCCTTCACATCTGCCAATTCATATCTCCTTGGAAAGTGAATGTAGCTGTCCTTGTAGGTCAACAGTGCGGACAGGACATCAGGCAACACCATGCTGAACATAGGTTGAGACATCCCACCTGCGATGGTCACAGTGTACTGAAACGAACCAGTGGCAAAGAATTACAGGGCGGCCATCACCTTAACTGTTGGTGTCAAAGCTGTTGGGTATGTTCTGTGAGGCCTCAAATGTGGCTCCAACTGAGCAAATAGCTCCTGAAGGGTAAGGCGATTCAGACGGAATTTCTTAATGATGTCGGTATCCTCCATTGTCTCAAGCTCTGGGAAAGGCCACTACATAGGTGGTCGTATCCTACGTATTGTGGCAGGGGACAGATGTAAAAATGAGTCAGAGAGGAGATGTGGGTAACATCTTACATTATGACTAACACAACCACAACATTGACAGTACTGTAAAAACAGCTTAATGCACAAGTGACATGCATAGACACCTTGATCTCCTGTAGTCATTCATGTAGCCAAGATGTACATACTAACTACTGTCAAATCTAAATCAGACTATGGGGTCGATTTCGATCCCGGTCGGAGGCGCACCTAATACCATACGGTCGGGAAAAAAGCCAGGCGAATGCCTGTTTCCCGACCAATCCGCACATACGTCCGAACGAGCAAGTACGATGCGCACAACTGCCCAAATCCCGACCCAGTCGTACTCACCCAATACAGGTCCTGTACTCCGACCGAGGCGGATCCGGAAACGCTGAATCGAGTCGCACGGAAGCTAAAATGCAGCCCCGTCCGGCCAAGTACGATGCGCTTTCCGTACGCGCCGAACCCGTTGCTACGCACGGCACGTCAAAGCATCCGGGCGAGGCGCACATAAGCTCCGATTCGCGCCACAAGACGATCCACGCCTACGAGACGAACACGCTAGCGACGAGGACGAGGCGAAGCAAAGAGAAAGACGAACGAGACGAACCAACCATGAATCCCATCGTGCAGATCCTACCAATATTCTACATCTATTACAGGAACTGGCACGGACGCGTACGACGCAGAAGGTAAGTCAGACACCCACCACTCAAACAAACCACACGTACCCGACATATCACACACACACATAGGGATGCAGAAATACTTACACCAGCAACAGCAGCACCATAGGGGCGGGATGGCCATCACCAATGCCACACATACACATAGGGGCCTGTATGCCCACCACCACTACCACCCCTACTCAGGGGGTGCCAGATGCCTGTGACTACTACCACCTCTACCCATGGGGGTCTGGATGCCCACCACCACTACCACCCCAACTCAGGGGAGCCAGATGCCTGTCACTACTACCACCTCTACCCATGGGGGGCTTGATGCCCACCACCACTACCACCCCTACTCAGGGGGTGCCAGATGCCTGTCACTACTACCACCCCTACCCATGGGGTGCTGGATGCCCACCACTACTACCACCCCTACCCAGGGGGTGCTAGATGCCTACCACTATTACCACCCCTGCCCATGGGGGGCTGGATGCCTACCACTACTACCACCCCAACTCAGGGGGAGCCAGATGCCTGTCACTACTACCACCTCTACCCATGGGGGCTTGATGCCCACCACCACTACCACCCCTACTCAGGGGGTGCCAGATGCCTGTCACTACTACCACCCCTACCCATGGGGGGGCTGGATGCCTACCACTACTACCACCCCTACCCAGGGGGCGCTAGATGCCTACCACTACTACCACCCCTGCCCATGGGGGGCTGGATGCCTACCACTACTACCACCCCTACCCAGGGGGTGCTAGGTGCCCATCACTACTACCACCCCTACTCAGGGGGTGCCAGATGCCTGTGACTACTACCACCTCTACCCATGGGGGTCTGGATGCCCACCACCACTACCACCCCAACTCAGGGGGAGCCAGATGCCTGTCACTACTACCACCTCTACCCATGGGGGGCTTGATGCCCACCACCACTACCACCCCTACTCAGGGGGTGCCAGATGCCTGTGACTACTACCACCTCTACCCATGGGGGCTTGATGCCCACCACCACTACCACCCCTACTCAGGGGTGCCAGATGCCTGTGACTACTACCACCTCTACCCATGGGGGCTGGATGCCCACCACCACTACCACCCCAACTCAGGGGGAGCCAGATGCCTGTCACTACTACCACCTCCACCCATGGGGGCTTGATGCCCACCACCACTACCACCCCTACTCAGGGGTGCCAGATGCCTGTGACTACTACCACCTCTACCCATGGGGGCTGGATGCCCACCAACACTACCACCCCAACTCAGGGGGAGCCAGATGCCTGTCACTACTACCACCTCTACCCATGGGGGGCTTGATGCCCACCACCACTACCACCCCTACTCAGGGGGTGCCAGATGCCTACCACTACTACCACCCCTGCCCATGGGGGGCTGGATGCCTACCACTACTACCACCCCTGCCCAGGGGGTGCCAGATGCCTGTCACTACAACCACCCCTACCCATGGGGGCTGGATGCCTACCACTACTACCACTCCTACCCAGGGGGTGCCAGATGCCTGTCACTACTACCACCTCTACCCATGGGGGGCTGGATGCCCACCACCAATACCACCCCTACTCAGGGGGTGCCAGATGCCTACCACTACTACCACCCCTGCCCAGGGGGTGCTGGATGCCTACCACTACCAACACCCCTACCCATGGGGGGCTGGATGCCTGCCACCAACACCACCCCCACTCATAGGATGGACAATGCATGACACAACCAGCACACTACAACCTAGGGAATGCAAGAAAAAGACATCCCCCCAACACCATGACAAGCGTGTGTAGACTGTGTCAAATGCCTACAACACTGAACATGACCATGAACACACAATGTGAACCCCTATCACATGTGTCACACATAAATGTGTGTGGCCTCCACAATGCAAGCAGACCAGGACCACTGTGGCAATGGGGTCCAACCCCCATCATCACAGTGACCAAAATGTAAGTGTGGGGTCCATAGCTGAAGCACATTTTGAACATTGTGACAATGGGGTCTAAGCCCCCATCATCACAGTGACCACAAGGTAAGTGTGTGGTCCATAGCTGAAGCACATTTTGAACATTGTGACAATGGGGTCCAACCCCCATCATCATAGTGACCAAAAGGTAAGTGTTGACATTGAAAAAACTGCAACTGCCAAAATGCATGGATCATTCCTGGTCACAGAACAACAAACACATCAGTGGCAAAGTAGTGCTTGTGTCCCATAGCAACATAGATTGGGGAGGCAAACAGTGCAGTGCAAATCAGACATACCTTTGGCCATGTGCAGACAAACATCACCCATGGGGGCTGACACTGTCAACATTCATCAATGACACAATGACAGAAGTGACCATCATAATGCAGACCCACATATTTGCACCAATGGGCACACAAATGGAGATATCCTGTGGAGACTGTAGATGTGAGCTGAACAAATACCATACCATGGCAGCAATGGGACACACAAACAATGATCATAGTGCTGACTGATGACCTAGGAGTCCCAGGGACAGCAAGTCAAACCCACCAAACAACATACAGCCAATGGCACACTAAAGATATGCCAATGCAGTGGTGCAGATGCACAAACAGGCAGTCCCACACTGCACATCAAACACAACAGGTGAGGGGGGGTGCCAGTGTCCCCAGGCAACCACACAACACATGATGAGGCCTGAATACCAATTACACAGATGCGCATGCAGTGCCACACAAAAGTAACTCATGGATCCAAATCCCCTATGTGGGCAATCAGGCATTGTTAGATGAGAGGGAGCACAAATCACACATGTCACACAAGCATGTAGGAACAGCAACTGACACAGCAAGACACAGACACACCACAGCACTACCCCCAGGGTCCCCACAATGTGTTGACCCTGGGCTGCATGACTAATCCCACTGTGATGACAAAGCTAGATGTCGTTCACACTGTGAACCACAGTCATGTGTCCTGAGCAACAAACTACCATCACACCTACACAAGCACAAATCAATCAGCACGGCCAGTAAGCCAAGGCCAACATGGAGGCAGGGGTCTAGCCGGGCAACAACTCTCATCTGCACACACTCAACACCACACACCTCGACCTCCAACAATGTGCAGCAGTGAAGATCACATGCACTGGTGACATTGCACATGCACCCATGACAATCCCATGGGGGGGGGTGGTAACTAAGGTGCAGAAACACATCACACATGGCCACTCAACAAGACTCCTGAATGTCTGACACACAGCACTCTACGCTGTACATGGACATGACGGCAATACCACACCAACCAATGGGATCCCAGCCACAGTCCCACACCAATGAAGAAGCCAAGGTCACCCACAAACAACACACATAGACAAATACCAACATTGCAGCCCTGACCCTGAGGAGTGCCAGCAGTCACACACACAACGTGTCACAATCACTGAAAGCTAACACAAACTGGAAATTACATGACAGGTGTAAACAACAAGTGCCAAGGGGAATCCTGACTGTGTTTTAAATTTGGTTTTATATTTTTACTCTGTTCTAATTTTGGGGAATTGCAAGGGGGCTGCTGCACTTACTGGGTGAGTGGAGGCCTGGGCTCAGTGTTTTCTCCTGCCCGCCCGGTCCGACGCGGTAGCCAGTACCGTTGCGCAGAGGGCGGGGCAGGGAGAGCCAGGCACTTCCGCATCGGAGCGGTTAGCGCTCTAGTTGGAGGCAGAGCGCAACTACTTAGGTCGACTGTTCCTGCGGCCGCGCTGCGGTAGGGAGGACGGTGGCAGTGTCCCCACGATCCGTTCAGCGGTACAGCCGAATTAGGCTATATTTCCTGGTCTCCCTTTGCCCGAGTTGGTTTTTAAATTTGGTTTTATATTTTTACTCTGTTCTAATTTTGGGGAATTGCAAGGGGGCTGCTGCACTTACTGGGTGAGTGGTGGCCTGGGCTCAGTGTTTTCTCCTGCCCGCCCCGGTCCGACGCGGTAGCCAGTACCATTGCGCGGAGGGCGGGGCAGGGAGAGCCAGGCACTTCCGCATCGGAGCGGTTAGCGCTCTAGTTGGAGGCAGAGCGCGACTATTTAGGTCCTATGCCCCAGCGTCCGCGCAGCGGATGTGCGCAGCGGGCGCGCCGCCTGCGCGCCATAGGCGCGCTAAAGGCAAGCCCGTCTGCGCCCGTCCGCGGCCGCCAGGGGCCTGGGGCCAGAACCCCTGCCGGTTCGGCCCTAGGTGTGCAGTATAGTCCTCAACAGCTCTATGCCATGTGCCCCATGTTGGGAGAGGAGTGCAAGCACAGCTTAAACGTAGATGGTAGTAGGAGGAAATGCAATCACTGCTCTTACACGATTAGCCCGCAGTTAAAGCCTAGAGAGTTTGGCCAGAGACTGAGCCTCTCCTTGATTAACTGCCGTTCCATGAGGAAGCACAGACTGAACATTTATGACCATCTTTTAGAGGGTCAGATAGATGTCCTGTTCCTCACGGAAACGTGGCTTAGTGAGGATGCAGCCCCTGATATCTTGGAGGCCCTTCCTAATGGTTACGGCATCACTAGGGTGGACAGACCCATGGGGAAAGGTGGGGGATTGCAATAATTTTTAAACATTCTATACAGTGCACTCTCGAGCCCACTAACATTGTGGACAGTGAAGCGGGATTTTTCTCCATAACTGTATCTAATAATTTTATTATAAAGGGAATTCTGGTATATAGACCTCCTGGTCCCTCTACACGTTTCGCGCCTAGGCTGATTGAGTGCTTAATCCAGCCAGCATTACATTATGAGAAACTTCTATTATTAGGAGATTTGAATCTGCACTTTGATGATGCCTCCGATTCTGGGCGCAAGGGATCTGCCTGGAATTGGCAGCATTACAGATGACACTTAAATCGCAGTGCCCTACGCATCTACGAGGTCACCTACTTGACCCAATTTTTGCTAATTGGGATGCTCTAGAAATGGAGCAGCCGCTTCCAGTTCCCTGGTCGGATCATTTTGTGATCCCTTTTAAGGTGCGGATGTCGGTTCAAAAGACTCCAGCGAAAGCTGAACTTAAGCTGAAATACAGGAGGTGGGCGAGTTTCTCGCAAGACAATTTTAACAAGCTCCTCTTACAGGGGGGCCCCGGGTGGTCGGGAGATTGACTCGGCATGTGAGGCCTTAGATAGGCGCATTTTGGAAGCACTTGACAGCTGTGCACCCTGGGCCACAAAGGCACCCAAAGGCTAGCAAAATCTGCCCCCTGGGTCGGAGACGAACTGAGACTGGCAAGAGCGGCCTGCAAACGTCTTGAAAGACGATGGAGAAGGGATTTCTTGGCCCAGTTGAAGACGGAATATAAAGTTAGTCTTAAGCTCTATCATACCCTTATCAGAAAAACGCGGGCGTCCTATTATAAGGAAAGAATTGTGAAAGCGGAAAATTCAATCAAAGAGCTATTTACCATCTACAAAGAGATCTCATCCCTGGATAAGGTCGCAGCACCGAGTATGAGTTCAGTGGAATCATGTAACCGGATAGCAGAGTTTTTTGTTGAGAAGGTGGAGAAAATCTATTCCACCTTCCCGGTCTCTGCAAGGGAGGGCGCACTGAGGCTGCTGCTCCTACTAACAGAAAGGGAGAGGACTATCTGGATACATTTAGTACCCCTAATCATGAGACCCTAATGAAGATAGCTAGTAGCATCAAGTCCGGCTCTCCCAGTGATCCTGCAAGGCCGAGGGTGCTGAAAGGGAGTATGGAATGCCTTGAACCGTACATTAGACATCTGTTAGAGCTCTCTTTTAGCGCAGGCATTGTGCCAAAAAATGGAAGGAGGCTGTGGTCTTACCGCTGAGGAAGAAGCCGAATGTCAGCATGGACCAGCTAGACAATCTGCGTCCCATCTCGCTACTCCCTTACTTTGCGAAAATTGCAGAGAAGGTTGTGAATACCCAACTGATGGCCCATGTCAACACACATAGTCTGCTCCATCCTACTCAATCCGGTTTTCGAGCGTCGTACTCGACTGAATCGGCTCTGCTCCTCTCCACTGAGACCATTCGGAAGTACGTTGATGAGGGTCAGACGGCGGCCTTAATTTTATTAGATCTGAGTGCCGTCTTTGACACTGTTTCTCATCATACGTTGCTTCAGTGTCTCAGAAGGGGTGGGGTGGAGGGAAGGCACTGGAATGGATGGAATCTTTTCTGCAGGACCGCAGTTTTCAGGTAGCGCAGGGACCTTATTTATCCAAGAGTATTAGGCTTAAACAGGGGGTGCCACAGGGGTCCACCCTTAGCCCGTCCCTGTTTAACCTATATGTTGCCCCAGTGGCAGACATCACTGGAAGGTTTGGGGTCAAAGTTGTGTCCTACGCCGACGACACACAACTGGTGGTGTCCCTAACACAGTCGGACGAGAAGGCAGCCACTAATTTTAATTCCTGCCTGCAAGAACTAGCGGTATGGATGGCTAGCAACTGCCTTAAACTGAACGGGAGTAAGACAGAAGTGTTGGTTATTGGCAAGGCACCTTCTGTGTGGACGTCGGCGTGGTGGCCACAGACCCTGGGTCCTATCCCTGGCCCTAGTAAACAGGTTAAGAACCTAGGGGTGTGGCTTGACCCTAAGCTCTCGTTTGAGCATCATACAAGGCGGGTGGCAGGAACCTGTTTTGGAATCTTGCGTGGACTCCGCAAGACCCTGGACCTCTTGCCTACCGTAGCTAGGAAGACTATGGTCCATGCTTTGGTAACATCGAGGCTGGACTATGGAAATGTGCTTTATTTGGGGGCTAATGTCAACTGTGTACAGAGACTTCAATGTATCCAGAACGCAGCAGCTCGCCTGGTTCTGATGCTACCCAGGCGAGCATCTTCCAGAAAGGCTCTGGTTGCCCTTCATTGGCTTCCGATCAAGGAGCGAATCCTGTTCAAAGCTCTTTGTGTGAGTCATCGGATTCTACAAAGGAAGGGGCCCTCATACCTTCATCACCTTCTGACTCCATATGTCCCCTCCCGCCAATTAAGGTCTAGCGGGACGGGACAGGTTATTATTCCCAGAGTCAGGAGGGCAAGGATGGGTGGGCGCTCCTTTAGTTTCATGGCAGCTCAGCAATGGAATAAACTCCCGTGGGGAGCTTCGGATGGAGGCCTCGGAGCTGACTTTTCGCAAAAAGCTGAAAACTTTTCTTTTCCCACTGAGTAGCTTCCTGGTTGCTAGACCATTCACGGGGGGGCCTGGAAGCAAAGTCTTTTTTTTTAGGCTGTACCATAGCGCGGGGACACACTAGCCTAGTGTAACCATGCGCTCTATAAATGTCATTATTATTATTATTATTATTGTCACATCTGCGTTAGCCCACAAACTCAGCCCTGACAGCAAACACACCTATGGGTGACACCCTGATGACCAGTAATGTGCCATGCACCCACATCACAGAGAACCCAGGGAGAAGACTTTGGGGGAACATAGGTCAACTCAGCAAGCATCACAAACAGGAACATCACTAGGGATCCCAGCATGCACAGCAAAATGGAAGTGAACACACACAGACATGCTCACACAACACAGACCTTGGGCTCAGGCAATGTCACAGGATTACTCACTGCCATGAGTGGACTCCACTCCTGTGTGAGGAAAGCTGTGCCATATGTCGCCTCAGTAGGGCACCATCATGTCAGCAGAACACTTGGTCACACAGTCAACAATTAGCACGAAATGAAGTCTCCCGTCAAATCAGCCTGGTCATGGGAGTGTCAACGAAATCATCAGCACAGATCCAACACACATGTATAGCAAGTTGCACTGACAACACAGATGAGTCCTTCCCCATTGATGCCCAAACTTGCATGTCCAGTGGAGATGGACACACGGTCAGGGAAGGAGACTAATTGAACAATGGCAAGCACAACAGATGTGCAGGGGTGTAAGCCACAGATGGGATTTTGCAAATGTAAGTAGGAAATCCCATTGCCAAATATTAAAAACATGACACCCTCATATGCTGCTAAGGATGACATGGATACACTACAGGATAGGACACATTACCCGTGGACCACATGGGTTCCTGCACAGTAACACTTCATTTTCATGAGACCAAAAATCACCATCACTGCAGCAAGGGCACGGTTAGCATCATCAACATCATGTACATCAGAAGCAAAACCACTAGAGAACAGAAAGTAGCTTTATTCAGCATATGTGGGTTCTAAAGTTAAAGTCCAGAAAAAATATAAACAAAGGCCAATGGCCAGTCCATTCTGAAAGTCAAAACAGGGTGACAGTGGCAGTTGTCACCCTACGCATGCCTGCACTGCTACACACCAGGGACAATCCCCTCGGAGGGGCATACGGGGGGCAGGCCAGGCACCGCAGGGACAGGATCAGGGCTCACCAGAAGGAGGAAGTGAAGGGGTGGTGGGTGCCGGAGAGCCACTGACAACTGCAGTGGAGGTGTCTGACATGGTGTGTGCCGGCACAACTGGGGGGCATGACTCAGATGGTGTGGGTGCCGGCACGACTGCAGTGGGCCGTGCAGATGGAGTGGACAGGTTCCCCACTGCAGTGCCCAAGTCAGACGGGGTGGTAGTGGACTCCACTGCAGTGCCTACCTCCAGGGGAGGAGAATGGGGTTCAGGTAAGGTGGGCAGGACAGAGGGGAGGACACCGTCTCCACACCAGTGGCACAGACATGCGCAGCAGGGGGTGTGGTGCCGGAAGAGCAAGTGGCAGGGGGAGAAGGCCGGATCTTTTTGGGGATGGTGTATCTGTGGGTGGGGGAACCTGGGGCAGGGTGTGGTGGGGGCACCTGTGGAGTGGGGCCTGAGGGATGGAGGAAGGAGACTTGGTGCTTGAGCTGCAGGGCGGCGGCGGGGTCTTGCTCTTCCGGGTCCTGGGGGACTTGCGGGTGGGGGCGTCAGTCGGTCTGCGCCTGGGGGAGGGTGTCCGGGGGTGAGGGGCACTCCCCTCTGTGTGGGTGGGCTTCCTCTTCCCCCTGAATGCTGGATCAGCTGGATCTGAGGGGAAGAGGCCGAGGTCACTGAGGAAGACCCGCTGTGTCTTTGGGGTTGCAGGTGAGGCAAGGGAAGGGGCCTTGGAGGGAGAGGTAAGTGATGACTGCGCAGTGCTCGTGGATGCGTGTGTGTGTGCCTTGGCCCCATCCCCTGTGAGTGTGGTTTCAGTCCCCTGACTGTGCATGTGTGTGCATGTGGATTTTGGCGTGTGTGTCTGTGTGCTGCCTGTGTCTGTGCTGGTGTGTGCCTGTGCCGGTGTGTGTGTGCTTGGGACAGGTAAGGTGCTGGGGAGTGTGGATGGGGCAGAGGTAGGAGGGGTGAGGGACTGTTGGAGGAGGGACACTGCTGCCGTCAGGGAGGAGTCCATGGACCTATTGCCCCTCTGTAGGGCAGACATGCCCGATGAGATGCCCTCCATGAACGACACCAGCTGAGTCAACAGAGTGGTGTGTGCATGGAGGACACTCAGCATCGCTGTCTGCCCTACATGGAGCTGGCGAAGGAGGTACACAGACTCCTCCCTCAGGGCAGCAGGGGACACAGGGGCAGGGGGTGCGGTGCCTGGCATGAAGGAGACACGCTCCCGAACATGGGAGCCTCCACGGACCTGGGGAATGGGAGCCGATGGGAGGGCGGTGGTGGTGGTGGTGGTGGCGGGGACAGCAACACTAGCTGTGGTGTGGTGGCTGCTGACACCCACCTCCACAAGGGAGTCATCCTCCGAGCTGCTGTGGTCCTCAGCTGAGGTGGATGGTGCTGAGGACTCCTCGGTGTGGCTCCCCTCACCCTCCGTGCCACTGGGTCCCTCCGACCACTCCTCGGCTGCTGACCCAGTCTGGCTCTGCGGCTCCTCCTGGTCCGTGGAGCTGTCCCCTCCTGTGGCCGTGGATGTATCTGCAAACAATAGGGAAACAGACAGACATCAGACACCTGCACCGAACGCACACACCACAGTAAGTACAGCACATTACAGAGCAAGCCCTGGCATCCTTAGTTGAACATTGCTAAAAGTGCCCAAACAGAGTAGGGGAAGCCAATTGTCAGTCTGATGGTCAACCATGGCACTCACATCTCTCCTGGCCTTGCACCCATCTGTCTGGTGTCTATCGGATGGCAATACCCCAGTGTGGACACATGCACCACCTACACAGTAGTTGGACAGTGCAGAGAAGACGGTGAAGCATGTGAACATGCACACATCACAACTCTTGCCAATGAGTCAGTACAGGTGTCCGGATAAAGGGATGCCCAGAGTCAATTTTGAAATGCATGTGATGCATACCAGCGACAGACACCATGATGCACCCATGTCCTGATAGTCATTGCCACAATGGTGTGCATGTAGCACATGTCACTCCCCTGCAGGATCACTCATAGGAAGTTTCATGCCATGGCACAGGCATGCCTGCTAAGTCATACATCACTGTCTCCAGTCACATGGGCAGGGCAGCCAGACAACAACAGTCTGCACTGTCACTATAGTAGGTCATGTGGAATGCAAGTCCTGGAGCTGAACAAGTGCACATGTACATCCCCTACACACCACATCATCTGAACACTTATCTGTCCACGTCATACCAATTGGACATATGGGAGACCTGTAACAGAACCCTCTGAACCTGAGCACCCCACAATCTGCTGTGAATGGGAAACAGCTGCCTGAACATCACATTTGCATAACCCAGTCTGCATGGTCAGGTGATCAAACACCTATGTGTCACACAAGTATCGTCTCCTATGTCACATCTCCGGTGGCATGCTGAGCCCCAAACGAGACACAGCCCTGACAACGAAGTCACAGCACACTGATACAGAGGCAGACACCTGAGGGGACATATCACTGAGCACAACGTGTCAGCTGATACACGTGAGTGGGAGTACAGAGTGTATTGTATGGCCTGGAGTAGGCATGACTGTCCTGCCCCACGTGAATGAGGGATGAGCCCTGGACAGTAGGCAGGTGGCTAAGTATGTGTGACACACGTAATATACACACTCCTGGGGCCCAAACATTGTACCCACCCGCAGCATGGGTGTGTGCCAGATACCCCAGGCACATGTGGTGGATCAGCTCAGCAATTGGACCACATATCAAAGTAATACGCAGATTACATGGCAGAACACAGGCATTGTGTAAGCAATGGACCCACCCATGATGCCCACCACAGAGTTAGGGGAACAAATGCTGTCCCCCACCTTGAGCTGAGCAAAATGCAAGGACACAGTACCCAAGTGACACAATTCCCTGACTGTAAGGGCCACACCTGGGTATCAGATGAGGAGTGGGCAGTGCACAATTGAGGGACATGGGTCCTGGACCACATGACTGATGTACTGTGGAAGTTAAACCAGGCCAGAGGAGGGCACATAGCATGGCAGACAAAGTTCACAATGCAGTCATGGACTCACCCCCTCCTTGCTGCTCTCTGGCCTTCAGCTGCCCATCCAGATCAGGGAAGACCACCGCCAGGATCCTGAGCATGTGGGGGTCAGGGTCCGGTGTCCGCCCCTCCTGCGAGGAGGCGACAGCTTCAGCTGGACCCGTGCGATCCTCCGGGTCCAGCCCCGAAGGTCCTGCCACCTCTTCTGGCAGTTGCGGATCCGGCGCTTGTAGACCCCCACGGATCTCACTGCCCGGACGATGGTCAGCCATATCTGCTGCTTCTGGTGGGCATCAACCTGTGAGGATGACAAAGTGAAAAATGCCATTACTACACATTCAACATAATCGTGCATTACACAGTTGGATATACATGTCTCAATCACAGGGGCACATGATGTACACAGGCAGTGCAACGATGGCTATGGACCGTTTGCCAGCAGTTACTACATGCTATCATTGCCTGGGTAGTAAAACCTTGTTTAAATGCACTGTCACTGCACTATACCTGTTCAGTGCATGTTACTACACACTATGGGGGGTGACAACTACTCAGTGAGCCTGCTAGCCAGTGGCGTGCAGACTGTAAGTCTTGCTAGTCAGACAACATGCACATTTAGTAAGGCAGTGGACAGCACACTCACCTGCTCCCCTGCTTTCCCATACAGCTTGCTGTACTGTGGAAGGAGGCCGTCCAGCAGGGCCTGGTTCTCCTCAGTGCTGAAGGCTGGGGCTCTCTCCACAGTACGTGCCATTGCAGGATCCAGAGGGTGCAGGTACAGCAGCAGTGGTGGTGGCAGATGTCGTCCTGGGGCATGTAGTGCAGGCAAGTGAGCTCTCAGGGGAACAGCCAGCATTATATGTGTGCTGCAGAGGCAGATACTAACTCATGTGTCCAAAGTGATAGGTCCAAGTCGTTTGCATCTTCTGAATCTGACCAATCCATGGAATAGCAGCACTAATACACGCCCACAGCATCCTTCAAAAGTTCAACTTCATGACACCCATGAATTTGCAACATTGTTGTGGGTGACCAACTGAATTCACAGCATCAGACTCGTTAAAGATTTGAAAACGCGTCCGTTGCCAGGCCAGGCCATAGCCAATGTGTGCGCACCGATCGGTCCATTGCTGTACAACGCGTATTGCGCATACAACGCGTACCCGCTCACATTGTATGCAATGGGCCGGCCGGGAACACCGATCGGTCCATTGCTGTTCAACGCGTACCCGCTCACATTGAATGCAATGGGCCGGCCAGGAACACCGATCGGACCATTGCTGTTCAACGCGTACCAGGCATACAACGCGTACCCGCTCACATTGAATGCAATGGGCCGGCCGGGAACACCGATCGGTCCATTGCTGTTCAACGCGTACCAGGCATACAACGCGTACCCGCTCACATTGAATGCAATGGGCCGGCCGGGAACACCGATCGGTCCATTGCTGTTCAACGCGTACCAGGCATACAACGCGTACCCGCTCACATTGAATACAATGGGCCGGCCGGGAACACCGATCGGTCCATTGCTGTTCAACGCGTAGCCACCGCTCACATTGAATGCAATGGGCCGGCCAGGAACACCGATCGGACCATTGCTGTTCAACGCGTACCCGGCAATACAACGCGTACCCGCTCACATTGAATGCAATGGGCCGGCCGGGAACACCGATCGGTCCATTGCTGTTCAACAGCGTACCCGCTCACATTGAATGCAATGGGCCGGCCAGGAACACCGATCGGACCATTGCTGTTCAACGCGTACCAGCGATACAACGCTGCACCAGCTCACATTGAATGCAATGGGCCGGCCGGGAACACCGATCGGTCCATTGCTGTTCAACGCGAACCAGGCATACAACGCGTACCCGCTCACATTGAATGCAATGGGCCGGCCGGGAACACCGATCGGTCCATTGCTGTTCAACGCGTACCAGGCCTACAACGCGTACCCGCTCACATTGAATGCAATGGGCCGGCCGGGAACACCGATCGGTCCATTGCTGTTCAACGCGTACCAGGCATACAACGCGTACCCGCTCACATTGAATGCAATGGGCCGGCCGGGAACACCGATCGGTCCATTGCTGTTCAACGCGTACCAGGCATACAACGCGTACCCGCTCACATTGAATGCAATGGGCCGGCCGGGAACACCGATCGGTCCATTGCTGTTCAACGCGTACCAGGCATACAACGCGTACCCGCTCACATTGAATGCAATGGGCCGGCCGGGAACACCGATCGGTCCATTGCTGTACAACGCGTCCCTGGACAAGTCACTGGCATATGTCACCATGCCTGTCACAGGTGAACATATGCCAGCCACATATACTTCCCAGGGAGTGAGGGGCACACCTACAACACCACAGCCTGTCCACACTGTATCCTAAGGCATGTAAGGCTGCATTACCTATTCCGTGTATGGGGGTGAACATGTTGTTCTGTGGGTGTCACTTCAGGGCAGCCACTCCCAGGCTGTGCACGTGTTCATGGGGACAGGATCCTTGGTGTGTCGTGCACATGACCACTGTGATGTGCAAGTGTTCATTCCTGAGCATGTGGCATGGTCACATTTCACGGTGGTGTATGTGTATGTCATGTCACATACCCCCTGAGTCCCATGTGGGACGGTATGTACGTCCCAGGGTGACCCATTGGCACAATAGTGATGGTCCTCCACAGTCTGTGTGCATGTTGTGTTTACAATGTCTCTGATTCCATGTGCACAATGTGTGACAGTCTCCACATCCACGTTGTTTGTGCATGAACTTTGATGTTGTGCGTGTGTGTGCCACAGACGTCCATGTCTGTCCTGCCGAGGCAACAGGGACCACTACCTGTGGGGGTCATGGTTGTTTTGCTGTGGTGTATTCATGATGCACCATGTCATGCCAGTGTCCATGTGGCAATACAGGGTCCCTGGGAATCTACCTGTCGATGAGCTGTGATGCCTGGGGCACATCTGTCCTCACATGTCACTGTGGTGTGTGTTTGGAACGTGGCAGCAGTACATGGGTACTGTGACACAGCCTAATGATATCCCATAGCACAACCTGGGACTTGTTGAGGGAACATGTTGAACTGTGATGTTAGATGTTAGCCATGTAGGTGCCATACATGTCCTTACGGAACGGCACACGCATCATGTACTTGTGTCTCGTAATGGTGTATCATGTGATATTGAGTCTGGTCTATGCCACATATGTGGGGTGACTGACAATCTTTCTTTCTTCACCTATGCACTGCAGGGCACCAGCTGTCCATCGGCCATTCCCTGACCTTGCAACAGTGGTTGAACGGGACTGCATCCGACGGTACCGCTTCACCAGGCCACTGATTGAGGAATTGGCGGTGCGGTTGGCCCCACATTTGCAACCTGGCCGGACATACCCCACAGCGCTGACCCCCAAGGTGAAGGTGATGGCAGCCCTACACTTCTTTGCCACCGGTACCTTTCAACACACTGTGGCGTCTGCTGGTGGGATGTCACAGACCATGTTCAGCCGTGTGCTCCGCGATGTTTTGGAGGCTATGTTGAGATACCTGAACCAGTACATCTATTTCCCTAGACTTCAACAACTCACTGACGTGAAGAGTGACTTCTATGCCCTGGGGAGGATGCCGCATGTCATTGGCTCCATTGATGGGACACATGTGGCTTTGGTACCACCACAGGCCCAAGAGCAGGCATACAGGAACCGCAAACACTACCACTCGGTCAATGCACTGGTGGTATGTCTTGCAGATATGAGCATCTCACACGTCTGTGCCCGTTTCCCAGGTTCTGCACACGATGCCTTCGTGATGAGGAGCAGTCGCATCCCGAGGATGATGTCACAGATGCGGAACCAGCGTGCCTGGCTTGTTGGTGTGTACTGACTATGTACCATTGTGTGTGTTCTGCAATGTTGTGTTCCACCCTCTTTTCCAAGTCAGCTAATGTGCAATTGTCTGTATGTAGGTGACTCCGGATACCCCAACATGCCGTGGTTGCTGACGCCCCTCAGGAACCCTGTGACACCAGCCCAGATGCGTTACAATGAGGCACATGGTCGGACCAGGAGAGTCATTGAGCGGACATTTGGTCTCCTGAAGAGCCGCTTCCGCTGCCTGGACAAGACAGGAGGGGCCCTCCCATATGCCCCAGCAAAGGTGTGCAAGATTGTCATCGTCTGCTGCATGCTACACAACCTGGCTGTGCGGAAGGAGTTGCCTCTCATCCTGGATGACGATGATCAACATCCGCCACCTGTGGAGGATCCTGGCCTGGACCACGATGCCAGTGATGATGATGATGATGATGGTGATGTCCGCACACAGCTCATCACCAACTTCTTCAGCTGAATGTGAGTATCCGGAGATGTAATGTCAATGATGTGAGTATGCATGATATGTGTTGGTGGTGCTCTGGTGCTGTTTGAGTGTGGCCATGTGCGACATGACTGTATGCGTGTAGCGATGTGTCCTTACAGGTAGTCTGTACTCCCCAACAGTGTTGACATGCTAACGTGGTTCTGGGTGGGTATCTTGTGACATGTATTGGGCATGAGTATTGCAGTTCTGTCCTGTTCTTCAGTGCTTTTGACTGTGTGTCATTTCTGTCCTTCACAGGGTACTTTCAGAGTTGTTTGGTCAACTGTGATCCCCCAACACCGTGATTGAACTTCCAGGGTGGTAGCTGTCGTATCCCTACAGGTGATGTGCGCCACACCCATGGACTTCCTTCCTTCTACACTTGTTGACTGTGTGCCCACTGCCAGGTGGGATTACCTTGCATCTGTAGTGGTTACAACATGTTGCAAATGTGTAATAAACCTGTGCTTCACTTTGTGATGTGCGTTGTCTGTGGTCACACATCTGACTGACATTTGCTTACTGCACCAGTGGGCTAGTTGACATAGACTGTGAATAGGTGTTGTGTCTGTGCATTGCACCGTATTTCCTGGCAACATCAGTGTAGGCGATGAGTCAGGTGGCCTTGGTGTGTATATGTTGTGTAGCCCTGGTGGTGTGTCTCCCTCATATGCGTCACGTTGCCATGACTCACATGCCTGTGTTGTACTTGCTGTGGCAGTTAGCATGCACAGTGTAATTTGGCAGGTCATCATCTCCATGACAGAAACCACATTTGAATCACAACAGAGGCAGGTATGGTGTATTACTGTGTTTATTGTCATACATGTGTGAGTATGGTGCACAGGATGGTGGGTGCTGTACATTGTGATTGTAATCCAAAGTTCCTAGATGATTTGGAAGTCCTGGTAGCAGAAATGTCCTGAGTAAAGTCCACAGTCATCTGATACATTGGTCCAACTTGTACTCCCCATGTCATGTGGGGGAGTTGTGTTGCATTCAACAGGGTGTACAATTTGCGCACAAAGGTGATTATCCAGCACAGGTTTTGGCTTCCTGGTGGTTGCGCATGGCCATCGGCCTCTCAGTTGCCCTTCCTCGGACGACCCCTCTTCTTTGGGGGGGACCCTCAAGTGCAGGCTGCTGCGATGCAGGGGACTCTCCGCCAGAGTCATCCTCCCTCCCTGTGGCAGTTGCAGTTGTTTCAGCACCAGATGTTGTGGGCACACAGGGAGGTGTTGACATGTTGCTGCTCATCTGGCGGAGGCATTGTAATATGTCCCTATGCACCGCCGTCATCTCTTGCAGTGTGTCCCACTTGGACTCCATGCGGGACATGTGTAAGTCCAAGCGTGCATGATGGGCAGCCTGCTGCTGTCGTATGTCCCTGAGGATCCCCACTACCTGGCTGAACTCTCCGGTGCTGGTCTGGTACGCATCGGCTATGCGTACCAGTTGTGGGTCTTCATGCAGTCCAGACCCCTCTGCGAGCAGCGACCTATGTCTACCACCCCTCCCACCACCCCTGGCGACACGTGCAGTACCTGAGGTGGCACGCACAGGTGATCCTGGGCCCCCTTGGGGGTTGTTGGTGGTGTTGGTGTCCATAGCCCCACGTTGGGCAGGGGTCCGTGTGCTGGTGGTGGTGGTGGTCCTTGGTCTGTCCGTGTCGGCAGGGGTGGTTTGTGTGTTGTCAGTCGTTGGAGGGGTGGGTGCAGGGGGTGCAGCTGGTGGTCCTGCTGGTGCTGCATGTTGACTCGCTCCGGAGGTGCCAGGTAGGTCTTCGTCATCCGAGGAGGGCAGAGGCTGTTCCACACCAGTGAGCTCCGTTTCCCCTGGATCCTGGGACAGGGACTCCTCAGCGTCTGCTGCTGTGTCCCCATCATCACCTGTTTTTGGGAGACACACACAATGTATGTTATGTTTCTGCAGGCATCAATGGTTGACACACCTGACAGTTGTGACTGTACCTCTGGATGCGGGCCTGTACATTGCATTGTCCTGAGTTGTCACAGTCAGAGGTTGATATTGGTGTAGCACATTGTCCTGCATACTTTGAGCATTTCAATTTGAATGTTGGGGTGTGTACATGGTCTGCATGGGTTGTATTTGGTTGACATCCGGCCCTCCTTCTCCCCCCAGCCCAGTTATCCCACCATGAAGCATGCCACCCTTGCAGTGGGTTCAGGTTGACTCTCAGGATGTCAGTGAGTGGTGTCCTGCTGTTGGTGGTGCCCAGTTCCCAGCAGGGCCTTGTGCTCCCCACAGCAGTACCCAGTGTCAGCCATCTTGTCAGTTCTTTTCCACTCCCTGTGATGTGCGCATGGTTCAGGGTGGTGTTGATGGGACAGTTGTGGTGGTGACCAATATCTGTGACTGCCACTCCCATCATGCTATTGCCTCCACCCCCTTCCCAGCGTGCCCATACTTCCTTCCTTTTGACTCTGCTTCCCTGTGGGGTTGTGTGCCTGTGCTGACAAGATGGCTGACAGTGTTATCCTGGGGTTCATTTTGCAACAAGTCCCATGTGTGTCCCTGTGCTTCACACAGCATGACCCAGGGTTGTGGTTCTTTGTGGGATATTTGATTGGAGTGTGAGGCAATGCATTCTCCCAGGTGAGTTGTGTGGAGTTTGTGTTAGGGGGTGTGTGGGTGGAGCTGCTGGTGACTATGGTCAGTGCTGTGAGTCCTCCTTCCCACCCAGCCAGATATCCCACCATGGAACGTGCTTCCATTGCAGGGAGTGCAAGTTGTCTTTCAGGATGTCAGTCAGTGGTGTCCTGCTGTTGGTTGTTGCACAGTTCCCAGCAGGGCCTTGTGCTCCCCACAGCAGTAGCCAGTGTCAGCCATCTTGTCAGTTCTTTTCCACTCCCTGTGATGTGCACATGGTTCAGGGTGGTGTTGATGGGACAGTTGTGAGGGTGAGCAATATCTGTGACTACCACTCCCATCATGCTATTGCCTCCACCCCCTTCCCAGCATGCCCATACTTCCTTCCTTTTGAGTGTACTTCACTGTGTGTGAGTGTGACAGCAATGGCAAGATGGCTGACAGTGGTGTCCTGCTGTAGGTTGGTGCCCAGTTCCCAGCAGGGCCTTGTGCTCCCCACAACAGAGCACCATTGTCCGACATCTTTGAAGTGGCTTTTCACTCCCTGTGAGGTGTGCATGGTTCAGTGTGAGCTTGCTGGGCCATGTGGGTGGGGGATGTTGAGCTGTGACTACCACTCCCATCATGCTATTGCCTCCACCCCCTTCCCAGCATGCCCATGCTTCCTTCCTTTTGAGTGTACTTCACTGTGTGTGAGTGTGACAGCAATGGCAAGATGGCTGACAGTGGTGTCCTGCTGTTGGTTGGTGCCCAGTTCCCAGCAGGGCCTTGTGCTCCCCACAACATTGCACCAGTGTCAGACATCTTTGATGTGGCTTTTGACTCCCTGTGAGGTGTGCATGCTTGGGTGTGATCTTGCTGGGCCATGTGGGTGGGGGATGTTGGGCTGTGACTACCACTCCCATCATGCTTTTGCCTCCACCCCCTTCCCAGCATGCCCATGCTTCCTTCCTTTTGACTCTGCTTCCCTGTGGGGTTGTGTGCCTGTGCTGACAAGATGGCTGACAGTGTTATCCTGGGGTTAGTTTTGCTACAAGTCCCATGTGTGTCCCTGTGCTTCACACAGCATGACCCAGGGTTGTGGTTCTTTGTGGGATATTTGATTTGTGTGTTTGAGGCAATGCATTCTCCCAGGTGAGTTGTGTGTAGTTTGTGTTAAGGGGGGTGTGTGAAAAGCTGCTTGTTAATATGGTCTGAGGTGTCAGTCCTCCTTCCCACCCAGCCAGATTTCCCACCATGGAACGTGCTTCTATTGCAGGGAGTGCAAGTTGTCTTTCAGGATGTCAGTCAGTGGTGTCCTGCTGTTGGTTGGTGCACAGTTCCCAGCAGGGCCTTGTGCTCCCCACAGCAGTAGCCAGTGTCAGCCATCTTGTCAGTTCTTTTCGACTCCCTGTGATGTGCACATGGTTCAGGGTGGTGTTGATGTGCGACAGTTGTGAGGGTGAGCAATATCTGTGACTACCACTCCCATCATGCTATTGCCTCCACCCCCTTCCCAGCATGCCCATACTTCCTTCCTTTTGAGTGTACTTCACTGTGTGTGAGTGTGACAGCAATGGCAAGATGGCTGACAGTGGTGTCCTGCTGTAGGTTGGTGCCCAGTTCCCAGCAGGGCCTTGTGCTCCCCACAACAGAGCACCATTGTCCGACATCTTTGAAGTGGCTTTTCACTCCCAGTGAGGTGTGCATGGTTCAGTGTGAGCTTGCTGGGCCATGTGGGTGGGGGATGTTGAGCTGTGACTACCATTCCCATCATGCTTTTGCCTCCACCCCCCTTCCCAGCATGCCCATGCTTCCTTCCTTTTGACTCTGCTTCCCTGTGGGGTTGTGTGCCTGTGCTGACAAGATGGCTGACAGTGTTATCCTGGGGTTAGTTTTGCTACAAGTCCCATGTGTGTCCCTGTGCTTCACACAGCATGACCCAGGGTTGTGGTTCTTTGTGGGATATTTGATTTGTGTGTTTGAGGCAATGCATTCTCCCAGGTGAGTTGTGTGTAGTTTGTGTTAAGGGGGTGTGTGTGAAAAGCTGCTTGTTAATATGGTCTGAGGTGTCAGTCCTCCTTCCCACCCAGCCAGATATCCCACCATGGAACGTGCTTCTATTGCAGGGAGTGCAAGTTGTCTTTCAGGATGTCAGTCAGTGGTGTCCTGCTGTTGGTTGGTGCACAGTTCCCAGCAGGGCCTTGTGCTCCCCACAGCAGTAGCCAGTGTCAGCCATCTTGTCAGTTGTTTTCCACTCCCTGTGATGTGGGCATGGTTCATGGTGGTGTTGATGTGCGCATTGTGAGGGTGGGCAATAGCTGTGACTACGACTCCCATGATGCTATTGGCTACACTGACTTGCCCAGCATACACACAATTCCTTCCTTTCAGTGAGCTTCCCTGTGAGGTGGTGTTCTAGTGGTGGCTACATATCTGACTGTGTTTGTTGGTTAGATTTGTGCCACTGCCTAGCTCTATTTGTTGTTGGGTTTGTACATGTGATGACACAGTTACATATCACTATGAGATGGCATGTATTGTGTTTATCTGACTGACATACACATTTTGGGATGATTCTGTTTTGGTTGCTGTGGATTTGCTAAGGGTGCATGGTTTGACTCTCCCCTTGACAGTGATGTGTGTGTATTGTCGCACAATATTGTGTACATTTGTTGTGTACTCACCAGGCTCTGGGATGTTTTCTAGTCCATATACGCTCACTGGTGGTAGGATGGCCCGCACCTTCTCCTCCCATGGCCTGAGATATACTGGTTTGGCAGGAGGGCCACTGCCGGTGTGTTGGCTCAAGAGGTAGTCCTTCTTCATCAGCTCCCTGACCCTCCTGCGCACGTCATACCACCTGTTCTGGATGTCTCCTTTGTGCGCAAACATGGTGATTGTGCGTTGACCCTGTCAACAATCCTCTCCCACATCTTGGTTTTCTGCGCCATGGGTGTCTGTTGGACCAATGTACCAAACAGCTGTGGCTCTACCCTGAGGATCTCATCTACCAGGACTTCCAATTCACTATCTAGGAACTTATGATTCTTCTTTGGGGGCATGGTGATGGGTGGTGATGGTGAGTGATGTGTGTGGGGGTGTGCAAGTGAGGGTGTGTGAGTGTGTGTTTTGCTGGGTGTATGTGAGGGTACTATTTGTTGAGGTGCTGCTGGTGTGTGGCTTGTGTGATGGATGAGCTGTGAGTGTGTCTGTGGTTGCTGTCTGATGGTGTTCTGTGCTGGCAGGTCAGTTGAATTTGCAAAGGATCATGGTAGGGATTTGTGTCCTTTATATGGGTGGAGCTGTGGGTGTGTCTTTGTTCCCTGTTTCCCCCCAGTATTTATTTGCTTTGTAATTGCTTGTTTGGCCTTTTTTTGTGTGTTTTTTCCTTAGTTCTTTTTGTGCATGTAGGAGACGTTCTTCTGACCGAGTCGGACCCTGCAGTTGTCTCGTGCGAGCCTCTCAGATTCGTTCACGCTGTGTTTGTGCTGTTTTCTGTGCTGCGTACGCGTCAATCGCGGTGTTTTGTGTTGCTTCGGCTCGCAGTTTTGTATGCGTGTCGGTCGTACGGCTTGGGCCCCGTGCGACTCGGTCGTGTTTTCCACGCGTTGCATCGTACTTGGCGGGTAGGAGTTCGCGGGTACGTTTCGTTCGGGATTCTTCCTGGTGCGTGTCGGTCGGTTCGATTCGCGTGGTTTTCCGGCCGGATGGCTGTTTTCCTCACGGTTCGGTCGTTCGACTTGTGTTCCGTACGCGTCGGTCGGGTTTTGCACGCTTCTCATCGTACTTTGCGGGTCGGGCTGCACCGGTACGTGTCGGTCGGAATTAATTCCGGCTCTGAGTCGGTCGGTACGCTTTCCGGCCCGAATCGGAATCGGCCCCTATGTGTATGGTATATGGTACACTGTTACATCATGTGTCGCCAGCTCTGTGTGTAGCTGACACAGCACATGTGGATAACAGCATCAATGCTAAGTAGGATGTAGCTGCTGTCACTGCACACCTCAAGCTTTAGTCACACAAAGCACAACATCATTAGAAAATGAGCCCTGTGAGTGTAAGCTGGTCAACTATCAATATCAATCAATCAATCAAAATAAAGTTTATTTACACCATATAACTTTAAACCACATAAAACACAACATTTTGTTTTAAAATTCTAAAAATTGTTATAAAATCATCATCTCATTCCATTATAAAGTACAATTTTTCGTAACATCCATCTTAGTTTTGTTAAAAACAATTCCATACAAAAATTATAAGCACATCCAAATATCACGTATGTGATCCAAATATACTAAAATCCTGTTTTAAAACATTAAAAAGGATAAAACTTAGAATCTCTATTACTCATTACTCAATCTAACCCTCCATTTCCTGTTCCATAAGCAACCTTTTAACAGCCTGAATAAACTTTGCCACAGCTATTGCGATATCTAGATAATGCATGTCCATGAGGAGCTCAATTGCTTGCGTACGTGACCTAATACCATATTTTAAGAAAATCGGTCGTAAAAACTGTTTTCGCTGGGCTAACAATTTTTGACAATCCATTAAAATATGTAAGCAATTGCATTTCATACCGATCCTGCATGTGCATCTACCGTCTGGATACATCAGATCCCTTTTTATTTTATCATTTGACCGAGCAGGATTGATACCAATTCTCACCCTTAATAATTCCATTCTGAGCCATAGATTTGGTAGGGTGTCTAAGTAGGGATACCAATTTTCTTTCCTCCAGCTATTTATCATGAATTGCACAGACTCTGGGGCCGATTCCGATTCGGGCCGGAAAACATACCAACCGACTCGGTACGGGAATATAGTCTGACCGACACGTACCTGCGCTGCCCGACCTGCGTAGTACGATGAAATGCATGTGAATCACGACCGACTCGTACGGAACACAAGCCGAACGACCGAACCGCACGGAAACCAGCTATCCGGCCCGGGAAACCACGCGAATCGAACCCGGCCGACACACACCAGGAATGAACCCGACCGAAACGTGCCCGTGAAATACGACCCGCGCAGTACGATGCAATGCGTGTAAAACCAGACCGAGTCGCATGGAGCCCAAGCCGTACGACTGTCACGCATACAAAACCCAGCCGAAGCAACCCAATACTCCGCGACCGACGCGTACGCCGCACATGAAACCTAGCAGAAACACAGCGTGAACGACTCGGAGAAGCTCGCACGAGACAACTGCAGCGTCCTACTCGGTCAGAAGAACGTCCCCTACATGCACAAAAAGTACAAAGGGAAAAATACAAAAAAAAGGGCCAAACAAGCAATTACAAAGCCAATAAATACTGGGGGGGGAAAACATGGAACAAAGACACACCCACAACTCCACCCATATAAAGGCCACAAATCCCTACCATGATCCTTTGCAAATTCAACTGACCTGCCAGCACAGAACACCATCAGACAGCAACCACAGACACACTCACAGCTCATCCATCACACAAGCCACACACCATTAGCACCTCAACAAATAGCACCCTCACATACACCCAGCAAAACCGACACTCACACACCCTCACTTGCACACACACACACACACACACACATCAATCACCACCACCACCACCCATCACCATGCCCCCAAAGAAGAATCCAAAGTGCCTAGACAGTGAATTGGAAGTCCTGGTAGATGAGATCCTCAGGGTAGAGCCACAGTTGTTTGGTACATTGGTTCAACAGACCCCCATGTCGCAGAAAACCAAGATGTGGGAGAGGATCGTCGACAGGGTGAGCGCACAATCACCATGTTTGCGCACAAAGGAAGACATCCAGAACAGGTGGTATGATGTGCGCAGGAGGGTCACGGACCTACTAAAGAAGGATTACATCTTGAGTCAGCGCACCGGCAGTGGCCCTCTTGCCAAACCAGTATACCTCAGGCCCTGGGAGGAGAAGGTGTGGGCCATCCTACCACCAGTGAGCGTATATGGACTGTGAGAAGTTGGCCTGGCATATGCTGTCCACTAATTAAAGTGGGCACCTTGCACCAGTCCAAATCAACTCCTTATTGGTAGATAGGTTAAAGACAACCTTATTGAAAGCTATCCTAGTGGTAGCTATGGAGAGCAGCCTTCAGGCTAAGTCTTGAAGGAATGTAAAGCAGCTTGTTTTACCAGTCTATAATCTCTTGAGTGACCAAATGAAAGAGCACCACACCAGGTATATATTCAAAATATATGTATTTATTGCTAAACACACCCCTCTAGTCTCTTTATGAGGCTAGAGTTCGAAATACATAAGTTATAAGTTCTTAAATCACAGTAATAGCACAAATACACGTTTGGGCCCTAGGGGCGTACCAAACCATATACCAATAAAGTGGTATGCGAACCACGACTGAACTAGACACTAGGCCTAGAGCCTCTAGAAGTGCTTGGACCACAAGGAACCACCCAAGGTAGTGACACAGGGGACCCACGGGAGACGCGTGCAGTGTAAATACACAACCGCGATACGCCGTTAACTTCTATGGAGAAAGTCGGGATCGGGAAAATAGAGGAAAGGGACACTTAAAAGAGGACTAGGACAAAACCCTTTGAGATCTAGGACTTTGAAGAGTCTCTACCCACGGGAGCACCGGAGTACTCGTGTTACCTCACCCAGGGAAGCCGGGTGCATAGGTGCCTTTCGGGGTCGGGTTTCGTCGTCGATTCGAATGGCGATCTGCTGCAAAGTGCTGCTGGCGGCCAAGAGAAAAGTGTCCGGGTGGATCCAAGAGTGGATCGGAGTTCTGAAGAACCTGAAAGCAGAGGGGACAGAGTCTGGGTCACTAGCCAGTGACCAGGAAGGCGATGGACAGATGCCCACCGATGTCGAGTGCTTCAGGTGCGGTGACGGTCGTATTGACTCTTCAGCCACGAGGTCCGGGAGGCGTTGTCGGCGACCAGGAGCAGGATTCGGGCTGGTGCTCAATGTCTGTCGAGTGCTGAGGTGTCGGCGACCGGATTGGACCCAACAAGCCTTGGCAACAGCAAGTCTTGATAAAGATGTAGATCGTCGATGGTGCAGACCAGCAAGGTCTGTGGAACTCACCCAGCGAGGGTAAGTGAGGGCAGGCCTGGAGCAACCAGGATGCCAAGTAAGGAAAGGATTGGCCTTCGTTAAGGGCTACTAGCCAACAGGCTAGCGACCGCGAAGGAGCCTCGTGATGCCGCACGTGGAGCTGGCTTACAGGACACTCGTGGAGTGGGGGCCAGTGATCTTCGGTGCAGGTGGTGCTGGAGGCTAGGGCTACTCGGAGCCCAAAGCACGACTTCTTGGGAGACCCAGAAGATGATGCACTTGCAAATGTGCTCGGTGTCCAGGGGTCACGGTCTCAAGTCACCCACGATAGCCACGGGCCTCAGCTTTGCTGGGGACTCAGGGTAGCCTCGGGGAAGTCTGAGAATCCACCTCTGGTGATGCGATGACTTCGGCGTCCGACGGGAGCTTCAGAAATGCGAACCGGACAGATGCTTCTTTGGTGCCTGCCAAGCAGGGGAGTCACTCCTTGACCCCAAGGGAGATTCTTCAGTCCTCTAATCTTGTCGTAGAGCGTCGAAGGTCCAGGATTCAGTTTCAGAGTTTCGTCCAGGTATAATCTAAAGTCCTAAGGACTGGGTTCCTACCTTTATTCTAAAAATAGGGGTTGGACTAACTCTATGACCCCACCTATGGGAGGGTCAAGGGAGAGGTGGCTACACCCACTTCCCTTTGTCCAGTTTCGCGCCAGAGCAGGGGCAGGTAGCCTCTGAGCTGGTTTGAACTGGCATATGCACAGAGGAGCCTTTTGCTCCCCCAGTGCAGGACTTCAAAGCACTCTAAGAGTGCACCCACCCAGCCCCAATACACATTATCCTGTCTGGGGAGGTGGTCACACCTCCCTGCAACAGGAAACCTATTGTCCAGGCCTCCCCTGCCGGAGTTTCGTCCAGCAGCAGGAGGCCAGACTTGTGTCTGTGGCAGCAGCATCCATTTTGTGATGCCAGGGCTTCAGAAAGAAGTTACCGGGTAAGCCAGAGTTAACATGTCTTTCCCTCTAGAAGGGTGGAATGCTACCCCCGCCGCCAGGATTGGCGGGGGGTAGTATTCCAAGATGTTTGACACCAAACACGACATGTTTAGGTGCAGCCATTCCAAAGTTAGCATTTTACCGCGAGGATATAATGCGCTTAAGAGTATATGGTCAGGCTGCACTACAAACAGCATCAGAGATGGTCTCCGAACGCTGCAGAGGGGCCCTGCTCATGCAGGGGCACCCTCTCACATAGGAACCATGCACTCTGCCTTTAGGATTGATAAGGCCTGCCTTAGGAGTGACTTATAGGTTTATATGTGTGTATGTATTTAGTGATATAGGTAACCTATATCACAGTAAGGAGTGCATGCACCACCTTACCCAGGCTGCAGTAGCAGACCTGGGGTGTCAGTTTGGATGGCCGTCCAGGGTGGCACAATACGTGCTGCAGCCCCGGGTAGGCCTCTGAGGTACCTATGCCCTTGGTACATAGTATACCATATACTAGGGACTTATAAGGGCACTCCAGATTCCAATCAGAGATGTGCCTAAGGCACATGGAAACCATTTTACAGAGAAAGCAGATAGACTGGGGCCCTGAATAGCAGGATCCCAGTCCAACTAAGTCATAAACCAGCAAAACACCATAAAAAAAGTGGGGGCAACCATATAGTCAGATTCCACCTTCCTACATAACCCCCCAAACGAAAGGAGATAAGGCTAACCTTGGCCAGTTGAGCCTTCATTGACTAAGTGGTCATATAAGGAAGCACCTGCACTAGCATGGTTGCCCCCTGTCTTATGGTCCACTAAGCAATCCCTCACCCTAAGGGTATGAGAGGGTCTCCACCATGGGGCATCACTACCTGTGGTGTGCTTAGGTAAAGTACAAGGCTGGTGAGGTGGCTGAGTAGGGAAGTGAGGCCCTAGGAATGTTGGCCTCAGCTTCCTCAGATCACTGGTCACCATGTATGCCTGTCTTTCCATGACTGAGTTGCACTTTGCTCTAAGGGTCAACCTTTGGCTGCCTACAGCTGGGGGTTGGGTCCCTTTGGATGGACTACTGGAGGGACATGGCAGGTTTGGAACCTTCTGGTCCCAGGTTTGCCCTTGCCTACCAGAGTCCTTCTGGGGGAGGTCCCTACATAAAGGTATGGGGGATCCCTCAGTGTGTAGAGGAATTTTCACCTGGCTAGGGCTACTAGACTGGGTGCCCCTAATCTGCTGATGGGGGCTTCCTCTGGACAGGGGGCCCTGGGGGGTCCACTGGCCTCCCTGACCTCTGCAGCCCTGGGCTGGCTGAGGCAGGGTAGAGAGGGGCAGGTTACCTGCTCCAGACTGGGTACCACCTTGGAAGGGTCCTCTGCCATCAGGGGTGTGGCCAGGCCAGGCCTGACTACCTCTGGGGCAGTTCCTTCACTAGGGGTAGGGTCAGTTCCCTGAGGAGGCTGACCCTTACCTACTGTCTGGAGGGAAGAAGACTTTTCTTCAACCCTTGTGCTCTCTTTTGGGGGAGAGTGGGCCATTCTTTCAGGCTCCATCTCTCCAAATTCTTGGGCTGGGGCTGTGGCCATCACAGCCCCACTAACCTTTGCAGGGACGCCCAACATCCTAAGATGGGTTTGGTGTTCAACTTCAGCCCAGGCTGAAATTTCCAAATCATTGCCCATCAGGCAATCTACAGGTAGGGTTGGGGACACTGCCACTCTCTTTGGGCCTGTGACCCCCTCCCAGCTGAGATTGACTATGGCCATGGGGTGATCTGTTCTGACACCATCAATGTTGGTCACCTGGTATTTAAACTCAGGTAAAAGCTGGTGAGGGGGACTAGTTTCCCTGCCACCATGGTGACACTAGCCCCTGTGTCCCTAAATGCCACAGCTTTCTGACCATTAATTATTGGCTCCAATCTGTACCTGCCCAATGCTATGGGACCCATGGTAAAGGTGGCAAATCCTATACCACCATCAGAGTCAGAGGAGTCTGTTGAGGGGTCCCTGTCTAAACTAGGGCCCACCTCTGTTCCTCTTGCAAAAGCACCTAACTTTTTGGGTGCACTACTCCCAACTGGAGGATTACTACTGGTAGTACCAGGAGGGGTGGTAGTAGTTGTGGGAGGAACATTTTCTTTATTGCCAATCCTGGGGCACCTGGGATCAGTTTTCCAGTGCCCAGGCTTTTTACAGACATGGCAATATGGTTTCTTTTCAGGAGAGGAAGGAGTTTGGGACCCACCCCCAGAAGAGGAATTTTGGGGCCCTGTAGGGGACTTATCCTTAGATTTATCCCCACCTTTCTCTTGGGACTTAGTAGAATCTTTCTTCTGGTCACCACCCTGATTTCTAGTTTTTACTCTGGTTCTGACCCATTTGTCTGCCTTCTTTCCCAATTCTTGGGGAGAGGTCAGATCAGAGTCCACCAGATACTGGTGCAAAAGCTGGTTTTGACAATTATTAAGGATCTGCTCCCTCATAATCAAATTGTACAATCCTAAAAAGTCATGCACTTTGTTGCCATGTATCCAACCTTCCAGAGCCTTTGTAGCACAATCTACAAAATCAACCCAGTCTTGAGTCTGAGCTTTTGGGTGTCTCTGAACTTCAACCTATACTGTTCAGTGGTTAGGCCAAACCCATCTATCAGAGCACTCTTCAAGACTGTGTAATTGTCAGCATCCTCTTCTCTTACAGTGAGGAGCTTGTCTCTACCTTTGTCTGCAAAGGAGAGCCACAAGATTGCTGCCCACTGCCTCTGGGGGACCTTCTGAACTTTACAGGCCCTCTCCAGTGCAGTTATCCATTTGTGGATGTCATCCCCACTCTGGTAGGGAGGGACAATCTTGTTTAGGTTTCTATGGTCATAAGACCTTTCCCTATCTCTAGGGATATTGCTGCCACCATGGGACTCTAGTCCCAACTTTCTTCTCTCTCTAAGGAGATCTAGGGATTCCCTATCTAAAGCCAATTGCTTTTTCTGATTTCCAGCTGAGTTTCCTCATACTGGACCAGCCTCTTTCTTCTCTCATGAGAGGATTCCCTCCTATGAGATGAGACAGAGCTCCCTATTGAGGTGCCAGAGTGGTTAGACTCCTGAGAAGGAGACCTAGACCTTCTGGGCACACTCTTAATCCTTCCTGGGGGACAAAGAGGGCATCATCTTGATCATCCTCATCATCATCCACAGGAGGGATTGGGTTTTCCAGGTCAGGGTCATTGTCACCCTCCTGGCCAGTTTCAGAGGGGGCTGGGGGTATTGGTACCCCTAGCGTCCTCCTCTTCTCCTGCCCCACCCTCAGCTCCTACCCCTTCAGTCCCTACAGGTCTTACTAAGGTCATAAGCCACCAACAACTCCTTGAGGTGTTGGGTGGTGGGGCTTTGGCCTGTCCTTATTTTTCTCAAGTTACATAAAGCTCTCAATTCCAAGAATGGGAGTGTATCATACTTGGAGGGTGGAAGCTCAATGGCTTCCTGCAAGGATTCTTTGGATCCTGCCCTTAAAGACATTACTAGTGTGGTGTGGTGTATGCACTACCTACTCTAGTGTGGCCTACTAAACTCTCTTGAGTTGTAGAAAGGGTTGTGCTATCCCTTAACACACAACTCTAAGTTCAGTAGAACTTACTGTATTCTAAGCTTAAATTATATGTACCTTAGGTACCTTTAGTGGTTTTCAGTTGATCAATTCAATTGAGATTATCTGGTAAAACAATAGCAAGCTGGAATCCCACACGCTGCACACCAATGTGAGAAGTTGGCCTGGTATATGCTGTTCACTAATTAAAGTGGACACCTTGCACCAGGGCAAATCGACTCTTATGGTAGATAGGTTAAAGACAACCTTATTGAAAGCTATCCTAGTGGTAGCTATGGAGAGCAGCCTTCAGGCTAAGTCTTGAAGGAATGTAAAGCAGCTTGTTTTACCAGTCTATAATCTCTTGAGTGACCAAATGAAAGAGCACCACACCAGGTATATATTCAAAATATATGTATTTATTGCTAAACACACCCTCTAGTCTCTTTATGAGGCTAGAGTTCGAAATACATAAGTTATAAGATCTTAAATCACAGTAATAGCACAAATACACGTTTGGGCCCTAGGGGCGTACCAAACCATATACCAATAAAGTGGTATGCGAACCACGACTGAACTAGACACTAGGCCTAGAGCCTCTAGAAGTGCTTGGACCACAAGGAACCACCCAAGGTAGTGACACAGGGGACCCACGGGAGACGCGTGCAGTGTAAATACACAACTGCGATACGCCGTTAACTTCTATGGAGAAAGTCGGGATCGGGAAAATAGAGGAAAGGGACACTTAAAAGAGGACTAGGACAAAACCCTTTGAGATCTAGGACTTTGAAGAGTCTCTACCCACGGGAGCACCGGAGTACTCGTGTTACCTCACCCAGGAAGCCGGGTGCATAGGTGCCTTTCGGGGTCGGGTTTCGTCGTCGATTCGAATGGCGATCTGCTGCAAAGTGCTGCTGGCGGCCAAGAGAAAAGTGTCCGGGTGGATCCAAGAGTGGATCGGAGTTCTGGTGAACCTGAAAGCAGAGGGGACAGAGTCTGGGTCACTAGCCAGTGACCAGGTAGGCGATGGACAGATGCCCACCGATGTCGAGTGCTTCAGGTGCGTTGACGGTCGTCTTGACTCTTCAGCCACGAGGTCCAGGAGGCGTTGTTGGCGACCAGGAGCAGGATTCGGGATGGTGCTTGATGTCTGTCGAGTGCTGAGGTGTCGGCGACCGGATTGGACCCAACAAGCCTTGGCAACGGCAAGTCTCGAGTAAGATGTAGATCGTCGATGGTGCAGACCAGCAAGGTCTGTGGAACTCACCCAGCGAGGGTAAGTGAGGGCAGGCCTGGAGCAACCAGGATGCCAAGTAAGGAAAAGATTGGCCTTCGTTAAGGGCTACTAGCCAACGGGCTAGCGACCGCAAAGGAGCCTCGTGACACCGCACGTGGAGCTGGCTTACAGGACACTCGTGGAGTGGGGGCCAGTGATCTTCGGTGCAGGTGGTGCTGGAGGCTAGGGCTACTCGGAGCCCAAAGCACGACTTCTTGGAAAACCCAGAAGATGATGCACTTGCAAGTGTGCTCGGTGTCCAGGGGTCACGGTCTCAAGTCACCCACGATAGCCACGGGCCTCAGCTTTGCTGGGGACTCAGGGTAGCCTCGGGGAAGTCTGAGAATCTACCTCTGGTGATGCGATGACTTCGGCGTCCGACGGGAGCTTCAGAAATGCGAACCGGACAGATGCTTCTTTGGTGCCTGCCAAGCAGGGGAGTCACTCCTTGACCCCAAGGAGATTCTTCAGTCCTCTAATCTTGTCGTAGAGCGTCGAAGGTCCAGGATTCAGTTTCAGAGTTTCGTCCAGGTATAATCTAAAGTCCTAAGGACTGGGTTCCTACCTTTATTCTAAAAATAGGGGTTGGACTAACTCTATGACCCCACCTATGGGAGGGTCAAGGGAGGGGTGGCTACACCCACTTCCCTTTGTCCAGTTTCACGCCAGAGCAGGGGCAGGTAGCCCCTGAGCTGGTTTGAACTGGCATATGCACAGAGGAGCATTTTGCTCCCCAGTGCAGGACTTCAAAGCACTCTAAGAGTGCACCCACCCAGCCCCAATACACATTATCCTGTCTGGGGAAGTGGTCACACCTCCCTGCAACAGGAAACCTATTGTCCAGGCCTCCCCTGCCGGAGTTTCGTCCAGCAGCAGGAGGCCAGACTTGTGTCTGTGGCAGCAGCATCCATTTTGTGATGCCAGGGCTTCAGAAAGAAGTTACCGGGTAAGCCAGAGTTAACATGTCTTTCCCTCTAGAAGGGTGGAATGCTACCCCCGCCGCCAGGATTGGCGGGGGGTAGTATTCCAAGATGTTTGACACCAAACACGACATGTTTAGGTGCAGCCATTCCAAAGTTAGCATTTTACCGCGAGGATATAATGCGCTTAAGAGTATATGGTCAGGCTGCACTACAAACAGCATCAGAGATGGTCTCCAAACGCTGCAGAGGGGCCCTGCTCATGCAGGGGCACCCTCTCACATAGGAACCATGCACTCTGCCTTTAGGATTGGTAAGGCCTGCCTTAGGAGTGACTTATAGGTTTATATGTGTGTATGTATTTAGTGATATAGGTAACCTATATCACAGTAAGGAGTGCATGCACCACCTTACCCAGGCTGCAGTAGCAGACCTGGGGTGTCAGTTTGGATGGCCGTCCAGGGGTGGCACAATACGTGCTGCAGCCCCGGGTAGGCCTCTGAGGTACCTATGCCCTTGGTACATAGTATACCATATACTAGGGACTTATAAGGGCACTCCAGATTCCAATCAGAGATGTGCCTAAGGCACATGGAAACCATTTTACAGAGAAAGCAGATAGACTGGGGCCCTGAATAGCAGGATCCCAGTCCAACTAAGTCATAAACCAGCAAAACACCATAAAAAAAGTGGGGGCAACCATATAGTCAGATTCCACCTTCCTACAACAACTATAAAACATATGATGTTTAATAGATAACTAATTCTATATCATCGCATATGATATAGGTGACAATAGGGTGAGTGCTAAGCTGACCTAAATGATGCGTTGAACTGCATGTGGGAAGGTCATGTCTATCACCAAGTGAATAAGTTGCTGGAGACCCAATGAAATAGTGAAGTGCTTGCTTGCAATGGTGGGGCTTCTTTTGCCAAGACACTTTCTCAGTGAGCAAATTAAACACAGATTTGGGTGTGGGGTAAAAGGAAACTTGGATAAAGAAACAGGGTGTTGAGAGAATGAGGCAAGGCGACATGACCGTGAACACAGAAAGACATGGTGGCAGGCCTGGTGCGACAGCTTTGAGAGAAAATGTTTCTGGAAGACAGATACAGAAAAATGTTATGAGGGCCATGCTTGTGCTCTGATTGTAGGGAGCACTTTGCCGGCTTTGAACCATTGATCACACCACGTTGCACTGTTGCCTGGTCATGCATGCAGAAGTCTGTTTTCCCTGGAACACAACCTTCATGAGCAGTATCACTCAGCAAATTATGCTACCTTTCTACCTATCCAATGCTACAAAAAGTGTGTACCCAGATCAGCTCTCTCTCAATCTCTTTTTAACATCTATGTTTTCTATCTAGCCCAGATATTTACAACACATCATTTAGGGTATCCTCAGTATGCAGCGATCAGACTCAGATCATTTCATCAATATAGGAAGTACATTGAGCCCTAATTTTGTAGTACAATACACAGACAGAGGGGAAAGGGTACAAACCCACATAGAGATGGAGAAAGGGAATTGGATGGGCAGAAACATAATGAAAAATGCAGATGGTGCTGGAAGGAACAGAGAATGCAAAGGAGTGGGCAACAGGAGCTCATGACCAGTCATACAGATTGAAAAGAAAGAGGGACCTAGAAACACAGAAATATGGGGTGCGAGTCAGGGACATGGAGACAGAGAGATGGGCACAAAGAGAAATCAAAACTGGAGATGAAGGAGTCAGGTACAGAGGATCACAGAGACAGATATTGAGAGAAGTTCACCAAGACATGATGACATTCTGTGAGAAATAGGAACACAGCAACATGGAGACATGAAGAGAGTTGATTGGGTGGTGAAAAATGTATAAACAAAGAAGTACGGAGGGAGGGACACAGAAACTCAGAAACAGGAAGTTAAGAGGCAGAAACCGAGGTACAGAGGCACAGAAACAACAAGGCATGTGGAAGGCATGGCACAGTCACAGAAAGAGGAAGAGATAACGGGACACAGAGGGTGAAGATACAGAAACCGAAATTAGCAGAGAAAGACTCAGACACAGAGGGGCATATTTACAAGCCCTCAGTGCCACAGGAGCGCCACTTTTTAAATGCTTCGGTGGTGCAGTGCCAATTTCCATAATATGCCCCTTTCTGCTGCAGTCCTCTGTGGCAAAGGGGCATGCAATGGGTGTTACAGTGGCTGGAGCAGTCCGTGCAGGTAAGAGAGGTGGAGCTAGGTGGGGGCTCGACAGACGACTGACGAGGAAAAATTAAATATTTATTTAATTTTTCTCGTCGTCGTCTCTCGAGTCCCCCACACCGCCCCACCGCCCCACCACTGCGTACCTGAACGGGACAGTTCTGTACTGTGGGTGATTCTGCAGCACACATAGAAGTGGCAAATCGCCATTATTGATTGTGTCCCTTCCTGCACATCAACTATCATCCTTGCAGCGCAGGCACCCTTGCAACATGGCTGCAGGGTGCCTGTGCTGGAGGTAGGCAGCTTTTTGCACCAGCGCTAGGGAGACACAAGAATATGGTGCATCCCTGCGTTTTGAAAATGTCAAAGTGCAACTCTTCCAAATTTGGCACAACTCTGACATTTTCTTGTGAATATGCCCCTGAAATGGGAAAATGGGGAGGGAGACAGAGGAATAGATGGAAAACTCTGCCCAGATTGACTAATGCTTTGTGCCAGGTTTGTGTCACAAAAGTGACACAAACCCATTGCAAAGAGTTGTGGTGGGATTCAGTTTCCAATGAAAATCCTGCTTTGTGCTGGAAAGTGGCTTAAAGTAACACAAATGTTTTCCATGCAAACTTGGGTTTTTAATGCAAATCGCTGTATACAAACATTTGTAGACAGGAAGGTGCACCAGAATGGAGGCCCCTAAAAACATGTTTAATAGTGGAGTAACATTTGAAAGACTCCACATTTTTCCAGTTTTGCATGTGTGCTGCAATGTACAGCAAAAGTACAAAGTGGGAAAAGTATTAAAGCATAGTTTTTGTACTGGAAGGGTCTGCTTCAAGTACAAAACCTGTACTTGACACAATGCATTCATGTGAATTGGTGCATGGCAGCCTAGAGTGCTCCGGTGCAGGGAAAGAGGAAAACAGTAGCTTATCTTAATAGATCTGCCACTGCTGGGCTGTGTTGCATGGTTTAAAAAGTTAGTACAACTGCCCCTGGATAGCGTAAAACAGGGTCTTAGAAGTCAGTGTGGTGTGATGGGGCATAGGAATAAGAAGAAAAGGGACTGTGATGGAGATTATGGCATAACAGCATAGAGAAATGGTATAGGACGCAGTGCAGACCTAGTAGTCAGTCAGTAAGTGACAGCTAGAGAAGGGAAACTCAGACAGAGTGACATAGAGTCAAAAGGACAGAGAGAAAAAGAGAACGCTAGGGATACAAAGACACCAAGACTGGATGAAGGAGACAGAGACACAGAGACTTGGACATAACGTGGAAGGGGACAAATTGACAGAGAAGCTTGGGAATGGATATAAGGAGACCTGGATCAGAAGAGACAGAGAAGGTGTCAGGAGGTAGGGGCACAGCAATGGAGAGGTGGGAAATGTGGAAGGGAGACAAGGAATACGACTTGGATTGTGAAAGATGAAGACAGTGAAAGGGTGCAGGGATACGGGGACACAGATGCAGGAAAAGAGAAAACATAGAATAGCATACTGACCCCTACCTTAGCTTGTGGCAGGGGATTCAGGATGCCCAGTGAATGCAGCTTCTGGGAGTTGATAATGCAGGACCTCACCTGGTTGAAGGGATTAACTATGAGGCATTTATCTAAGGTTGTGTGTCAGAATATTGTTTTTCAAAAATAGTGTCTGCCAGAAGTAATGCGTACAAAATGTCATTTTCTAAAATATTGTCTCGTTTGGTGTAGGATTTCTTCAACTGTGCACAGCTCCACTCCCAGAGCAACAGCAATGATCTAATTATAGTATTCAACAGCAATGACTACATTATCTGTGCCATAATCTGCCAAGTTTCTCTTTTGATCAAGGTACTGGCCTACATTGGGCACCATACTCCATTCCATGCCCAGGGTATAGTGCTGTTATAGAAGAAGATGCCACTAGTATTGGTGACTTGCTATTTATAACTTTGTCCTCCATGATAGGAGACAGAAACCATACTTTGCCTAGGACCATGAAAGTGGTTCTTCTGAGCTTCTTAGGATCTTGATCCATTGAATGTAGAATGTTCCTCGCTTGACTGATCATGAATGCTAGCGACTATAAGTATAACCTTGACTGGCAGAAAACCACATAACATGACATTCATTAAGATAGGCAAGGTCCATACTTCTACATCACTTACTTCGACTGCTGAGTCCCACATGGTGTGCCACTTTCACCAAAACCTTTCACCTTCACATGATCTCACTAGAAGCCTGTCATTTTGGGCAGCAGCTGATTGCACAACACTCAGATCTCCTCAATTTAAGAAAGAAGGTTTGGTGGGGGCCTTAACCAGATGAGAATCTGCTTGACTTATGCAATTATATCTAGGAATGGCCCCAGAAAGGTACTTCGCAGCACGAGACAAAATTGACTCACAACACGGGCGACTTCAGAAATCATGAAGTACAAACACCATTGGCAGAAAGGATAATGAACCAGTAACGACAGAGCATGCCTTCATTTTCATGAGGATTGAAGAGGCAAAGCGAATCTAAGCGCACTGGTCGCTAAAAGTACGAGGTCGGACCATAATAATCTAACTACATAAAGTCCAAAAAATGGATACATGAAATGAGCACAGCAGGAATATTAAAACATACCAATCCTGAGACAAGGTTTCCTGACCATGAACAAGAATCTAACCGGGGACTGTGACGATATCCTGTCCTTTTAGGATACCCCAGCACCCTCCTTTAGGAGCTAAATTAACAAAGGGAGGTCCTGGAAAAGGTGGTCTTTGAATTAATTTACCCACCGAAACGTGCGTCAACACTATGGACATCTAGTTGGCAACATAATCATGATTAACTAATGAAGGATTTTCACTCATGATCAAACAGTGTATGCCTTTACAGCTGGATAAAGGATGTGTGTGAAGAATGTATGAGTATGTTAGATTACGGTGTGATGTGTTGTGAGGTAGTTGTGGTGCTCAGGTAGATCACAATATGGGGTTATTATTTTTCACAAATGAAGTATGGAATGCATATCAATCAAAAATGTTGAAATGTTGAAATGCTAAAATGTTGAGATGATAAATCGTAAACAATGACACTATATGAAAAAACAATTTAAAAAAAATAAAAAGTCATGTCTTTTGTATCTAAAAAAATTGCTTTTAACTTTTGATAAACTGAATTGAATAAAAGAATGGATTTGAATAAATACATTTTTGTGAATAGTGTGATATTACAATATAGGGGAGCCCAGAGAGCTGTAAGAGGCCAATGGTGAATTAGACATAGGTTGAGTGGGAGCGCTCTTGTAGCTGATACATATATTGTTTTTTCCCCTCCTCCCAGACCTCAAAATTATTATTTAGGGGGTACCTTTTAGACATTACCCAGAAAGGTACTGTTCCAAACAGGCTGGGAACTTTGAAGCCTGACGCATTTACAACCCAAATCATATCATAAATTCATTTTAAACACGAAATTCGATCCCTATCAGTGAGAGACAGAAGTTCAAAAGACTGTGACTGTCAAGCAAGAAATTACATAGACACACCCCAAAAACATACCTCTAAGGTCTACCAGTAAACATTACACTCCAGAAGCCAGAGGTCAGGTTCCCAAAACACTCTTGCAACCCGATCAGTCAGTTAAATATAAATTGGCAAAACACTGCCCCACTCGCAGGGCTCTAAAATTAAGGTTAAGAAAGGACTTGCTGAAGTTTCATAGAGGACTCTCATCCAGCTCTTGTATTTGGCATATGGGCAATAAAAATAGCATAGTTCTTGTCTCTTTGCTAAGGCTCCTGGGAGGAGACACAGAACATCAAGTAGGAAACCATTTCAAAGGCAAAATATCAGGACAAGTATCATCAAGATATGTATATCTAAGTAAGCATATGTTTACTACACTTAGTTCCACATCTATGTTCCTTGATGGCATAAATATATGTGTATATATATATATATATATATATATATTATCTACTGGCGGTCGCCAGTAGATAGTTATAGTTAGGACCTATTTTCCATAGGAAATTCACAACATTCTATTTCCAATAACTTTGGCGCCGGTTGACGAATCTTCGCGAAATTTTCAAACCTCGTGGGGCGCTCCGGTCCGCTCCTATCCTTAAAGCTTCGGGGTGATTCGGCAAGCGGGGGCCGAGAAAAAAGGGGGGTCCCAAAACATGTTTTCCCCATGCAATTTTCCATAGGAAAATTTAGACACGGCTACAGCCCGAACTGCTGAACGGAATTACACCAAATTTGGTAAAGAGGTAGTTCTTGGTGCAAAAAGAACCCTTTTTGTTAAATGGTGTAAATCCGTTCAGTAGTTGCTGAGAAAATCAAAAGTAAAAACACATATATCTATGGCCGCGGAGGATCCGCGCACCCTCCCGATCACGAGCTGTATGCTAATTAGCTGTCAAGACTCTAAACCAGGAAGTGTTGGCAGCCATCTTGTAGCTCTCGGTAGAACCGAGGCACAAGAAATCAGAGAAACAAGTGCGCAACGCAAATCGGCAAAATCCGCGCAGGGTGCGGGGATCCGGCCGAGAAAAAACAACGAGCGCGGACTCCCGCGCTCGTTAATATTCAGCCCCCGGTGGGCCAAATCCCGGGGCAATAGTTGTAGTTGGGATGGGGGCCCAAAGGGCCCCCAGCCCGGGGACTGCCACCCCCGGGGATTAAAAATACATGGGTGGGGGGCTCAAAGGACCCACAAGCCCCGGGACCGCCACCCCCTGGGGCTTTATGACAATATATGCTGGGGGCTCACGGCCCCCACAGCCCTGGGGACCAACACCCCTGGGGCTTTAAATGTTAACGTGGGGGGCATCCTAGCCTCCCAAGCCCCGGGGACCGCCACCCCCGGGGTTTTAAATAAATAATGGTGTAGCGGGGCACACGGTCCCCGCTGCCCCGGGACCGCCACCCCTGGGGCTTTTTTTTTCATAAGTAAACATGTGTGGGGGCTTGAGCCCCCCACACGCGCCGGAGACCGCCACCTCCCGGGGCACTAAGTCTTTAAATTTGGGGTCCGTTATGGACCCCAAGCCCCGGAGACCACTACCCCCGGGGCTTTGAAAATGTTGGGAGGGGGCCGCGCAGCCCCCTCCTGGAGCCCGTGATGGCCCTGGGGACCACCACCCCCAGGGCCGGCTCCTGCAGTGTCCCGGGTACCCACCCCGGGACACTGTAGTTTGCTATGGCAGGGCGGGAGCCTCGTGGCTCCCGCCCTTCCATTTCAAACTGCTTTGGTTTTGGAAGAGAGCAGGAAACCTGCTCTCTCTTCCAAAACCAAAGACGATTGCTTTCCACACGGGGAGCTGCATCTTAGCAGTTCCCCATGTGGAAAAGCAATGCCGGCTCCCGAGGACGCGGGAGCCGGCGGGACAGTGGGGGATTGGGGACCCCCACGGTCCCCAACGGAGAGAGCCAGCCCGGGGATGGGATCCCGGGGCTACAAGTGGCTCGGGAGGGGGCCACGCGCCCCCTTCCCCAAAATTTAAACGAAAAAAATAAAGAAATAAAGAAACAAAGGCCGGCCCCGGGGATGGGGTCCCGGGGACATAAGTGGCCTGAGGAGGGGGCAATGCAGCCCCCTCCAAAAGATTAAAAAGGCCATGCCCCGGGGATGGGGTCCCCGGGGCCGATTAAGGCCTCGGGAGGGGGCCACGCGGCCCCCTTCCAAATTTTTGTTTAAAAAAAAAAAAAAAGGGGGCAGGCCCTGGGGATGGGGTCCCCAGGGCCAATAAATTAGAAAAGAAGGGGGCCACACAGCCCCCTTCTTAAAAAATAAATAAAATAAAAGACCGGCATCGCGCCGGAGGCCACGCCCCTCATTGCAGCACTCTGCAAACGCGCCCCTGGCGCGTTTGCAGATGGGGAATCAATTCACCTTGAATACTGGGGGTCCCTGGGGCCAACTAGCCCACCAGGAACCTCCAGTATGCGCCAGGGGCTGCGTTGCAGAGAGGTGTTCTGAGGCCATGCCCCTTTACACCTCTCTGCAACGCAGCTCTGTGGCGCTTAATGGAGGTAGCTGGTGGGCTAGTTGCACCCCAGGGACCCTCAGGATTCAAGGGGAGTTAATCCCCTGACTTAAAACGCGCCCGGGCGCGTTTGCACAGTGGTGAAGGGAGGGGGGCCTGAGGTGACATGTGTGCAAACAAGCCCTGTGCCGTGTTTTAAGTTGGGGGATTAAGTCCCTTGAATCCTGAGGTCCTGGGGTCCAACTAGCCCACCGTGTACCTCCAGTAAGCGCCACAGAGCTGCGTTGCAGAGAGGTGTAAAAGGGCGTGGCCTCTGACCACCTCTCTGCAACGCAGGCCTGTGGCGCTTACTGGAAGTACCTGGTAGGCTAGTTGGGCCCCAGGGACCTCAGGATTCAAGGTGACCTGATACCCCAGCTTAAATCGCGCCACAGGGCGCGTTTGCACAGTGGTGAAGGGAGGGGCGGGGCCTCAGGTGACATGTGTGCAAACAAGCCCTGTGGCGCGTTTTAAGTTGGGAATTAATTCCCCTTGAATCCTGAGGGACCCTGGGGCCAACTAGCCCACCAGGTACCTCCAGTGCGCGCTACAGGGCTGCGTTGCAGAGAGGTGGTCCAGGCCACGCCCCTTTTACACCTCTGTGCAATGCAGCTCTGTGGCGCTTACTGGAGGTACCTAGTGGGCTAGTTGGACCCTAAGGACCCTCAGGATTCAAGGGGACTTAATCCCCAACTTAAAACACGGCACAGGGCTTGTTTGCACACATGTCACCTCAGGCCCCCTCCCTTCACCACTGTGCAAACGCGCCCGGGCGCGTTTTAAGAGGAAGTTTTAATCCTCCTGCCCTATTATGTACTAGGGCCTTACAGAGGAGGTCATGCTAATCACAGGGGTACCCCAACGCATAGTGTTCCCTAGTGTATGTAGGTGTTTTCACTGTATTCTAAGTGTTTTTAGCATAGCACTGGCTCTAGGCCTGGTTAGTCCGAGTCAGTTACCACCAGTACCCATCTGAAAAAGTTGTGGGCACAGGATGAGTTTGCAACAAGGCCTCTTTCTGCTCCTCTGTTGGTTCTTTCTGCACATGTCTTGCTTCTTCCTGCTCTTTTCTTCGTCTTTGTGGACTTCTGTTGCTTCTTTCTGCATTTCTTTTGCTTCTTTCTGTGCGTTTTTCTTCTTTCTTCACATGTCCTACCTCTGTAGGCATAGTTAGAAACTAGCATTTAAAAAACCTTTGAAGTTCACTTAAAAACCATAGGTCTCAGGCACGTTATAGTTAGAAATTAGCATTTAAAAACCTTTGAAATTCACTGAAAAAACTATAGGTTTCAGACACCTTATAGTTAGAAATTAGCATTTAAAAACCTTTGAAATTCACTGAAAAAGCCATAGGTTTCAGGCATGTTATAGTTAGAAATTAGCATTTAAAAAACCTTAGAAATTCACTGAAAAAACCATAGGTTTTAGGGACAGTTATAGTTCGTTGGACATTTCACTCGTACAAAACCATAGAAATTCCCCGTTATAGTTAGTTCAGCTAACTATAACTCGCGCCTCCGCAATACACTGCTGATGACATCACATATTACATCACTCATGACATGGTCAGTGACATCACTGATGACATCTCAAATGACATCACTGATGACATCATCCATGTGATAATTTGATGCATCTTCTCACACCCTAATATTACTTTTGATACACCCACTCTAAATTACAGACTGCCATTGTCAAAACCATAGACACTCCAACACCAATTACTATATACACACTCACTGATTCTTAGGTCTACACACACACATCTACTCACTCACCCGTACAGTCACTCATACTTATAGTCACTCAGTACAGGACTCTTATATGCACTCATACACCTATATAAACACTCACACACCGTCACTCATCCATAGAGGTACTCACACACCTAGTCAGTCATGCAAAAATAAGCACACACCCATTTACTCACCTATACAGTTATACACACACCAGCTCACTTACTCATACAAATACTAGCACATTCATACGCTCTTATACAATCTCTGATACAAGCACACACTCATCCATACAGTCACTCTCACAATCACACACTCTCACTTATAGCTATTTATATACTCCAACACACATATATACTGCCTTTCACATATGTAGTTACTCACACATGTACCACTGGGACATACATTCACTCACTAACACACTCTTACACACACTTACCCACCCATACAGTCTATCACAGATGCACTCTTGAAACCATCCACCCAGTGAATCACCCACTCACACATCTATGCACAGAGTCGCACACACCCCACCCACACAAACACTCAGGCACCCATACAGATACTCAGACAACCAATCAATAACTCATATAGACACTCATGTAGCTATTCACAAACCCATGCAGCCACTTACACAGCAACAGACAGACGGATACAGACATTCACCCAGTTTAGTCACTAACCCATGCATTCAGTAAGATACGTTTAATCACTCACTTATAGAGTTAGTCACGCACCTACTAAATCATCCATTCAGACACTTATACACCCACTCATTCTTCAATACGCCTTTCCCTATATATATTAAACATATTTAAACTTTACAGAAACACACAGTCACTGGATGATGTCATCAGTGATGTCATATGAGATGTCATCAGTGATGTCATCAGTGATGTCACTGACCATGTCATGAGTGATGTAATATGTGACGTCATCAGCAGTGCATTGCGGGCGCGAGTTATAGTTACCTGAACTAACTATAACGGGGGAATTTCACGGGTTTTGTACTGAGTGTAATGTCCAACTAACTATAACTGTCCCTAAAACCTATGGTTTTTTCAGTGAATATATATATATATATATAGTTACGTATATATATATATATATTTATAGTTGCGTATATTACCTACTGGCGGTCGCCAGTAGGTAGTTATAGTTAGAACCTAGTTTCCATAGGAAAAGCATTTTTGATTTGCTAATATCTTTGGCGTCGTTTAACGAATCTTTGTGAAATTCTAAAAAGAAAAAAGGTCTATCCAGGTCAGCTCCTATTCTGAAAGTGTGGGGGTGATTCGTCAAGCGGGGGCGGAGAAAAAGGGGGACCCAAAAAGTGTTTTTCGTGTGTTAATTTCCATAGGAAATTTTGAGACAGGCTACAGCTCGAACTGCTGAACGGAATTACACCAAATTTGGCAAAAAGGTAGTGCTTGGTTCAGAAAGCTACCTTTTTTTTAAATGGTGTAAATCCGTTCAGTAGTTTTTGAGATATTAAAGAAAAAAAGATATATATATGTGGGCGGAGCCTAATCCCTGAGCACGAGCTTGGCTCTGATTGGCTGCCAACACTTCAAACCAGGAAGTGTTGGCAGCCATCTTGTGCCCGGACCGAGGGAGAAAGAAAAGGTGAGGAAAAAGATAAAAACAAGAAAAGGGGGCAGGGTAGAAACACCCTGACCCCCTACGCCTGCTCAGGGGGTCCCACAAGGACCCCTGGCCCAAAAAGCATTTTAAAAAAAAATCGTCCGAGTCGCGCTGTGTGCGCGAATCCGGACACATTTTTTAAAGATGAAGCGCGGGCTCCCGCGCTTCATTTAATTGGGGCCCTGGGTGGGCCAGGTCCCGGGGGCATTTGTAACAAATATATGCGGGGGCCCGCAGGGACCCCGCAGCCCCGGGACCGCCACCCCCGGGGCTTCTATTTTAATGTGTGGGGGCCTCCAAGGCCCCCAATCCCCAGGGACCACCACCCCTGGGGCTTTTATTAATCAGTCGCGGGGCACACGGCCCCCGCTGCCCCGGCGACCGCCACTCCCCGGGGCACTAAAGTGCAAATGTGGGGGTCCGTTACGGACCCCCAAGCCCCGGGGACCACCACCTCCCGGGGCTGTACACTAGTTGGGAGGGGGCCGCGTGGCCCCCTCCAGGAGCCCTCGATGGCCCTGGGGACCGCCACCCCCAGGGCCAGCTCCTGCAGTGTCCCGGGGTGCCCACCCTCGGGACACTGCTGTTTGCTATGGCAGGACGGGAGCCGTGCGGCTCCCGTCCTGCCCATAGCAAACACTGGTTTGGATTTTGGAAGCGAGAGCAGGTTTCCTGCTCTCGCTCCAAAATCCAAACCAGATTGTTTTCCACACTGGGAGCTGCATGTTAGAAGCTCCCCGTGTGGAAAGCAATGCCGGCTCCCGCAGGAGGCGGGGAGCCGGCGGGACCGTGGGGGCATTGGGGCTCCCCACGGTCCCCAACAGAGAGGCCAGGCCCCGGGGATGGGGTCCCCAGGGCCAGAAGTGGCCCAGGAGGGGCCGCGTGGCCCACCTCCTTAAATCAAAAACTGTGGCACAGCCCCAGGGATGGGGTCCCCGGGGCAACTTGAGGCCTAAGGAGGGGGCCACGCAGCCCCCTCCTTTAAAAATATATATTTTTAAAATCAAAATGTGGCCATGCCCCGGGAGATGGGGTTCCGGGGCCGAAATTGGCCTTGGGAGGGGGGCCGCGCAGCCCCCTTCCTGTTTTTTTGTTGTAAAAAAAGCAGGCCCTGGGGGATGGGGTCCCCAGGACCCTAATTAATGTTAAAGGAGGGGGGCCACACAGCCCCCCTTGTAAAATTAAATAAAAAAATTAAAAAGCTGCATCGCGACGGAGGCCCCGCCTCCTAATTGCAGCACTCAGCAAACGCGCCCCCTGGTGCGTTGTAAGTGGGGAATTAATTTTCCTTGAAAACTCCCAACGCAGCTATGTGGCGCTTACTGGAGGTACCTGGTGGGCTAGTTGGCCCCCAGGGACCCTCAGGACTCAAGGGGAATTAATCCCCCAATTTACAACGTGCCAGGGGGCGCGTTTGCACAGTGGTGCAGGGAGGGGCGGGGCCTGACATACCAAGTGTGCAAATGCACCCCCTGGCACATTGTAAATTGGGGGATTAAGTCCCTTCAATCCTGAGGGTCCCTGGGGCCAACTAGCCCACCAGGTACCTCCAGTAAGCGCCAAAGAGCTGCGTTGCAGAGAGGTGTAAAAGGAGCGTGGCCTCTAAAGACCTCTCTGCAAAGCAGCTCCCTGGCGCATACTGGAGGTATCTGGTGGGCTGGTTGGCCCCAGGGACCCTCAGGATTCAAGGGGACTTAATCCCCTAACTTAAAATGCACCACAGGGCGCGTTTGCACACTTGTCACATCAGGGCCCGCCCCCTCCCTGCACCACTGTGCAAACGTGCCCCGTGGTGCATTTTAAGTTGGGGGATTAATTCCCCTTCAATCCTGAGGGTCCCTGGGGGCCAACTAGCACACCAGGTACCTCCAGTAAGCACCACAGGGCTGCGTTGCAGAGAGGTGGTCGGAGGCCAGACCACACCCCTTTATACCTCTCTGCAACGCAGCTCTGTGGCGCTTACTGGAGGTACCTGGTGGGCTAGTTGGACCCCAGGACCTTCAGGATTCAAGTGGACTTAATCCCCCAACTTAAAGCGAGCCACGTGGTGCGTTTGCACAGTGGTGAAAGCAGGGGTGGGGCCTGATGTGACAAGTGTGCAAATGCGCTCTGTGGCGCATTTTAAGTTGAGGGATTAAATCCCTTTGTATCCTGAGGGTCCCTGGGGCAACTAGCCCACCAGGTACCTTCAGTAAGCACAACAGAGTTGCGTTGCAGAGAGGTGAAAAAGGGGCATGGCCTCGGACCACCTCGCTGCAACGCAGCTCTGTGGTGCTAACTGTAGGCACCTGGTGGGCTAGTTGGGCCCCAGGGACCCTCAGGATTCAAGGGACTTAATCCCCAACTTAAAACACGCCACGGGGCGTGTTTGCACACTTGTCACATCAGGCCCACCCCCCTTCACCACTGTGCAAACGGGCCCTCTGGTGCGTTGTAGGTTGGGGGATTAAGTCCCCTTGAATCCTGAGGGTCCCTTGGGTCCAACTAGTACACCAGGTACCTCCAGTAAGCGCCACAGAGCTGTGTTAACAGAGAGGTGTAAAAGGGGCGTGGCCTTGGACCACCTCTCTGCAACGCAGCTCTGTGGCGTTTACTGGAGGTACCTGGTGGGCTATTTGGACCCAAGGGACCCTCAGGATTCAAGGGGAATTAATTCCCCAACTTAAAACCTGCCAGGGGTGCGTTTTCAGAGTGGTGAAGGGAGGGGCGGGACTGATGTGACATGTGCGTTCTTATCCAATCACTCCGCCAAAACCCAAGCACTTATAAATTCACCATGCACTCTCCTTGCAATACTCTAATCATCCAGTCAGTACCCATGCACTCATGCAATGACCCATGCACTAACACATGCACTGCTACAATACCCTGAGCACTACCCATGCAGTCCAGCCATCACCCTGTCAGTACCCATGCACTCCTTCAATCACCCAGCCAGCACCATGTACTTATCCAATCACTCCACCAAAACCCAAGCACTTATAAATTCACCATGCACTCTCCTTGCAGTACTCTAGTCTTCCAGTCAGTACCCATGTACTCATGGAATGGCCCAGGCACTAACACATGCACTGCTACAATCCCCTTAGCACTTCCCATGCAGACCTCTAACCACCTACACACTACTGATTCACTCCTCCAATTACCCAGGTAGTACCCATGCACTCCAGAAATCCCTCTGTCACTACCCATGCACTCCTCCAATCACCCAGCCAGCACTATGTACTTATCCAATCACTCCGCCAAAACCCAAGCAGTTATAAAATCACCATGCACTGTCCTTGCAGCACTCTAATCATCCAGTCACTACCCATGTACTTATGCAATGATCCAGTCACTAACACATGCACTGCTGCAATCCATTGAGGACTACCTATGCAGTCCAGTAATCTCCCTGGTTCTACCTATGCAGTCCTCCAATCACCCAGCCAGTCCTATGTCCTTATCCAATCACTATGCCAAAACCAAAGCACTTATAAATTCACCATGCACTCTCCTCGCAGTACTCTAATCATCCAGTCACTACCCAATAAGTCATGCAATGATCCAGGCACTAACACATTGACTGCTACAATCCCTGTGTACTATCCATGCAGTCCTCTAACCACCTACACACTTCTCATTCGCTCCTTCAATTCCCCTGGTAGTACCCATGCAGTCCAGCAATTACCCAGTCACTCCCTGTGCAGTCCTCCAGTCACCCAGCCACTACCATGTACTAATCCAAACACTCCGCCAATACCCAAGCACTTATAAATTCACACAGACACTCTCCTTGCAGTATTCTAATCTTTCAGTTAGTAGCTATGTACTCATGCAATGCTCCAGGCACTACCTGATCACTGTTACCATCCCATATGCCCTACCCATACAGTCCTGTACCCAGTTACACACTTCTCATTTGCTCCTTCAATTCCCCAGGTAATACACATGCAGTCCTACAATCACACTGTCACTCCCTGTGCACTCCTCCAGTCACCCAGCCACTACCATGTACTAATCCATACACTCCTCCAATAGCCAAGCACTTATAAGTTCACCACGCACTCTCCTTGCAGTACTCTAATTATCCAGTCAGTACCCATGTATTCATGGAATGACCCAGTCACTAACACATGCACTGCTGCAATACCTTGAGGACTACCTATGCCAGTCCAGTATTCTCCCTGGTACTATCTATGCAGTCCTCCAATCACCCAGCCAATCCTATGTGCTTATCCAATCACTGCGCCAAAACCCAAGCACTTATAAAATCACCATGCACTGTCCTTGCAGCACTCTAATCATCCAGTGACTACCCATGTACTCATGCAATGACCCAGGCACTAATTCATGGCAAATACAGAGGAGGTCATGCTAATCACAGGGGTACCCCAACGCATAGTGTTCCCTAGTGTATGTAGGTGTTTTCACTGTATTCTAAGTGTCTTTTAGCATAGCACTGCCTCCGGTCCTGGTTAGTCAGAGTCAGTTACCACCAGTACCCGTCAGTAAAAAGTTGGGGGCACAGGAGGACTTTCTGCTCCTCTGTTGGTTCTTTCTGCACATCTCTTGCTTCTTCCTGCACTTTTCTTCGTCTTTCTGGACTTCTGTTGCCTCTTTCTGCATTTGTCTTGCATCTTTCTGCGCTTTTCTTCTTCTTTCTTCACATGTCCTACCTTTGTAGGCATAGTTAGAAATTAGCATTTAAAAAACCTTTGAAATTCACTGAAAAAACCATAGGTTTCAGGCACGTTATAGTTAGAAATTAGCATTTAAAAAACCATTGAAATTCACTGAAAAAACCATAGGTTTCAGGCACGTTATAGTTAGAAAATAGCATTTAAAAAACCTTAGAAATTCACTGAAAAAACCATAGGTTTCAGGTACGTTATAGTTAGTTGGACATTTCACTCGTACAAAACCATAGAAATTCCCCGTTATAGTTAGTTCAGCTAACTATAACTCGCGCTTCCTGCAATGCACTGCTGATGACGTCACATATTACATCATTCATGACATGGTCAGTGACATCACTGATGACATCTCAAATGACATCACTGATGACATCACTGATGACATCATCCACGTCAAAATCTGATGCACCTCCTCACACTCTAATATAATCTTTGATACACCCACTGTAAAATACAGACTACCATTTTCGAAACCATCGACACACCAATACCAGTTACTACATACGCACTCACTGATTCCTAGGTCTACACACACATCCATTCATTCACCCATACAATCACTCATACATACAGTCACTCATCAATACAACACTATCATATCTATCCACGTTCAAGCTGCTTTGTATCACCCACAAAGCAATACATGGAATGGGACCGCTCTTCATCAGGAATAAAATCACCAAACACATTCAACAGAGGATCCTCCGCTCTAAAGGAGCATCTCGCCTCAAAATCCCAAGATACAAGAAAAAAACCATGGGTGGCACATCCTTCTCTGTTCAAGCAGCCAAACTATGGAACTCTTTACCCCCAACATAAGATCCACCGACAACCACCTTATCTTCAGAAAACTACTCAAGATTTGGCTCTTCCCCACATAAGCACCATACGCAAACAGAAATTTACAGCATATCCCTCTGTATATAAGCATTTGTTTTCACTATAGACATGTACCTAGCTTTGTGTATTGCTTTGTATAAACATGTAGAATAATTATGTTGTTGAGAGAAAAAAATAATAATAATAATAATAATAAATAAATAAATATCATCTTTGGTCTACATGTACTTACTTCCATTGTGCATCTATGTACCTTCCATGTACTTGGATCTGTGTCTCTGTTACTTTTCTCCTGAAAAAGTATATCCAATGCACTACCCTATTTCTCATCCTGTGCCTCTATCAATATCTTTAATCTACATATACTTACCTCCTTTATGTATCTATATACTTTCAATGTACTTATGGATCTATATATTTATCACTTTCTTCTAATTTAGCATTTCCAAGTCACTACCCTAGTTCTCAGCCTATACTTATCTCAATATATCTTCTAGCCCAACCTTCTGACTCATCTCAAACTTCTTTCTACTACTCTTTCCAATGCACTACCCTATCTCTCATCCTATACATTTATCAATATATCCTCTACATCCACACTCTCATTTATCCCAAACCCCATACCACTACTATGATCCCCAAAATAACCCTTTCTAGACTCTCTCCTACTCTACCCTCCTTGCATCATCTGACACCTCTTTTACTATACCGATCCCCTAAAACAAACCTTTCTAAACTCTTCCCTGACTCCTCCCTCCAAAACCCCTTTTACTCATCCAAAAGCCTCCTCCTACTGCTAAGACCTAAAAAAAAAAAAATCCTTCACTTTTTTATCCCTCCACTATCCTTTTCAATCAAAATTAACAGACTAACATGTTCAATTCTCAAATTCCATTTTCGACTATACTAATTCACCACTAATCCTTTAAGGGTTCCAGAGTAGCGTGCTACTCGCCAATAAAGCATCTCAACACCCCATCAGGGTTACAAGCGCTATATAAATGCCAACCTTTTCCCTTTCTACCCTCCCCAACCCATCTCAATCCAAATAACTGACTAACATATCCACCACTAAAATTACTTTCATGTTTCACCATACTAATTCAACACTAATACTTATGGGTTCCAGAGTAGCGTGCTACTTGCGCTTCAAAACCCCATCAGGGGTAGCAAGCGCTATATAAATACAAACCTCTTTCCCTCTTCTATCCCACCACCTACCCTTCTCTACCCAAATAACTGAATAACATATCCACTACTCAAATTACTTCATTTTTACTATACTAATTTTCAATACTAATCCTTAATGGGTTCCGGAGTGGCGTGCTACTGCTAGAAAAGCACTTCAACACCCATCAGGGGTAACAAGTGCTATATGAATGCAAACCTTTCTTCCCTTTTTATCCCTCCGCTATCCTTCTCACTCCAAATAACTGACTAATATCCACCACTGAAACTACTTTCATATTTCACCATATTAATTCACCACTAATCCTTTATGGGCTTCCGGAGTAGCGTGCTTCAACACCCCATCAGGGGTAACAGGCGCCATATAAATACAAACCTTTTTTCCTCCTCTATCCTTCTGCTATCATTCCAAATCCAAATAACTGACTAACCTATCCACCACTTAAAATGTACTTGCATGTTTCACTATACTAATTCAACACTAATCCTCTATGGGTCCCGGAGTAGCGTGCTACTCGCCGAAAAAGCGCTTCGACGCCTCGTCAGGGGTAGTAAGCGCTATATAAATGCAATTACAATACAATACAATATGCACTCATACACCTATACAGACTCTCACACACCGCCACTCATCCATGGAGTTACTGATACACTTAGTCAGACATGCAAACTATTAATCACACTCCCATTTCCTCACCTATACAGTTATTCACACACCACCTCACTTATTCAAACATATACTAACACATACTTACTCTCTTATACAATCACTGATACAAGTACACACTGATCCATACAGCCACTCTCACAATCACTCACTCTCATGTATAGTCATTTATATACTCCAACTCTCACAAACACTACCTTTTACATATGTAGTTACTTGGACATGTACCACTGAGACATCCAATCTCTCACCAACACACCCATACACACACTATCCCACCCATACAGCTGTTTCCACATGCACTCTTGAACCCATACACCCAGTGAATCAACCACTCACACATCTATGCACAGTCACACACCTCCCACCCACCCACACACACACTCAGTCTCCCATACAAATACTCTGGCAAACAATCAATAACCCATATAGACACTCATGTAGCTACTCACCAACCCATGCAGCAGCTTACACAACAACAGACATACTGATACACACATTCAGACAGTTTAGTCACTAACCCATGCATTCAGTAAGACACATTTAATCACTCTCTAATACAGTCAGTCAAGCACCTACTAAATCCTTCATCCAGACACTTCTACACCCTCTCATTCTTCAATACAGCTTGGCATATATATATAAAACATATTTAAACTTTACAAAAACACACAGTGACTGGATGATGTCATCAGTGATGTCATCAGTGATGTCATTTGAGATGTCATCAGTGATGTCATCAGTGATGTCACTGACCATGTCATGAATGATGTAATATGTGACGTCATCAGCAGTGCATTGCGGGCGTGAGTTATAGTTAGCTGAACTAACTATAAAGGGGGAATTTCTATGGTTTTGTACGAGTGAAATGTCCAACTAAATATAACGTCCCTGAAACCTATGTTTTTTTCAGTGAATATATATATATACATATATATGTATGTGTGTATGTGTGAAGTTGAGAAGATCAAGTCTAAAATTATGTATATGCACTTACCTTCTTGATATTATGGTCCTCAATATTTTGCCTGTGATATGATGATGTGGAATGCAGATTTATAGAGTGCGCAGATGCTGTTGGGAGTGTCCCGGCGCTAGTCTAACGGCAAGCAGAAAAAATTACAGAGTGAATATTATGGTAGAATGATATTTCCTACTCAATATTGCATACTAGAACTGACTCCTGGGCCTGGATACTCCCTTGGTCAGTCACTTCCTTCACTCAGCTGTGTAGGTGCTAACAAAATGTAACCCAATCTAAAAGGGCCATTAATATCCTCGACGGCATCCCTCCAGCCCTCCAGGCCTCCAGTGCAGCAGAAGCCATCAACTCCGCTGCACAGTGAAGGTCTACCCGCCATATTTCGAGATACCTGCTTTGATAGCATTGATCTTTTGGAAAAACTGCTCCCGCCAACATGGAAGAAGCACTTTAAAAAACATGTAATGTTAGCAGCATGTCCAGTGGGAAACATCCTTTACACCGTGGCTTGAACCATGCTGTTCCTTAACAGCGCGGTCCAAACCACGGATGCGTCTTCACAACGCATTCTTTTACCACGCAAGTTTTTATAATGACTTGCCTTAACGAAAGTGTTGTTCGATTGATGTTGGACTTTAAGTCCAACACTTTCCCTGCTGTTGCACAGACTAGAGTTGGAATACCAAATTATACTATTCCAACTCCAGCGCTTTCCTGTAGGTAAGTCGTTGTAACGACTTGCGTGGTAACGGAATGCGTTGTAAAGACACATTCATTGTTCGGACCGCGTTATTAAGGCAGGTGTGACTAACGCCTGAGTGGTTACGACATACAACCTGTCCGGTAGCATGACCACTGCCATATCTCCCTATGAAATATTGTTCACAGAAAAGTCAGTGGTTTTTACTTTTGTATCCCCTTGGCACTCTCAGACGGCTCTCACCTGCAGGCATTATTCAACAAGTCAATTAAAGTAAATAAATAAAGTATATGTTCTATTGGCGCTTTCACATACATGTGTGGAATACCTCACATGTGGCAGGATATCCACTGCACATCTGCATCACTCTAGGTGCATATTCAACTTACTATAAATCCGCTAAAACTCTTTGTGCAGTTATTCTATGCTTCAATGTTGAGGCGAAGGCCAAATGCATACGTTTAAAATTAATTCATTTTTAATCCCTATATCTGGGCAACATAGCCACTTGAGTAGGCATGGGTTTTTGCACTGCTTATGCTCTGATTCGAAATTTCTGTTTGTGAAGCTAGAAGTACAGCTGTACTCTCCAGTCGGTAAATACTCAAAACTTGTACGGTTATTCTCTGTAAATTGAGCATATCATTCCATTTTCTTTCAGCATCTCTTTAGCTGCAATTTCTAATCTGTAAATGCAACTTGCTGTCACTGTAGATGTAATGTCTAGTTTGTAATTACACAACAGTATTTCCATGGCTGTAATTTCCAATCTATAAATGCAATATTACATCTCTTTAAGTGTTTTGCTGTCGAGTACCTCTTGCCTGCCTTTCCCTAGCTTTGTTTGCTACTCCGTATGCATTTGTGGATTGTGTTTAAAACCATTCCTATTAGCTCACCCATTAAGTTTCATGCTTTTGGTGGTTGAGTGCACATTGTTTATTGGATATCAATCAATCAATCTGTCCTTGTAAAGCCCGGCTTATCACCCCTGGGGGTCTCCAGGCGCTGGTTCCTTACGTCCTTGGTCGAAGAGCCACGTCTTTGAGCCTTTTCTGAATTCCAGGAGAGTAGGGCATGTGTGTAGGTGGAGGCCGTTCCAGGACTTGGCAGCAGTGTAGGAGAAGGAACAACCTCCGCAGCAGCTCCGATGGATCTGGGGGTGTGTGCTAGGGCGAGGGAGGAGGAACAGAGCTCTCTGCTGGGACGATGGAACGACAGGTGGTCGTTGGTGTATGCAGGTCCGATGTTGTGTAGGGCCTTGAAGGCATTGGTGAGGATCATGTACAGGCATCTTTTGTGTATGGGAGCCAATGGAGGGTTCTGAGGTGGGGTGAGGTGAGGTGCTGGTTCTTCTGGGGAGGTTGAGGATGAGTCTTGTTGTGGAGTTCTGGAGTCTGGAGGCGGTTGAGTAAATGTTTGGTGGTGCCGGGTAAAGTGCATTGCCGTAGTTGAGGCGGATGGCTATGAAGTTACTGTTAATGTCTGAAATCTTCTGGTGAAAGAAGTCTGCTAGGGAGTCGCAGAGCTACTAGGAGGGATGGTGTTCTCAGTGGCTGCTGGGAAGGATAATTCTCTGACAATGCAGAAGAGCTCTTTGGCTTGATTGGAGCTGGTCTTAATGCTGTTGGTGAGGGCGTTCTTCTTGGCTTCCCTCAGGTGGCAGTGGTAGTTGCTGAGGGCTGCTCTGAAGGCGATGCGGTCGGGGAGGTTCATGTTGGAGCGCAAGCGTCTCTCAAGTTTCTTGCAGTGGTGTTTTAGGGTCTGGAGTTCTGGGGTGAACCAGCTGGCTCTTTTAGTGGGTCCTTCTCTGTGGGAGTCTTTCAGGGGGCGATGGTGTCTGCGGCTGAGGAGGTCCAGTTTGAGAAGTTCTAGGATTTCAGTTCGAGGCAGTTGAGGTGGCGGGTGCAGTTGCTCTGAGGACGGAGGTCCGAAGGTGTTCTGTGACTTCGTTCCATTTCCATTGGGAGGAAGGTTTGGTGGGTGGTGATTGGCGCCAGTGAGGGTGAAGTGGACGATGCTGTGGTTGATCCAGGTCAGTTTAGTGGTATGGGAGAACTTGATTCTGTTGCTGGAGGAGAATATAGGGTCCAGTGTGTGTACGACGATGAGCATGGGGGCTGAGAATCCAAGGTTCTTCAGGTTCTCCAGTAGGGTGGTAAAGTTGGTGTCCTTGGAGTCCTTGAGGTGGAAGTTCAGGTCTCCCAGGAAGCTGATGTGTTTGGAGTCGATAACCAGAGGGGTGATGAAGTCGGAGATGGCGTTGCAGAAACTCATATGGGGGTCCAGGGGGTCTGTAGGCAAGGGTCCCTCTGCTGGTGCAGATGGAATTGATGACTCTGTTACTACACTATTTATTTCCAGGGAGTGCAATGTCAGACCGATAGGGATATCATTCCCTAAGTATCCTCATGCAAAAATATTGTGTCTCAAATATAGTTTACAAAAAAACTTTGACCCGCTGGAGTAAATATTAGAAAATCTGCACCCAATAGAGCTATATTTTTGTAAATGATATTTAGTTAACAATATTTACATCAGATGATATATTGGTTAATAATATTCTAAACACTAATGGATCATTTAGGGCCTTGCTCAAAATCAGATTCAATAATAGCACACCATCAATTTGCAAAACCGCAGTACAGGAAATTTTGGGTGAGTGCTATTACTACACCATTCCAAATGAAATCCTCAAAATGGGGGCCGGCATGGTAACTGTGCATTTTTGCAATGTACTACCATAATATTGAGTATCTAATATGGACTTACAAAACAATCTTTTGCAGAAAACACCTGCCACTATCGCATCAAGGTAAATATATATATATAGCTCAGTACAGATTTTTATTTTTAACACCGCATCATCTACTTACCTTGATGATACATATATGACAGCATAGCATATATCCTATAGCTTATAGCATTCCATTTAAAATTTTCATATGAAGTCAGGGTTAATTAGCAATATGCATGCACCAGATCCAGAGGTTTAACCTTAATATACTAAGTATGGTACTTGTCCACGATGCAGGGACCAATATTTCAGGTTTTTTTAAATCAGTGAATAGAATGCTGGTATTACAAAAGAACTCAAGCTCCTGAAGCAATCCCTGCACTCCAATCAGGGTCAAATCACCCAAAAACTATTATCTGGGTAATACAAACTAGGAATATGCTCCACCCCCAATTTAGATATCAACATTATTGCTGTATTCATGACTTCATCCCATTTAAACATTATGAGGCCAATATCCACTCTCTACATCTTTCTTGAATGCATTATCTAAGTTGAATAATCACCCAATATCATTTGATAAAGAAATTGTTGTTGTGGTCATGTTATGGAAAAGGGCAAATCACCCTTGAGGGTATCCAGGAGCTGAGTAGGGCAGTCCTGAGGAGGGGGGGGGGACATGCCTGTTTAGCCTGGAAGAGCCATGTCTTGAGGTTCCTTCAGAAGTCCATGAGGGAGGGAGAGGTTCTGAGGTGTTTTGGGAGGTTGTTCCAGGTCTTGGCTGCGAGGTATGAGAAGGAGCATCCTCCGTTTTTGGTTTTCTTGATGCGAAAGAGATGTGCTCTTGCCTGAGATGCAGATTGAAGGTGTCTGGTGAGTTGGTAGAATTTGAGGCAGTGGTTGAGGTAAGCTGGACTAGTGTTGTGGAGAGCTTTGTAGGTGTCTGTGAGTAACTTTAACTTACATCTTTCCTGGACTGAGAGCCACTGGAGGTTGTTGAGATGTGGAGAGATGTGCTTATTTTGCGGGATGTTCAGGATGAGTCTGGAGGTGGCGTTCTGTGTGGTTTGGAGCTGGTGTAGGGCATGCCCTGGGATTCCAATGTAGAGGGAGGTTCAGTAATCAAGTCTACTTGTGATAAAAGCCTGGATGACTGTTCATCTGGTGTTCAGTGGGATCCACTTGAAAATCTTGCGTAGCATTCGCAGGATGTGGAAGCATGATGAGGAGACAGCATTGATCTGTCTGCTCATGGAGAGGTTGGTGTCCAGTATGATCAAGAGGTTCTTGGCATGGTCTGCAGGGGTGGGTGGGGGCCAACTTCGGAGGGCCACCAAGAGGTGTCCCAGGGGAGTAAAATGGGTCTATTAGACCGAATACTCCAAAGATAATAGGACTAGAGAACCCAAAAAGAGTATAATAAGGAGTTATGGCAGAAAAACTCTCATCTGATGCTAATGAATATCTTTACAAAGCTGCCTTGCTTAAAACTAAAAGTGAACACACATGTTTTACCAAGGAAAATATGTGTTGGTCCTGGCTTGAAAGATAATAGTGACAGAATTTTATTGAGAGTTTCTGGACCGCCTCCAACCCCCAAATATACATGATAAAACATGATATTTAGAATTATACAGTCTAGTTCAATAGTATGATAGACATCTTTACGAATATGAGGTTACCACAACAAATTATGCTTTCTTGATGACCTACAATACCCAAGCATAGGCAAATTGAGTAAAAACAAGTTTGAGAAACATGTATTAGAAAAAAAAAGTGCTTGAATAATTTAAACAATAAAAAATGGCTAAAGCATAGGTTGCACTGAACTCCTGGCTTACCACCATTAAGATTTTAAATCCATTTTTATCTCAAAAATGATAAAGCAATCAAACAATGTATTCTTAAGGAGAGAGTCTCGTAGACCTAGAGCAACACAATAATTTCATTGATTTTGAAGCCAGGCAAGAAAACAATGATTGTTCATATTATAAATGCTTTTCTTAAAAGTACTTTTATCACCGTTTAGATGCTTGGGCAAAACACAAACTCACTTCGATAATGATGCTGATTTGTAGGGAGCGCAATCACAAACAAGTAAAAAATGCAATAGAGTAAAAAGAACATTAAAGATGAAGAGTTCAAAATAAGTGCATAAAATGGATGATTGTAGTAATAATAGCTTTGAATAAAAATCAAATCAAAGAAATTTAAAAGTGGAGAAAACATTCTTGCAAGAGTAATAATCCCTTAATGTGCCTGGATACAGATGGGTTAAATGTAACAATATGATGTGTCCATTATAGGGCAAAAGTGACCCATAATTGCTCACATAGGCTACTGGTATAAGTGGAAAGTTAGGCACCTTAGTAAAGTCATGCACAGTTTTCTATAGTGTTGCTCTTGCTCTCAACTTAATGTGCAGCTTTCAATGTATATGGTGCACCTAGACTAGTCACCAGGGAAGTCACTCACTGGAAAAATGAGTCCTGCGACTGTTTTTAGTGGCTCTTCTGTACCCCGGTGAACTTGGCTCAGAGGGACAGAAACAGGATAGCACCTTGGTTTAGGTGCGCATTGCAGATGGTTGGCTGGTAGTCAGTAGGGTTCCATGAGGTGGGGTTTGAAGAGCAAGGCACTTAAACATATTCCATAGCACAAGAGTCCTGCAGCTACCCCAATGCTACAGGGCCGGTTGATGAAATTCCCCTGGCAGGACATCTGTGGCAGGACAAGACCTTCGCCAGGCTAGTTTCTCACTTTTTGTTGGCTCCCGGATGAGCATATTCTCAGATACATTCTGTAGGACTTGCCAGACCAGTGGGAAACAGGGAAAAACTGAAGGCTCAACTGGATCGCTCACATATCATTGGCACCACCTTTGAGAGGGTGGACATTGACATTTTCAAGACCTTTGGACCCCATGTCAGCTTTAGGCTATAGGTATATCCTGGTCTTGGTGGACCATGCCACTAGGTACCCCGAGGCAATCTCTCTGAGGACTGTGATTTCACCTGCAGTGGCTAGGGCGTTGATGGGGACTTTTCCCTGACTGGGGTTTCCCAAAAAGGTGGTGTCTGACAGGTTCACTAACTTCATGTCTGCGTAATCGAAGTCCATGTTGAAGAAGTGTGGGGCAACCTGCAAGTTCTCCACACCCTACCATCCAGAAACCAACTGGCTTTTTGAAAGATTCAACAAGACCCTAAAAGTCATGATTATGTGCCTGCTTGATTCCATGAGACGGTATAGGGATGTCCTCTTACCATGGATGCTTTTGCCTAGATGGAGATGCCACAGACGGGAGTGGGCTTAGCCAATTCAAACTTTTGTATGATCACCTCTCAGTCTGGTCAAAGAAGGGAGGGAGCAAGCTCCCAAGAACCCCCAAGATGTGGTTAGCTACATGCTAGCTCTCAGGAACCAGATGCCCAAGTTCTGGAAGAAAGCTTCTGAGAACTTGAAGGCCAGCCAGGAAGTCATGAAGCAGTGATATAACCAGACGGCTACCACAGTGGAATTTCAACCTGGAAAAAAGTGTGGGTGATAGTACCAGAGGAGCCCAGGGCCCTCCACAGTCATTGGACTGGGCCCTATGAGGTAGTTGAGAAGAAGGGAGAGGCCATCTACCTGGTAGACCTCAAGACTCCCAGAAACCCCTAAAGGTACTCCATCTCACTATGAGAGGTCTGAGGTCACCATGCTGCTGGTGACAGATGATGGGGAGAAGGAGGAGGCAGAGGAGAGTGAACCCCTCCTGACCTCCTGTCATCTAAAAAAAGATGAGTCAGTGGAGGCTGACAACCTCTCCTGTACCCTGACCCTAGAACAACAGAGGGACTGCTGTCAGTTGCTGGGGCAGTTTGCCTCACTGTTTTCCCTCACTCCTGGGCTTACACACCTGTATACCTATGATATTGATGCTGGAGACAGCTTGCATGTCAAAAATAAAGTATACAGGCTGTCTGACAAAGTAAGGACCAGCATCAATGAAAAAGTCTCTAAGATGTTGCAACTGGCCCTGATTGAGCACATTAGTAGTCCCTGGTCCAGCCCAGTGGTGCTGCTACCAAAAGCTGCCCCACCGGGCACCGCCCGAACTCCGGTTCTGCATGAACTACAGGGGGCTCAACTCAGTCACCAAGACTGATGCTCACCCCATCTGCAGAGCTGAATGACAGATTAGTGGCTGCAACATTCAAAAATACTTTTGATTTGACTTTAGAGTACTGGCAGCTTACCCTAACCGAGGGTGTGAAAGAGAGGTCAGCATTATCTACTCCAGAGGGCCACTATCAATTTAAAGTGCTGCTGTTTGGGCTAAAAATTCCCTGTCACCTTCCAGAGGCTGGAGAATCAGGATTTGACTGGGATAGAGGTCTTCAGTGCTACTTACCTGAATTACATAGCTGTCTTCAGCAGCAGCTGGGAGGACTACCTCTTTCACCTACAGGAAGTACTTCAGGCCCTGCAACAGGCAGGCCTCACTATAAAGGCCAGTAAGTGCCAGATAGTGCAGGGGTCTGTGGTGCACTTAGGACACCTTGTAGGCGGGGTAAGGTGCAGCCACTCCAGGCCAAAATAGAGACTACTCTGGCCTGGGGGCTCCCTAAAACTCAGACTGAAGCAAGGGTCTTCCTGGGCTTCATTCAGTACTACAGGAGGATTGTTAAGGGATATGGCACCATTGTTGCCCCCTTGAATGAGCTGACTTCGAAGAAGCAGCCCAAGAAGGTGATCTGTCCTTTCAGCAAGCCTTTGACTCTCTCAAACAGGCCATCTACACAGCCCCTGTCTCCAAGGCCTCTGACTTTTATAAATAATTAATTGTCCAAACCGATGCCATAGAGTACGGCATAGAGGAAGTCCTATCATAGCTAAATGAGGAGGGCCTTCACCAACCTGTAGCTTTCATCTCTAGGAGGCTACTTCCCATGGAACAGAGGTGGAGTGCAATTGAGAGGAAGCCTTTGCTGTGGTCTGGGCATTGAAAAAGCTGAGACCATAATTGTTTGGCAATTACTTTTGGGTTCAGACAGACCACATGCCCCTCAGGAGGCTCATGCAGATTAGGGGTAAGAATCCAAAATTGTTGAGGTGATCCATCTCCCTACAGGGAATGGACTTCACGGTGGAACACAGTCCTGGGTCAGCTCACTCCAATGCTGATGGTCCATCCAGGTTCCTCCACCTCAGTGATGAGAACTCCCAGGAGGTTGGGTAGTTCCCCACTTTCAGCTGGGGGAGGATACGTGTTAAACCTTTCAGCCTTAGGGTGGTCTTCTCGCAAACATTTTGCATATTCCCTTCCATTTTTCTGAAATTCCTTTTGTTGACCTCAGGACCATGTGCACTTTATCACTGCTAACCAGTGCTAAAGTGCTTGTATTCACTACCCTAAACATGGTAAACTTGGCTTACGCCTAATTGGCATATTTAATATACTTATAAGTCCCTTGTAGAGTGGTATATCATATACTTCAGGCCTGTATATTAAATGATACTAGTGGGCCTGCAGCACTTATTGTGCCATCCACTTAAGTAGCCCTTAAAGCATGTCCCAGGTATGCCATTGCAGCCTGAATGCAGTTTAAAACCGGCAATTCGACTTGGCAATATAGCCCCCTTGCCAAGCCTTACACTACCCTTTTATTGAATATAAATCATCCCTAACGTAGGCCCTAGGTAGTCCACAGGGCAGAGTGCACTGTAATTAAAAGGTTGGACATGTACTTTTAAGTTTTACATGTCCTGGTAGTGAAGAACTCCTAAACTCATTTTTGACCATTGTGAGGACTACCTGTCCCATAGGATAACATAGGGTTGACTTGTTACATTCAATAAGTGCTAATTTTTTAAAGGGAACAGATAACATTTCATGTTTGATATATTTGAAATTGTAATAAAAATTCTCTTTAATTGTAAAGTCGGATTTTAAATTACAATTTTGGAAATGCCACTTGTAGAAAGTTAACACAAGGAGATGATGGACGGAGCGCTGAAACTTTTCAGACACTCACCCCCAGTCACAGATCTGGGTTGAATCCATCATCATTCTTTAGCTCACTTTGCCACCCCAGTTCAGACACAGCTATATGCAAATCAGTCTTGACCCTGTGCCTCATGGGAACAGTCCAGCCCGAACTGCCAAGCCATGTCTTCCCTGGACCGGAAACAAGCATCCTGGGACCGGTTTCGGGCTAACAGCCCTCATCAGCCAGGCTAGCTTGAATCCAGTGGCAAAGTGAGCAAGGGACCCACGTCTGGGCATACCCTGCCAACTTAGGGCGAACAAAGCAAACACAAGGAGATGATGGACGGAGCGCTGAAACTTTTCAGACACTCACCCCCAGTCACAGATCTGGGTTGAATCCATCAGCATTCTTTAGCTCACTTTGCCACCCCAGTTCAGACACAGCTATATGCAAATCAGTCTTGACCCTGTGCCTCATGGGAACAGTCCAGCCCGGACTGCCAAGCCATGTCTTCCCTGGACCGGAAACAAGCATCCTGGGACCGGTTTCGGGCTAACAGCCCTCATCAGCCAGGCTAGCTTGAATCCAGTGGCAAAGTGAGCAAGGGACCCACGTCTGGGCATACCCTGCCAACTTAGGGCGAACAAAGCAAACACAAGGAGATGATGGACGGAGCGCTGAAACTTTTCAGACACTCACCCCCAGTCACAGATCTGGGTTGAATCCATCATCATTCTTTAGCTCACTTTGCCACCCCAGTTCAGACACAGCTATATGCAAATCAGTCTTGACCCTGTGCCTCATGGGAACAGTCCAGCCCGAACTGCCAAGCCATGTCTTCCCTGGACCGGAAACAAGCATCCTGGGACCGGTTTCGGGCTAACAGCCCTCATCAGCCAAGCTAGCTTGAATCCAGTGGCAAAGTGAGCAAGGGACCCATTCTTCCGGCCCTCTGCCATTTTGTGCCAGCAACCTATCCTAGGTCAAATGACCGGGTGTAGTTGGCTGTTAGACTTTGTGAATTCCTCCCATACAGTCACACAATAGAGAGATTAGATGTGCTCTGAATGGACCATCTGCAGGCAGGATGGAGGGGCGGAGCTGGGCATAGCCCCATTTGCAACAGAATAGGCTGTGCTCTGCCTTCACACAAAGGGCTTGTCACCACTGCATTGTTCCTGCTGCCAACCTGGAGCCATGACAGGGGAGTCATAAAATTCCAAACACTTCAAAGAGAAACCTGTAGAAACTTCTCCTACTTCATAGATACACCAGGTATAAAAATCGGGCCCTCAAGCCCACTCTTCATTTCACTTCCTGGACCTGTGGAAGGACTCTCAGTGGACTGCCTACTGCTGTGGCCTGCTGTGTACTCCACAAAACTGCTTTTCTGCATCAGGGAGGACTGCTTTGTTGCCTGGAGCCTGCCTTGCCCTCTGCTTGATCCCTGCTTCTTCACCTGAACCCAGGACTACCAGAGTGACTCCAAGGGTAGTTTGCTGGCCTCGTGTTCTTAGCCACAGGGACATAACAGACTCCTACCATCTTGAACCCAAACATGGACCCAGCCTGAGTGAGTTCCTAACCCCCCAAGTTGTGCCCCTCCTATCCAGGAACCATGGTGGTGGTGCTACAGTTGCCCAGCTAGCCACAATTAAAAATTTGGGATTTAGAAAATATTGGGCTAAAAACTACTCCGAGAACTGAGGCAAGACTGGCACCAACCTGCTTAGCTAGCCGCCCAAGGTGCATCACATGTTGGCCTGACTTCACAGTTGCTCACGCTAAGTTCTCCACAGCTGCAAATCATCAAAGGGAATCCGGCCTCCTGGAACTGTCGCCAGCTACAGCCTCTTGCCTCGTCCTGATAGAGAATTTGACTTTCAAAAAAGTGACTACCTCGGAACATAAAAATCTTCACCGTGAACTCATCCTGCAGCTCCCTGGCGATGACTCTCCCTCCTTGAACACCATCTCCAGCCTTGGTATGCAGAACTTAACCTTCTCAGAAATTTTTTCATGAAAATTCTTTTAACTCCGAAGGCAAGTGCTAACCGGACTCAATCCACTTCTTATATCCGACCCATGCTTTATCGCTATCAGCCATATTTGTGGACTTTGACCGCGTCCCGCCTGGCTACATGTCCAGGGGTTGGCGCTTTCTTCTACTTTTACTAAAAACTTTCAAAATTTATAACTCCATTTCTACTGATTGGATTTTGTCATTTTGGTGTTAAATAATGCCACTGGATTCAAGCTAGCCTGGCTGATGAGGGCTGTTAGCCCGAAACCGGTCCCAGGATCCTTGTTTCCAGTCCAGGGAAGACATGGCTTGGCAGTTCGGGCTGGACTGTTCCCATGAGGCACAGGGTCAAGACTGATTTGCATATAGCTGTGTCTGAACTGGGGTGGCGAAGTGAGCTAAAGAACGATGATGGATTCAACCCAGATCTGTGACTGAGGGTGAGTGTCTGAAAAGTTTCAGCGCTCCGTCCATCATCTCCTTGTGTTTGCTTTGTTCGCCCTAAGTTGGCAGCGTATGCCCAGACGTGGGTCCCTTGCTCACTTTGCCACTGGATTCAAGCTAGCCTGGCTGATGAGGGTTGTTAGCCCGAACCGGTCCCAGGATGCTTGTTTCCGGTCCAGGGAAGACATGGCTTGGTAGTTCGGGCTTGACTGTTCCCATGAGGCACTGGGTCAAGACTGATTTGCATATAGCTGTGTCTGAACTGGGGTGGCGAAGTGAGCTAAAGAACGATGATGGATTTAACCCAGATCTGTGACTGAGGGTGAGTGTCTGAAAAGTTTCAGCGCTCCGTCCATCATCTCCTTGTGTTTGCTTTGTTCGCCCTAAGTTGGCAGTGTATGCCCAGACGTGGGTCTCCTGCTCACTTTGCCACTGGATTCAAGCTAGCCTGGCTGATGAGGGCTGTTAGCCCAAAACCGGTCCCAGGATGCTTGTTTCCGGTCCAGTGAAGACATGGTTTGGCAGTTCGGGCTGGACTGTTCCCATGAGGCACAGGGTCAAGACTGATTTGCAAATAGCTGTGTCTGAACTGGGGTGGCGAAGTGAGCTAAATAACGATTATGGATTCAACCCAGATCTGTGACTGGGGTTGAGTGTTTGAAAAGTTTCAGCGCTCCGTCCATCATCTCCTTGTGTTTGCTTTGTTCGCCCTAAGTTGGCAGGGTATGCCCAGACATGGGTCTCCTGCTCACTTTGCCACTGGATTCAAGCTAGCCTGGCTGATGAGGGCTGTTAGCCCAAAACCGGTCCCAGGATGCTTGTTTCCGGTCCAGGGAAGACATGGCTTGGCAGTTCGGGCTGGACTGTTCCCATGAGGCACAGGGTCAAGACTGATTTGCAAATAGCTGTGTCTGAACTGGGGTGGCGAAGTGAGCTAAATAACGATTATGGATTCAACCCAGATCTGTGACTGGGGTTGAGTGTTTGAAAAGTTTCAGTGCTCCGTCCATCATCTCCTTGTGTTTGCTTTGTTCGCCCTAAGTTGGCAGGGTATGCCCAGACATGGGTCCCTTGCTCACTTTGGCACTGGATTCAAGCTAGCCTGGCTGATGAGGGCTGTTAGCCCGAAACCGGTCCCAGGATGCTTGTTTCCGGTCCAGGGAAGACATGGCTTGGCAGTTCGGGCTGGACTTTTCCCATGAGGCACAGGGTCAAGACTGATTTGCATATAGCTGTGTCTGAACTGGGGTGGCGAAGTGAGCTAAAGAACGATGATGGATTCAACACAGATCTGTGACTGGGGGTGAGTGTCTGAAAAGTTTCAGCGCTCTGTCCATCATCTCCTTGTGTTTGCTTTGTTTGCCCTAAATTGGCAGGGTATGCCCAGACGTAGGTCTCTTGCTCACTTTGCCACTGGATTCAAGCTAGCCTGGCTGATGAGGGCTGTTAGCCCAAAACCGGTCCCAGGATGCTTGTTTCCGGTCCAGGTAAGACATGGCTTGGCAGTTCGGGCTGGACTGTTCCCATGAGGCACAGGGTCAAGACTGATTTGCATATAGCTGTATCTGAACTGGGGTGGTGAAGTGAGCTAAAGGACGACATGGATTCAACCCAGATCTGTGACTGGGGGTGAGTGTCTCAAAAGTTTCAGCGCTCCGTCCATCATCTCCTTGTGTTTGCTTTGTTCGCCCTAAGTTGGCAGGGTATGCCCAGACGTGGGTCCCTTGCTGACTTTGTCACTGGATTCAAGCTAGCCTGGCTGATGAGGGCTGTTAGCCCGAAACCGGTCCCAGGATGCCTGTTTCTGGTCCAGGGAAGACATGGCTTGGCAGTTCGGGCTGGACTGTTCCCATGAGGCACAGGGTCAAGACTGATTTGCATATAGATGTGTCTGAACTGGGGTGGCGAAGTGAGCTAAAGAACGATGAAGGATTCAACCCAGACCTGTGACTGGGGCTGAGTGTCTGAAAAGTTTCAGCGCTCTGTCCATCATCTCCTTGTGTTTGCTTTGTTCGCCGTAAGTTGGCAGGGTATGCCCAGACGTGGGTCCCTTGCTGACTTTGTCACTGTATTCAAGCTAGCCTGGCTGATGAGGGCTGTTAGCCTGAAACCGGTCCCAGGATGCTTGTTTCCGGTCCAGGGAAGACATGGCTAGGCAGTTCGGGCTGGACTGTTCCCATGAGGCACAGGGTCAAGACTGATTTGCAAATAGCTGTGTCTGAACTGGGGTGGCGAAGTGAGCTAAATAACGATTATGGATTCAACCCAGATCTGTGACTGGGGTTGAGTGTTTGAAAAGTTTCAGCGCTCCGTCCATCATCTCCTTGTGTTTGCTTTGTTCGCCCTAAGTTGGCAGGGTATGCCCAGACATGGGTCCTTGCTCACTTTGCCACTGGATTCAAGCTAGCCTGGCTGATGAGGGCTGTTAGCCCGAAACCGGTCCCAGGATGCTTGTTTCCGGTCCAGGGAAGACATGGCTTGGCAGTTCGGGCTGGACTGTTCCCTTGAGGCACAGGGTCAAGACTGATTTGCATATAGCTGTGTCTGAACTGGGGTGGCGAAGTGAGCTAAAGAATGATGATGGATTCAACCCAGATCTGTGACTGGGGGTGAGTGTCTGAAAAGTTTCAGCGCTCCGTCCATCATCTCCTTGTGTTTGCTTTGTTCGCCCTAAGTTGGCAGGGTATGCCCAGACATGGGTCCCTTGCTCACTTTGCCACTGAATTCAAGCTAGCCTGGCTGATGTGGGCTGTTAGCCCAAAACGGTCCCAGGATGCTTGTTTCCGGTCCAGGTAAGACATGGCTTGGCAGTTCGGGCTGGACTGTTCCCATGAGGCACAGGGTCAAGACTGATTTGCATATAGCTGTATCTGAACTGGGGTGGTGAAGTGAGCTAAAGAACGATGATGGATTCAACCCAGATCTGTGACTGGGGGTGAGTGTCTGAAAAGTTTCAGCGCTCCATCCATCATCTCCTTGTGTTTGCTTTGTTTGCCCTAAGTTGGCAGGGTATGCCCAGATGTTGGTCCCTTGCTCACTTTGCCACTGGATTCAAGCTAGCCTGGCTGATGAGGGCTGTTAGCCCGAAACCAGTTCCAGGATGCTTGTTTCCGGCCAGGGAAAACATGGCTTGGCAGTTCGGGCTGGACTGTTCCCATGAGGCACAGGGTCAAGACTGATTTGCATATAGCTGTGTCTGAACTGGGGTGGCGAAGTGAGCTAAAGAACGATGATGGATTCAACCCAGATCTGTGACTGGGGGTGAGTGTCTGAAAAGTTTCAGCGCTCCGTCCATCATCTCCTTGTGTTTGCTTTGTTCGCCCTAAGTTGGCAGGGTATGCCCAGACGTGGGTCCCTTGCTCACTTTGCCACTGGATTCAAGCTAGCCTGGCTGATGAGGGCAGTTAGCCCGAACCGGTCCCAGGATGCTTGTTTCCGGTCCAGGGAAGACATGGCTTGGCAGTTCGGGCTGGACTGTTCCCATGAGGCACAGGGTCAAGACTGATTTGCATATAGCTGTGTCTGAACTGGGGTGGCGAAGTGAGCTAAAGAACGATGATGGATTCAACACAGATCTGTGACTGGGGGTGAGTGTCTGAAAAGTTTCAGCGCTCTGTCCATCATCTCCTTGTGTTTGCTTTGTTTGCCCTAAATTGGCAGGGTATGCCCAGACGTAGGTCTCTTGCTCACTTTGCCACTGGATTCAAGCTAGCCTGGCTGATGAGGGCTGTTAGCCCAAAACCAGTCCCAGGATGCTTGTTTCCGGTCCAGGGAAGACAAGGCTTGGCAGTTCGGGCTGGACTGTTCTCATGAGGCACAGGGTCAAGACTGATTTGCATATAGCTGTGTCTGAACTGGGGTGGCGAAGTGAGCTAAAGAACGATGATGGATTCAACCCAGATCTGTGACTGGGGGTGAGTGTCTGAAAAGTTTCAGCGCTCCGTCCATCATCTCCTTGTGTTTGCTTTGTTCGCCCTAAGTTGGCAGGGTATGCCCAGACATGGGTCCCTTGCTCACTTTGCAACTGAATTCAAGCTAGCCTGGCTGATGTGGGCTGTTAGCCCAAAACGGTCCCAGGATGCTTGTTTCCGGTCCAGGTAAGACATGGCTTGGCAGTTCGGGCTGGACTGTTCCCATGAGGCACAGGGTCAAGACTGATTTGCATATAGCTGTATCTGAACTGGGGTGGTGAAGTGAGCTAAAGGACGACATGGATTCAACCCAGATCTGTGACTGGGGGTGAGTGTCTCAAAAGTTTCAGCGCTCCGTCCATCATCTCCTTGTGTTTGCTTTGTTCGCCCTAAGTTGGCAGGGTATGCCCAGACGTGGGTCCCTTGCTGACTTTGTCACTGGATTCAAGCTAGCCTGGCTGATGAGGGCTGTTAGCCCGAAACCGGTCCCAGGATGCCTGTTTCTGGTCCAGGGAAGACATGGCTTGGCAGTTCGGGCTGGACTGTTCCCATGAGGCACAGGGTCAAGACTGATTTGCAAATAGATGTGTCTGAACTGGGGTGGCGAAGTGAGCTAAAGAACGATGAAGGATTCAACCCAGACCTGTGACTGGGGCTGAGTGTCTGAAAAGTTTCAGCGCTCTGTCCATCATCTCCTTGTGTTTGCTTTGTTCGCCGTAAGTTGGCAGGGTATGCCCAGACGTGGGTCCCTTGCTGACTTTGTCACTGTATTCAAGCTAGCCTGGCTGATGAGGGCTGTTAGCCCGAAACCGGTCCCAGGATGCTTGTTTCCGGTCCAGGGAAGACATGGCTAGGCAGTTCGGGCTGGACTGTTCCCATGAGGCACAGGGTCAAGACTGATTTGCAAATAGCTGTGTCTGAACTGGGGTGGCGAAGTGAGCTAAATAACGATTATGGATTCAACCCAGATCTGTGACTGGGGTTGAGTGTTTGAAAAGTTTCAGCGCTCCGTCCATCATCTCCTTGTGTTTGCTTTGTTCGCCCTAAGTTGGCAGGGTATGCCCAGACATGGGTCCTTGCTCACTTTGCCACTGGATTCAAGCTAGCCTGGCTGATGAGGGCTGTTAGCCCGAAACCGGTCCCAGGATGCTTTTTTCCGGTCCAGGGAAGACATGGCTTGGCAGTTCGGGCTGGACTGTTCCCTTGAGGCACAGGGTCAAGACTGATTTGCATATAGCTGTGTCTGAACTGGGGTGGCGAAGTGAGCTAAAGAATGATGATGGATTCAACCCAGATCTGTGACTGGGGGTGAGTGTCTGAAAAGTTTCAGCGCTCCGTCCATCATCTCCTTGTGTTTGCTTTGTTCGCCCTAAGTTGGCAGGGTATGCCCAGACATGGGTCCCTTGCTCACTTTGCCACTGAATTCAAGCTAGCCTGGCTGATGTGGGCTGTTAGCCCAAAACGGTCCCAGGATGCTTGTTTCCGGTCCAGGTAAGACATGGCTTGGCAGTTCGGGCTGGACTGTTCCCATGAGGCACAGGGTCAAGACTGATTTGCATATAGCTGTATCTGAACTGGGGTGGTGAAGTGAGCTAAAGAACGATGATGGATTCAACCCAGATCTGTGACTGGGGGTGAGTGTCTGAAAAGTTTCAGCGCTCCATCCATCATCTCCTTGTGTTTGCTTTGTTTGCCCTAAGTTGGCAGGGTATGCCCAGACGTTGGTCCCTTGCTCACTTTGCCACTGGATTCAAGCTAGCCTGGCTGATGAGGGCTGTTAGCCCGAAACCAGTTCCAGGATGCTTGTTTCCGGCCAGGGAAAACATGGCTTGGCAGTTCGGGCTGGACTGTTCCCATGAGGCACAGGGTCAAGACTGATTTGCATATAGCTGTGTCTGAACTGGGGTGGCGAAGTGAGCTAAAGAACGATGATGGATTCAACCCAGATCTGTGACTGGGGGTGAGTGTCTGAAAAGTTTCAGCGCTCCGTCCATCATCTCCTTGTGTTTGCTTTGTTCGCCCTAAGTTGGCAGGGTATGCCCAGAAGTGGGTCCCTTGCTCACTTTGCCACTGGATTCAAGCTAGCCTGGCTGATGAGGGCAGTTAGCCCGAACCGGTCCCAGGATGCTTGTTTCCGGTCCAGGGAAGACATGGCTGAGCAGTTCAGGCTGGACTGTTCCCATGAGGCACAGGGTCAATTCTGATTTGCATATAGCTGTGTCTGAACTGGGGTGGTGAAGTGAGCTAAAGGACGACATGGATTCAACCCAGATCTGTGACTGGGGGTGAGTGTCTCAAAAGTTTCAGCGCTCCGTCCATCATCTCCTTCTGTTTGCTTTGTTCGCCCTAAGTTGGCAGGGTATGCCCAGACATGGGTCCCTTGCTCACTTTGCCACTGGATTCAAGCTAGCCTGGCTGACGAGGGCTGTTAGCCCGAAACGGTCCCAGGATGCTTGTTTCTGGTCCAGGGAAGATATGGCTTGGCAGTTCGGGCTGGACAGTTCCAATGAGGGCACAGGGTCAAGACTGATTTGCATATAGCTGTGTCTGAACTGCGGTGGCGAAGTGAGCTAAAGAACGATGATGGATTCAACACAGATCTGTGACTGGGGGTGAGTGTCTGAAAAGTTTCAGCGCTTCGTCCATCATCTCCTTGTGTTTGCTTTGTTCGCCCTAAGTTGGCAGGGTATGCCCAGACGTGGGTCCCTTGCTGACTTTGTCACTGGATTCAAGCTAGCCTGGCTGATGAGGGCTGTTAGCCCGAAACCGGTCCCAGGATGCCTGTTTCTGGTCCAGGGAAGACATGGCTTGGCAGTTCGGGCTGGACTGTTCCCATGAGGCACAGGGTCAATTCTGATTTGCATATAGCTGTGTCTGAACTGGGGTGGTGAAGTGAGCTAAAGAACGAAATGGATTCAACCCAGATCTGTGACTGGGGGTGAGTGTCTCAAAAGTTTCAGCGCTCCGTCCATCATCTCCTTGTGTTTGCTTTGTTTGCCCTAAGTTGGCAGGGTATACCCAGATGTGGTTCCCTTGCTCACTTTGCCACTGGATTCAAGCTAGCCTGGCTGATGAGGGCTGTTAGCCTGAAACTGGTCCCAGGATGCTTGTTTCCGGTCCAGGGAAGACATGGCTTGGCAGTTCGGGCTGGACTGTTCCAATGAGGCACAGGGTCAAGACTGATTTGCATATTGCTGTGTCTGAACTGGGGTGGCGAAGTGAGCTAAAGAACGATGATGGATTCAACCCAAAACTGTGACTGGGGGTCAGTGTCTGAAAAGTTTCAGCGCTCCGTCCAGAATCTCCTTGTGTTTGTGTTAAATAATGTATTAACATTTACTCTATTGTTCTAAATTGGTGTGGGATTTTTCTTTTGTTGTGTTTCACTTTATTACTGTTTGTGTGCTGCATAAATACTTTACACATTGCCTCTAAGTTAAGTCTGACTGCTTTTTGTGCCAGGCTACCCAGGTTTGGACAGAGGCTAATTTAGTGATTTTTTTGTGGTTGCCCATGCCAGGGATTGTGGCTTTTGCTTGAACATGGATCACCCTCCATTCAACCAACAACCCAATCCTCACATTCCTGAACAGAGGTCTTGTGAGAAATTCAACTTAGGCTTTCCTAAGGAAGTCCATTACCAAATGGCCACTGTATGCATCTCAAAGCCAAGCACTGCAATTTGCAGTAATGCTGGATGAATTACAATTATGTTTTATACTGAATAAACATATAGTTTGTACCCTAGGAGGTTTCCCATCAACTACCCCGAACGTCCAAAATTGTGATAATGCTCTGGTTGCAAACAGGACGGGACAGGGCGTGGCAGGGGAGTGTAGCTTGATACCTATTGGTATCCATCCGTTTGTAGGGGTAACTGGCTTAGTGGCGGCAAGTAGCCTCTGCCACTCGCCAGGTAGTAGCTACAATCCCGGTCCCGTTGTAGGACTTAAATTAGCCTCTTGGAACATAGCTGGGCTCTCACAAAAATTGTTTCAGTAGATTGGTCCATCTTTATCGAGGGCCATGATATACTGACCTTTCAAGAAACCTGGGCTATGGACCATGTACATCGCCAAGGCTACTTAAATTTTTCAAAGGTAGAGGAAGGGGGACAGCGAGGTAGACCAAGGGGGGCTTACAACTTGGGTTAGACAATCTAATCATTATAGGGTGGAGGAGCTGTACATCAATTGCAGGGACATTCTTATAATTAGGATACAGCAGGTAAATGTACCCGACTTGCTGCTTATCAATGTCTATGCAAGGGGTGTGCAAGGCGGGAAAGCTTCTCCCACTGTTGATTTTTAGATATGTTCTTAACAGAACATAGAGGTGATAATAATTTGATAATAGCCGGTGATTTTAATTGTACTTTTGAACCCCTGGACCTTAACGATGTAAATCTCAATGCAGAGGAGGATGCTCAGTGGTTTATTCCACCTTTGGATCTTCCTCCAATTAAAAAATGGACAGGGGCTGCCCTGCAATTAAAGGTGTTTTGTATGGAACAGGGAGTCAGGGCTGTTAATGGGATAACAGCCTCAGATAAGCAGGGCTCGCACACCTTTAGCATTGGGCTGCGTAGTAGTCGCACTGATTTTATCTTGCTTAATAAGGAATTTTGGTCCAACCTAATAGATATGGTGGTCTGTGAACGTACTGAGAGTGACCATAACCCGCTAGTGCTCTCCTTGCATCCCGCATGTACTCCTCATGGTGTTAGTCCAGCACCACAAACTGATTACGTGGAGGCACTACTGACAAATGATGCCAGGAGAGTTAAATGGTCAAACGTGATTAAAAAAGAAGAGCACTTAAAGCAAATGAGTATTTTGGTGGTTAATGCACTGGGTACGTTACAGACATGTGCTACTCAGGAAGAGCTTAACTCTATAGTCGTGCAGGTCCATGGGGAATTATTTAACCAGCTTAAAGGCTTTTTATTTCTCAAACCAAAAACCCCAGAAAATCTCGGGATTTAATGCGGCCGCCTGGTATGATATTTCGTGTCGAACGGCCTATAGAACCCTAGCTAGGGCAATTAGGTCAAAGAATAGGGATCATATACGAAGGGCAAGGGCTGAATATAAGGTGGTCCAATACCGAGCTAAAAGGGACTGGGATGAACAACACTGGGCCGAACTGCTTAAGGCATGCTCGGGAGAAACATGACTACCTTCTGGCACTTGGTGAAATGGGGCAGTGGTGCACCTAGTAAGGTGCCTGTGAATTATGTAGCCCCAGACCAGTGGGTATCGCACTTTAAAGCCCAGTTTGCACTCCCTGAGGGGGTACAAGATATTTTTGATATGCCACCTCCTACTTCCATCTTGCTCTTTACCAAGAAAGAGGTGGAAAATGCCTTACTCTTAGTCCCAAGAGGCAGGGCGCCTGGGCCTGACTGCATCCCTGCGGATCTGTTCCTTTATGATACACCTAACTGGGCATCCTATATTCAGCTCCTTGTGAATGCCATAGCAAGTGGAGCACCCATGCCCGGTACTTGGTCAGGAGCAGAAATTCTCCCTATCTACAAGAAAGGGGACCGCTCTCAACCAGGCAATTATAGGCCGATAAGCCTTATTGATTGTATACAAAAAGTTTCGGCTAGGTTGGTGCTGAGCAGAATCCAGGCCTGGATTGAGAAATATGACATCTTGTCTCCACTCCAGGCGGGTCTCCGCTCTTGTACCAGCACCATTGATCAGGTGTTCAGGTTCATTCTGATTTATTGGCGTACTGTAGTGCTAAGGGGAGGTACAATTTATGCAGCTTTTGTCGACCTTAAGTCGGCTTTTGACCTTGTACCCCATACTAAAATGTGGCAAACTTTCTTGGAATTAGGTATGCCATTAGAAATTTTGGCTTTTCTGGTTAAGTTACATGTTGCCAACTATGCGCAGGTGAGATGGGACGCGCAGGGGAGCACCACCCAAAAGTTTCCTGTAGAGAAGGGGGTTCGACAGGTGTGCGTTTTAGCACCAACTCTCTTCTCATTATATATCAATGGGGTGGTTCAGTATTTTTATAATTATCCCACGGATGCACCCACTCTAGCAGGGATGAAGATCCCGTTGCTTATGTTTGCGGACGACACCCTTGTACTCTCCAAGACGCGAAAAGGCCTACAGTGTGCACTTTCGAGATTCGAGGAGTTCTGTCAGGACCATGACCTCGTAGTGAACGTAGATAAAACAAAATATATGGTCCTACACAAACATAGGAATATCAGGGGTAGAGTCGGAATGAAGGAAGGTATCCTGGAACAAACACAGAATTTTACTTATCTGGGGGTAACTATTGGTAGCAAACTTAGTTGGAAGCCTCAGATAGACTTGCTTCTCTGTCAAGCATGCCCAACTCTCAGGTGCCTTGTTGAAGGAGCAGCGATCATCATACACTAAACCAATTGCTCCTGCACTAAAAATGTATACCTCAAAAATTAGCGCTTCGATTTTGTATGGGGCTGAACTGTGGGGTTATGCCAATCTAGACCCCTTAGTGAAAGCTCAAAATAAATTTTGAGGTCATTTAATTGGCCTCCCACAGTCCACCCCGCTATTACCCTTATTTCTAGATTTGGGTTGCTATTCAATTGAGGATGTGGCACACTTTAGGCCAGTGGCATACTGGAGAAGGCTCTGGGTCACCCCGGAGCTTTCCCACTATGCCCAGGCTCTCCTAGAAGTTAGGGAGGCTGACGGCATGAGCAAAATTCCGTGGCTAAGGCGAGTAAAAGTCACTCTATGTGAGATGGGGATGAGCAGATTATGGGCTTCCCCCGTCGATAGTGTATTTCCAGCTAAGAGTGATTTCAGAGTAGCGTATTGGAACTCGCTAGCTATGAAGCGGTTTGCTGCCCTAACTGGTCCGTCACTATCCAGAGATTTCCTTGAGATAAAGCATGAAGTGGAATATGAAGGGTACTGGGATCTAATCACCACCCCCAAAGATAGGAAACTGTACCATCAGTTTAGGGTGGGTTCACTTCCTACTAATGTATTTACCAGTAAATGGCGTAGTCTCGACTAGTAGCAATTGTTCATTTTGTTCCAACTCTAGCGAATCACTGGCACACATTTTGTTTGTTTGCCCAGCCTATAGAAATCCTAGGTCCAGATGGTTGAAACCTTTATGTTTAAATTTGGGGACCAGGTCAAGTAGCGAGGCACTTAGGATCTTAAAAACATCTACTAAAGAGTCCATAGTGATCGCTGTCGCTAAGTACTTGGGCTGGGTGTGGGTGATTCGTTTGAAAGAAAGGAGCCTCAGGTAACTGTTTTATGCTCCCCAGTTTTGGGCAATTATTCATTGCACTATGCACTTTACTGTACTAATACAGAATGAACTTAAATTGATTGTATGCCGTATCAAGGAAATTTGGTCATCTTAGCTGGCAGTTTTGCAGGAGTTCATTTTAGCGGTTGTTTTAGCTATTTATTACACAACTATGAATTTTATCAAGAAGGTTTGATCGAGATTTGTATAAGCTATTTTTATGTCCAAATATGTTTACAATTTATATATTCTCACCTCTATGTATTATGTATTATCTTTTGTGATTTTAAATCGAAATAATGATTTTTGACTGACTGACTGACATATAGTTTGTAGGCAAGCTCTTGCCAAATTAATTACAAATTTGATCAAAAACAGCATACATGTTTACATTTTAATAATAATTAGAATTAGAGCCAGGACAATGCTAGAAACATATTTCTACTTATCCAGAGGTTTAATAGCACAGCCTATCTGTTAAAATCAATGGACAAAGCTATCTGCAGTGGTAGACACAAGTGCAGGATATAAAAATATGGATTTCTCTCCCTGTTTTTTTAATCTAAAGAGTTAGACAGCCAGTGTCTCTGAGCCCACACACAAATTAGTTAATTAATTGATGCTCTCTTTGTTAAAAATGAAATGAACGTAAACAAAGCACTTGGTCTGACTGGTGTTTAATCACTCTTATTTTACCAACATTGCCTGAACATAGGCGGGAGAAAGTTTACACAAGCATGTTAAAATTTAGGCAGGTATGCACTCCTCAGTGGAGGATTAAAAACAAGGTAAAAAGTTAAACCGCTTGGCTCTTTAGAGGAGGGAAAAGGATTTACCTCACACACAGATCAGAAAGGTTTTGATCCAGATGTTATCTAACACATCTTGCAGAAATAAGAATAATATTATCAAACATAGCAGAGTTCCCCCAATTCCCACTGTTCATTTTGTCACTGATGCCCAAAAAGTATTTGGCTGTGTGAACTGATTTTACTTTTGGACTATTGGAGACAAATCTGTCATATGTAAAGGGGTGAATACTGTGAGTTGTGCTGAGTGAAACAAGCACATACATTCACCCTGGCCCATAGTGAAGTAACAAAGAGGTTTAAGGTTTAGAGAGTAATGTGTCAAGGTTGTCTTCTGCTACCAGCTTTGTTAGAACAACAAGTGGAACTCTTTGGTGGGAATGTGTGGCAGCATAGGTGAGTCATCGTTATCATCTTTAGAAACAACATGAGGTAGATACATGTCTATGCAGATAATAGTTGCTATTTACATTTCAAAAGCTTTGCATTGTCAATGCGAAAACAATGATCACAGCTGACTTTGTGATCACAGAATAAGAGACACCTGGGGATTTGGCTAGCAGCTCATACAGATGATCTATGTAGAGTTAATTTTAGTAAATTAATAATGAAAATCAAGATTAAACAAAAGAAATTCAGCTGGATTTCTTCATAGAACAAATTAATACCACTAACTAGTGCTTCCCTCAGGCTCAATTGCAAAGATAAATCAGTAGCTCAAACAGTTTTGTATGGAAATAGAAATCACACATGCCTTTGCGGACTCAAATGAAGCAAGTGCATGAAAAAATTGTTTGATCAAGGGGGATCTAAAACTCTATTAGTGGGTGGTTCACTTAAAGAAAATAATGGATGTTGGTGTTTGTCTACTGGAAAATCTTGCCTAGACCATGTCAATGACCTGTGGGTCATTTTCAGAGAAGACCACTCAGGTATTAATACCAACATGTCAAGAATGCCTAGAGATAGAGACTATTATAGGTTGTATCCAACAAAAAGTCTAGAAACCTTTCTCAGCAAATTCAAATTCCTACAGTTGGTACACATACAAAAATCAACGAGATGTACATATTCATATGTTCTGGGAAAAGATTATGGAATGAAACATGCAGTTGACAAAAATTCGTACTCTAGAAGAAGCTCATGTTATTTTCTGTTTATAGTAGAAGAACATGCATATCTTGTTGGAGGCCTAGCTCTGAATCTGCTGAGTCCAGACATGGCTCAGATGAAATCCTTGGCCTTTATGTATTCAGTAGTGAATCTGGGAAACTGAAGAATACTTTAAAGCCAATTAAACTCACTGGCCAGAAGTAAAATATTTTCGCAAAATTTGTGAGGCAATGATGAAACTGAGTGGTCTGAGCATGGACAGGAAAGTGGTATACAGTGAGGTGTTAAGTATGGTGTAAATGTAACTGAACATATGGAGACTCCCCTGAGTACTCAGAGAAAGAAGAGACCTAAGTTAAATGATGATGGCCATCATTTAAATTTGGCTAAGTGGGTACCTTGTGTATATTAGATGGGAGGCACTGTCATTCCCATGGCTGGCTCTGCCTCCTGAAACACTTCACTTGTTAGTTTGTCACAGGGAGCCACCAAGTTACAGTTATGGATGCCTTACCCTGTATAGGGCATGGCTTCTGCCACTGATTTTTCCACAAATGTTTCCTGGCTGGAATCGCCATTTTAGACATAGTTGTCCTGGGCAGGAAAAATAGAAAAATGCCCCTGACGTACAAGCACAAGTTTAATGTGGTTTGCAGAAAGCAACCCCCACTTTCCAGGTTTAATTCTGTAGTACAAAGAATAATAATGAGTATACTGCAACAACATGGCCACTTGCCTGGCATTCTGTTTTGCCAAAGAGCATCTGCCACTTTGGCATATGCTCTTTCCCCAAAAACAATGCTGGCCGCGATGTATAAATATGGCGGGCAATCTTCCATTGGGATGCCGGAGACAAAAGCCTGTTCCAAACCTTCAGCTTTGAGGCTCATCCGCCAAAGTCTAAATCAGGCACTGGGCCTGGATTCACAAAGGTAAATTTCCACTTTTGTGTAAGTATACAGTTGTTTGCTATCCCAAAAAAGGGATTTATGAGTGGTATCTTTAAGAAGGTCAAGTTTCCGTACACAAAAACATATATGTCTTTTTATGTGCACTCGCTAAATATACTACTCGTGAAATCCCTTTGTGAATATCAAACAAGGGTAAACTTAAACAAAACTGTACGTTTATCTTTGTGAATTAGGCCTACGATATTTGTAAATAGCTTGCTATTTTTGTACTGTTACTCTGAAATAAAGCACTGAGAGAATGCCTTAGGTGAGCAAATAAACTTTTTCAAGTTTATTGAGTATTAAATCTGTCATTGTTATGAAGGTACACAACTCCCTTCTATTGCTCCACCATCAGGAACAATGTGCCCTTTCTTGCTCCAAAAAGTTCCAAAGAGGTTTAATAGACCACCTGTTAGCATGGTGCTGTGAGTAGTAACAGCCCATTCGAAGGCAAGCCAGACACACAGTTATGACTGAGGTCCAATAAGTCTAGAAGTAAATCACCGACATAATATGAAATTGTCCAAACATGTGAAAGTAAGTTCTATGACTATGTTGTGTTTTAAAATGAATAAGCTTTGCCAGTTTATTGTTTGTGTAATTGACGGTGTCTGAATTTCAAATGCATTGGAAAAGTTATTACTTATCACTGAAAATCGTCTGACAGCTTTGACACCATCCCTAGTGTACTTTCCCTTTCACTCAGTATAGTATACGTCAGTCATCCCACTGAGCACTAGGCAGAATTGAATTTATGAATTTATAAAGAGTTTAATTGAGTATAGCTTCTGTTATCTTTGTTCTTAGATCACTTTGAAGTGAGTAAAATATGATCTAAATGCAAATGAACCCAACAGAAAACACTGAACATTGAAAAGTTAAAAAAATAGTTAGTTTCAGTTATTACATTTTTATTGTGAACTGTGATAGTTTCTTAACAAAATGTAACTAAAATTTAATATAGTGTTGTAAAGTATAAGTCAGTGATATTGCTTGTAATATTTTGCAGATAACGTTGTCAAAATATACAAGTTATTCATAAGATAAAACAACAAAGACAAGGGTTGAGCTAGGAGTGGGTGCACAGAAAAGAAAACAGGATCAAATCTTAAAAGTCAGATTGTGCTCTGTGTGGGAAAGAATAAAAGTAAATGCGATAGCTTGTACGATCTCTCTGATAAGATCAACATGGAATAGATGGCTCTTGCTGCTGGCCAATTCCGGCAGTTGTCATAGAGTCAAGGTCGCAGAACTGATTTGAATATCCTTTTTCTACAGTGCAATACTCCTTTTTCTGCAGATATTCCTGAGTGGAATTGGTCCAAATGTCCTTTTCGTGGGTTGTTGTCACATAGCAAATCAAGAATAAAGAATGGCCACTGGGAAGAGCGACACTTCTGAGGTATTGAAAATCATCTGTCTGAAATCATCACAAAATTTCAGTGCCAACATAATCATGTTGTGACAAAACTGGCTTTTTGCAGGTCTCCCTCCACTTTTCACCCCCATTTGGAAGACTAGCTGCTGGTTTTTGACTCTGAGAGTCCTTCTGACCAGACCCCAGTGCCAGTGTTCTGACCCCTTACAAAATATATGGTAAATTAGCTACCCCCAAATGGCATATACTGATGTACGTATAAGTCCTAGTATATAGTATCAATGGTACTCAGGGCAAGTAAGACAGAGTGCACCCCCTTCAGGGCTGCTGCACTGGTTGCACCACCCTGTGTGTGACAGAGTACAAAATGGCTACCACTGCAGCCTTGAAGAGCAGTTTTAAATAAGTCTCTCCTAAGCAAGTTCTGTGGATCCCTGAGGCAGGGAACTGTATATTATTAAGTAGGACATGTGTACTTTTAATATTTTCTAACTGCAAATCTTTCAAATTATCGTTTTTGCTGTGGTAAAGTCAATAGCCCCATGGGCTAACACGGACTTACCAGCTGACCTCTCAGTCTGGCTTCTTTTGAATGGGACTACTAAAATGGGTACATCAAGGTATCAAATTAACCATGGCGTTAAACCTGACTTGATGCCTAAGTCATATTTAATGTTTCTAATAACAAAGGACAAGTTTTAGAAAGTTGCCTCTCTGGTGGCCAATTGTCCCAGTGGCCTCACACAGTTGCTGGCCATCAGACAGCCTTTGGCCCTCATGGGGTGTCGTGTGAATGACTTCCAGGCTCAGGAACAATAGAAGCCTGCTGCAGTTAGAGATGTTACCTCCCCCTTGAAGGTAGCCACTCAGAGTGCTGTCCCAGAAGGTGAGCTTCAAAGACGAAGCCACCTTTGGTGGGCCAATTGCAATCACACTACTGAAGGGTTGCCTCTTTGTTCAGGTACACAGGCTGGTTTTAGGAAAGAGAGGTGAAACCAGTGGCCAAACCAGTTTACCCATGAGCGTGTAGCCTACAGGTAGCCACACCTCTAGGGTGGGCTACCAAGCTCATAACATCCAAGGAAGGGTTCGAGCATCTTGAGAGTGGGCAGAGTAGTGCACTCTAGGATTTCTAGATGCCACACATAGCTGGAAGCTGAGGGCGGGAGGGATCCTGGTAGTCCATTGGCTAGGTACCTCATCATCCCCCAGGGCACTTTATGGGCATAAATATGGCACCCCTGGAACCCTGAACCTCAGATCACAATAGAACTGGAGAAAGAACTGAAGAATGAATGCCCTTCTGACCCTTGGACCAGGCAAGAGAGGCTGCAACCACTACTGGACTGCACCTGCCGCACCTTGGGCTAACACAGATAGGACTGTGTCTGTGGCTTCTTGCTCGTGGAGAAGTCACTACTGAGCACCAGACCAAGGAATTGACTCCAAGGGTCAGTTTGCTGACCCCATAGAAAGAGCACCAAGGCCATCAAAGCTGAAGAAGCCCACTCAGGCAAGTCAGTAGCCACATTCTTCGAATGGCCTCTGGCTGCAGCTGAGTAACCCAAGATACTGATCCTCAATGACCAAAAGTTGCACTTGAGTCTGGTGACCTGGGAGCATCATCTGAGTCCGGGTTGATCACCAAAGGCAGACACCAGTCTTCACCAAAGGGCTCGCTGGGACCACTATGTATGGAGATTTGGTAGCCCAGCTGCAGTCAGACTTCTACTGGTTCAAAGAGGACTTGATGGAAACTGAACCCTGTTCGGGCCAGAGTAGCCGAGCACAACTTTTTCAAACTTTTTAAAAGTTTCTAAACTTTAGGGTTACCAATGCCTGTTTGTGCTTTGGAGTAAAATACTGAGATTTACATTTTACTTAAAAATCTATATCTACAAAACCCTCTGGTGAATTTTGATATCTAAAAATTAATTCAAACATATATTTCATAAATTGGTTGCGGAGTTGTTTCATGCTGTGTAATTCTCTTATTTCGTTGTTTGGTGGGTCTAAATTCTTTACACTAGTTCCTTTGTTTAAGCCTTGATCCTCGAAGCCACAGCTACCCAGTGTTGAGCTAAAGGTTTACAAACAAGCCTAACTGGACCCAGACAGTTTTGTGAGTGTAAAGTCGCACAACCATTCCATATAATACACCACAGTCCTCGAATATGTTCAAATATGAAAGACATTTCCCTTCCCTCACTCCTTGGTGAGTAAATCATGCGGAGGTTAAACTATGAGATTTAATTTCAAGACCAGAGACTACCATTATGCATAACATCTTTTAATGCCCCTCTGCAGCACCTTTAAAGAACATTCAACAACAACAATACAGAGTTAGAACACTGCAGAAATAATCCCATCTCAGAACTCTATTAAATCCTGCTCTGGACAGATAAGTACCATTGATGTTTATAGAGTTTAAGTGGTATTATTAGAGATTTAGGGGCCGATTCCGATCTCGGCCGGTAGGGCTCCGAATCGGATTCGGCTTTACCGGATCCGATTCGGAGCCCTGTTTCCCGACCGAACCGTGACGCGGGTCCGGCCGAGCGAGTACGATGCGAAATCGCCGACCGACTCGTCCGAGCGTCCCGACCGCTCCGACCGACTCGCTCCCGGTTCGAACCGCTCCTGACCGACTCGCTCGGACTCGACTCGCAGTAGGGCGCCCTTGTCCGACTCGCACCCATTGAGTCAATGGGAGCCCGCGTGCGCGTTGTACGACCGGCTCCCATTGACATCAATGGGAGTCCGACCGACTCGAGTCCGATAACATACGGACGCATCGTACTCGTTCGGTCGGACTGCACGGGTCCGATTCGGTCGGAAATCTCTCCGGGTCCGGCTCGGTCGGAGAAATTTCCGGCCCGAATCGGAATCGACCTCAAAATGTTTTGTTAAAGAATGTACTATGCTAAGGTAAATGTTTGAGTATGTATTTATTTAACAATGTGGAACCCTTCTAATTTACAGAAGCTTGTTAGTTTTTAGATAGGGTTAAAAAAACAGGCGTAGTGTAACCGGTGTGCGAGTGCAATTGAAATCAGATGAAGGAAATAACAATATTGGGCAAAAGAAATGTTGACAAGGGCATGTGAGTCAGGAATTTATTGTTTGCAGTCTGAGGCCTCAGTTCTTACCAGGAGGCAGCTGCTGGATCACTGACAAAATATCGATGTCAAAAATATCGAGGACAAAAATATAGATGAAAAAATATACAATGCAAAAATATCGACTCTCTATACTTAAACAGGTAAGTAAAAAAATATTGACTCAAAAATATCAAAGTAAAAAATATAGATGTACAAAATATCGACTTAAAAATATATATAGCATAAAATAATAAAAATATATTAAATATATTACATATTATTATTATTTTTAACAAGATAAATTAAATTTAAGATACATTTTAACTAAATATAACAAATAAACTTAATTTAAAAAAATATAAACACACAAACAGAATAATTTATAAATATACATATATTTACTTAAAAATAATTTATTAACTATTATCTTTATTTAATTTTTAAACTTTTAAATTATATAAAAAATGAAATATATACAAATATCAATAATTTAAAATTAAAAAAATAACCATTTTATAATTAATTCAAACATTTAACTATTAAAAAAAATTAAAACATACATTTTGCAATACAATAAATACAACAGTAGGGAAATTGTTGGATAGCAGGGGAGTAAAGTAAAAATTACTATTCCCACTCCAAAGAGTGCAACAGTAGGAACATTTTGGACAGCGGAGGGATAAAAATTACTATTCCAACTCCAGTGAGTGCAACAGTAGGGAAAGAGTTGGATAGCGGAGGGGTAAAAATTACTATTCCCACTCAAGTGAGGGCAACAGTAGGGAAAGTGCTGGATAGCGGAAGGGTAAAAATTACTATTCTCATTCCAGGGTGTGCAACAGTAGGGAAATTGCTGGATAGCGGAGGAGTAAAAATTACTATTCCCACTCCAGTGAGTGCAACAGTAAGGAAAGTGAAGGATAGCGAAGGGGTAAAATTACTATTCCCACTCCAATAAAGTGCAATAGTAGGGAAAGTGTTGATAGCGGAGGGTAAAAATTACTATTCCAATTCCAAAGAGTGCAACAGTAGGAACATTTTGGATAGCGGAGGGATAAAAATTACTATTCCCACTCCAGTGAGTGTAACAGTAGGGAAAGTGTTGGATAGCAGAGGGGTAAAAATTACTATTCCCACTCCAGTGAGGGCAACAGTAGAGAAAGTGCCGGATAGCGAAAGGTTAAAAATTACTATTCCCACTTCAGTGAGTGCAACAGTTGGGAAAGTGCTGGATAGCAAAGGAGTAAAAATTACTATTCCCACTCCAATAAGTGCAATAGTAGGGAAAGTGCTGGATGGCGGAGGGGTAAAATTACTATTTCCACTCCAGTGAGTGCAACAGTAGGGAAAGGGTTGGATAGTGGAGGGGTAAAATTACTATTCCAACTCCAAAGAGTGCAACAGTAGGGAACATTTTGGACAGCGGAGGGGTAAAAATTACTATTCCCACTTCAGTGAGTGCAACAGTAGGGAAAGTGTTGGATAGCGGAGGGGTAAAAATTACTATTCCCACTCAATTGAGGGCATCAATAGGAAAGTGCTAGATAGCGGAAGGGTAAAAATTACTATTCTCACTCCAGGGAGTGCAACAGTAGGAAAATTGCTGGATAGCGGAGGAGTAAAAATTACTATTCCCACTCCAGTGAGTGCAACAGTAGGGAAAGTGATGGATAGCAAAGGGGTAAAAATTACTATTCCCACTCCAATAAGTGCAATAGTAGGGAAAGTGTTGGATAGCGAGGGGTACAAATTACTATTCCCATTCCAAAGAGTGCATCAGTAGGAATATTTTGGATAGCGGAGGGGTAAAAATTACGATTCCCATTCCAGTGAGTGCAACAGTAAGGAAAGTATTGGATAGCGGAGGGGTAAAATTACTATTCCCACTATTGG